>ML675632.1:9053838-9184950 GCA_007922155.1 Mesoclemmys tuberculata | reverse complement strand
GGAACTGTATTGCGGGGTCACGGCATTAGAAAGGTTGAGAACCACTGGTCTAGGGGAATAAGCAGTTCCGGTTACCAGTCTTTAGCCCTGACCCCTGGCAGAGTGGACTTCCTCCACAGTCTGTAGCCCTCTGGCCCTCCCGTAGGGCAGGGCTGATAAGGGGTCGGTAGCCCTGGCCTTCCAACAGGTGGGACTGGTAAACAGTCTGGTGCCCTTGGCTCTTAGGCAGGGTGGGGCAGGCAAAGGTAGGCTGTAGCCCTGTCCCTGGAGCAGGGCAGGGCAGGCCCAAGCAGTCCGTAGCCCCCAGCCTTCCAACAGGCGGGTCGAGCAAAGTACTCTACAGCCCCCAGCCTGCAAGCCGGCCAGGGCAGGCAAAATGGTGTAAAGCCCCCGGCTTTACTGGCAGCCAGGGCTGGTACAGCTCGGTATCCTCCAGGTGCTCAGAGAAGCCAAGCACTCCCAGGTGGTTAGGGAAGGGGGAGGGGGATGCAGGCCCACCTGACTCCCCTGCGTCCCAGCCCAGGGCCCTGTCAGTGGCAAAGCATTTTGAGTCAGCAGGGCTCCAGCCACAACCCACTGACTGGTCTGGCCACGCACTCAACCACTCCCTCGTCGGCTGCCCCAGGGCTACTTCCTCCCACCCAGTCCCTGGGTACCTGCATGCAAGTGTCTCCTTCCAGGTAGCTGGGGCAGACCATGAGCAGGCATCCTGCAAGTCCCTCACCATCAACTGGCGACAGGTCCAGAAACTCCTCCGGGTCATCAGTGGAGGGCAGCTCCTCCAGGTCATAGGGTCCCAGAGGTTCCTCTGGTCCACATGGTTCAGTCCACTCCTGTGAGTCCTCCACATCAGGCAGCTTCTCCAGGTCAGGGCCAGCCTCGGGGGGTTTCTCCCACCCAGCAGGCTCAGGTAGCTGCTCCCAGCTACTAGGGTCTGGCAATCTGGGCAGGCTTTGGAGGCTCCCATCAGCAGGGCAGTTACTCCAAACAGCCACAGGGCCTGGATCAGGCCTAGACCACAGCCTCTGGGGAGACACATCTGCCTCCAATGGTAGCTTCCCCCTGACTGAGCGCCTAGGCCTTCTTTTTATACCGGCCTCTCCTGTCCTGGCTCCGCCCCTTTTCTCCCAGGGTATTCAGCCTGCAGGGCCTTGATCTGCCCAGCAGGGGTTGCACCTGGTCCTCGGGCCCAGGCTTCGAGGAAGGCCACAGTGCTTTGCCACAATACCACAAACAAGTGTGTGGAACTCAAGGTAACAAGGAGACCGTCATTGTGATCAGTATAATAGGAAGTGGTCGAAGCTCAGCAGCTGAGTACGGATTGTGAGGTTGGCACAGTATCTAATTAAATGCTAGTGCATAGCACATATGTAGGACATCATGTCTTCAGAGCTTTGCGCTCCACATGCACCAGCAGACAGCAGCACCTTCCCGCCATGGAGCTAGTCCCAGAAGGCACGAAAGCCTTCCCTGGTAGCCAGAAGTGTGTGGTGGAGCAGCCCCTCTGGACCCAGACCTAGTGGCAAGATGGGTGTGTGTGAGAGAGAACATCAAGAGCACCAGGCCCGAAGTACCGCCTTGGCCACATGGGCTGGGTGTAGAGGTAAAGGGCTGGTATTCTACAGCAATAGACCCTCATTTTCAGGGTGGGGATGCCAGGGGTGAAATACTGGCTCCAATCTCTATAGCCCACTCAGCCCAGACACACTAGACATATGGAAAATAGCCTTGTAATTTCAGAAATGAGTTGGCACAGAACTGGACTCTGGGAACAATGTGTTAATGCTGCGGGGCCCTTGGCCTTAATGTTCATTTCGTGATAGACGTGATTTTGAACATAATTGTTTCCCCGAGTCCCTGAAGCTGATGTGCTTACAGGCAATTACAGTGGAAATTTCAATAGAGGGAACAATAGTGGGATCTTGCTGGCACAGCGCATGCTTTAAACTTTTTTCCTTGATCATGAGGAATTCTGTCCTAGGCATGATGATGAGAATTTGTTTCCAAAAATGTATTACAAATCTAGGGGAGGTTAGCAGGTTCCGATGAAATAAGAAACAACTGGAAACTCCAGTGAAAATGTGAAGCAAATCTGAACTGAATGTTCTTACAGGTGCCAGTCTAACCTAAAAATATATTTTTTCTCTTTGTTGCTCTGCCACACTTGCTCACTCCTGCTGGAAGTGGATATTCCAGAGAGCCTTATAAACAGCCTGTTGAGTATTTCTGGCCCAGCCAGAAGCAGGAAGCACTTTATAAGAACGTCAGTCAGGGTTTTCAGACCTAGGAGGACCAAAAAGATCAAATTGTTACCCAAGGTTTCTCGACCCAGTAACTTTTAGTCTCTACGAGTTGTTATCAGGCAATAAAACAAAAGGAAACGCAGTACATCCACCTGCTATATGGCTGATGCAGACAAATTAAAACCACGTGCTTTTAACTTTAAAGCTTTACTTCTGGTCTCCATCAGTTTAAGCTTTTACCACAGTCTTCACTTATTAATCTTAAGCACATACAAATACAATAGATATTAGAGTACCCGAAACTCAATATTACCCCGACAAGTCTTAGGTAGTCTCCAGTGAATCAGTCACAGATTTCCAGATGGCCAGTCCTTCCATCTGCACCTGGGGACATTTTATTGTGTCCACGAAGTGATCTGCTGTTTCAGACTTGCTACTTCCCTCTTATACCTCAAAAGTTACTGAGACATGCCAATCAAGAAAAAGGTTACATAGCTGACCAAAGAAATCAATCACTAGATGGAAGCAGGAGTTTCAGAGACATGTCACTAAAAAAAAAAATGGTGACGCAAGCAGTCTGAGCTGTTAGTGTGATAGCTGAATTTCCCCATAGCTCTCATTCCAAAATAGATCCAGATGTCCTGTTTTTCACAGACATCTGCCTCAGCATATTCAGAGGCAGAGAATGCAGAGAGCCAGGCTCACTTCACTGTTCACTGTCTAGCCCCCCTCTTCCAGTTTGCCTAGTTAGGTTAAATTCCTGCAAAGGTCTGAAAATGGCTAAGGGCAGCAAGCAGAATAATGGGTAGTCCATCCCAATAGCTGGCAGTGGCTTGGACACCTGGCTGGTTGCTAAAATGCCCCTGTACAAAATAGGCTCGTGATCAGCAACGGTGACGCATAGGCAGGGTTGTTAAGTGACCTGGGCTAGTCCCATGGAGGACTTTGACTATTAGCACCCAACCTTTGAATTTGATATTGTATTCAAGGGGGAACCACCTCAGAGCACAGAGTATGGGATGATGAATTTCTGAGGGGACCTGTATTTATTTACCCCCTCCTCAAAATGTGGCCCTGGTGTTACTTTAAAGTCCCTTAAGATTGCCTTGGCTCAGTCACCAATACTAGCAGTGAGGCAATGGGTCAGGACCAACGCGCACTGGGCCATCTCCTCTGTGGAACTCACTCCTCTCTGCCCATGAGGATCTGTCTTGCCATTTTTGCCCGTACATGCAGCCTGCGCACCTCGTGTTGTAGACAGGTTTAGCACGAAACCCCAAGGGGAAAAAGCAACCAAAAGCCAGCCCTTGGACAATGCCCATATTAATAAAAGAAACAAAGAGCAGTCAGGAGGGAGCAGATTGTGATTAATAGTCACCCAACCGACTATGAACTGAAAGGTTTTCATGAATTTTTTTCCCCTTTACATTTCATGGAAACTTTTTAATTAAAAAATTTCCCAGCACTATTGTTAGGCTCAGCACAATGGATCTGTGCTAGTCCATAATAAGCAGCAAGTGAATCCGGCCAGGCTAGATTCACTCTCCAAAAAAGGAAAACAATGATGTATTTCTTTAATATTTATTTGCATTATGCTAGTGCACAGAAATCAGGACCCATTTGTGCTAGATGCTGTACAAACATATAACAGAACAATCGTCCCTGCCCCAAAGAGCTTGCAAACTAAGTGTGAGGCGAGAGATAAAACAGACATGGGGAGCACAAAGAAACAGTGAGACAATACAGGTCAGCATGAAAAACCATGGTCACAGCACCCCAGCTGCCCAAATGTTGTCAAGTGTTTTGTGGGCTTCACAGCAAAGAAGACTTTTAGGGAGGGATTAGAAGAAAGACAGTGAAGTAGCTTTGTGAATGTTTATGGGGAACCCCTCCCATGCATAAAGGGCAGCATGGGAGGAAGCACGAAATGCTTGCTGGAAACTGCTATAAAATGAGTGATAAAGACAGGTGTCATGTGCAGACACCTGCACATGGGAGTCAGCATCTCTGTAGCGTATGAAATGGCAGGTAGGCAGGATAGGTCGTGAAAGGCCTTGAAAGCAAATATGAGGAGTTTGTGTTTGATGCCGTTGAGCATCCCGTTAAATTTATTTAACTTAATTATCACTTTCCGTGACTAAATTGTCACGATTCAGCACTTCTGATTTCCAGGGTCTGGCAGCAGTAGGAAATAAAAGTGGGAACTCTTCAGGTTTGCGTAGGCTGGAAGCAAACTCTGGTCTTAAGCTTAGAAACACTTCTGAGGCCTCTGATGCACGTACAGTGGTAATTCACATGGTCAATCAGCCCGCTTGCCCTATTGTCAGCCTGTCATATCTAGTTGACGCTGCAGCAGGATTCTGCTAGTGACGATTGAACAAGCCATAATTATTCCAGCCCCATTAGCTAATGGGAGACACCCCTCACCCAAGTAAAGATGCTAACCATCTGCACCTTGAAACAGTTGATCCAGCCGTTGCTTCTCATACACAGCCTAACACACAGTTGCTAAGAATAGGCCAAAAAGAAACAGTAAGCAGTCAGCAGAGCATGCAGGTTATAAAAGGAAGAGCTGAGCTGCATCATTCACCTTGCCTGGTGACAGGCAGTGCTTTGAGACAAGCGCAGCACAGGACGAAGGCCAGATCCTCAGCTGCGGTAAGTCAGCGTAGCTTCATTGAGGCCAGCAGAGTTATGTTGCTGTGCATTAACCTAAATCAATGGGAGTTAGGTGCTTAAACAGAATTGAGGATCTGGGCCAAAATCCCTCAGGAAAACTAGAGGGGAAATTGCCCAGGGAGTGCAGGTCTCCCATTAACTTTTCTGCACATCTGCATAAGGATCACTATTGCATTTCCTGATTCTGAGGTTTATTTACAGGTAGGGATGTTTATAAAAAAAGGGGTTTTTGGGGTTGCACTGACAGATCCCGCTTTCATTCAGCCCTCCCTCCCCAGGACAGGGCTGTCCCAACTAAGAGATTATCTGATTAAGGTGACAGATTGGAAAATTTTAAAAGGAGTTAAAATACTGTACTGAGGAAACGATGAAAGATGATGTCCACTGCTCCTCGGCTGCTTTAAAGGTAAAGGATGCTCGGATTACCTTTCCCAGACCTGCAGAAAAGCTCTGGGTAGCTCAGATCTTCTCTCTTTCACCAACAGAAGTTGATCCAATACAATAAATTAGCTCACTCACCTTGTCTCTGTTGATTTCAGTGGGAGTCAGGCACTTAAATGGGCCTGGGCCTAAGCGACTTTTGGAAATTGAACTCAGGCTCCCGAGTCACTTAGATGCTTCTGAAAATGTTGCCTCCAATCTTTATTTGGCAATTTTCTTATTGAAGGAGCAGAGCTTAGCATGTCACATCTGTTTAATACCTGCTAATACACAATGATATTCAAGACTAAACTCTAGCACCCAGGCACTGTCTGATTGCCTCCCTGTTAAAGAAGATTGTTTTGGCTAATGCTGTAGGTACCCGAGTCTGACTGTTCTGACATTATTGATAATATGGCAGCACCTGGAGACCTCAACCAAGTGGAGGGCTCCAATGTGCATGGCATGGTATGTGCACATAGAAAGAGACAGGGTTGCTGAAGAGCGCACAATTGAAATAGATAAAGGACAAGAGGCAAACAGAGGCACAGAAAAGAGAAATGACTTGCTCAAGGTCCCAGAGCAGCAGATCAGCCGCAGAGCTGGGAGAGAACCCAGGTGCCCTGGCACTTCACCCCAGGCCCTATCTATTAACACACATTACCTTCCTCAGACAGCGATTCTATGTGTAGCTTGTGGTGCTGTATTGCCTCCAGCGACAGGCACTTTCTCCGCCTACTCAGCATGTGACAGTTGTTCAACTGACTCTTTTAAAGGATCTCTCAACAGCCTTCCCCCTTCTTCCCAGGGGGTGTGTTTGTGGCAGTGCTTGAGAGAAAGGATGGACGTTTCAAACATGGGCAAAGATGTTCATTAAATTCCTATAGCCAAGGTGTGGCCCTACTTCCCTGGAAAGGGCTATTACAGCAGCAGTCCAGCAGATGGCTCGCTTCTGTCATGAATAAACCTGGCCTATGAACTACGGGTTCTACTGTACTAGTTTAGGAGCGGACTGGAGACGTATTGCATCCCCCGCCCCTTACACACACACGCACACACACAGCACACACGCACACTCAGTTTATACAGCATCTTTCACACCCCTCCAGGTTCAATTAATGACTCAGTCATCGTCACTGTAGCAAGGCACTAGAGCCCGGGCCCGAGCCGGAGGGGGAGGAGCGCTCCCCGGGGCCCCGGTGGACAAACCCTGGCCCTGCAAGCCAAGTCACCCGGAAGCAGAAGGGCGGGGCCAGGAGCCTGGGGGGAAGTATAAAAGCCCAGGCAGGCAGCTCAGTGGGGAGGAAGCTGCCGACCGAGTCAGACGTGCCTCGCTGGAGGCAGCAGCCTGGGCCTGACCCCGAGCCAGCGGGCAGGCCAGGCCAAACCCCGGCCGACCGGCCCGGGTGGGAGAGATCCGACCCGCTGGATCTAGATGACTGGGGGGAGCGAACCGAGCCCCAGGACCCCCTAGGGTCACCAGGCCCAGGCAGGCCGAGGGGGCCCCCCTGGCCCCTGGAGGGGGGCAGCCCGCCCAGCCCCCGCGGGTGGGCACCGGACCCGTGGCCCCGAGAGAGCGAGGGGACCTCGGAGGCCGGCCCCGACCTTGAGGAACTGCCGGATGCCGACAACCCCTCGGCAGCGTGGCAAGAACCCGACCGTCTCCAGGAGACCCGCGGGCTCTGCGACTTGGAGGAGCTACCCCTGGCCGACGACCGCGAGGAGTGGCCAGACCTCCCGCCTGCCGACGGGGAAGGCTTGGCCGGACTGTCACTCACCGCCTCCACCCCGGCCCCAGGGAGTAAGACGTGGGCCCAGGTACTCCGGGGCTGGGGGGGAGGAAGTGGCCCAGGGAGGCCACTGCCTGTGGCCGAGATAGGGGCCAAGCCCATGTCAGCGTGTTGCGGGCGGATCCCCGCTGACCCAGTGGCCATTGTCTCGGGTCACTGGTAGGGCCCTGGGCTGGGACGCAGTGGAGTCGGGAGGGCCTGCGTCCCCCTCCCACACCCCCTTTCCGTTCCCAGATTGGCCCGAGTACCCCGAGACCCGATACAACACTGCCTGCCCGCCCTGCTAGGGGCCGGGGCAATAGACTGCTGCTCGCCCGCCCCGCCAAGGGCCGGGCGATAAAACTGCTTACCTGCCCGCCCTGCTAGGGGCCGGGGCAATAGACTGCTGCTCGCCCGCCCCGCCGAGGGCCGGACGATAAAACTGCTTGCTCGCCCGCCCTGCCAAGGGGCCGGGGCGAAAGACTGCTTGCTCGCCCGCCCTGCCAAGGGGCCAGGGCGACCGACTATTTAGCTAAGTTTCCCCTAACTAACCGAACCTTGTGCACCCGGACAGGTGCCAACGTTTACAGTCACACAAAGCCGTGGAAATAAATGAAATATGCAATGAACAGTAGGAGGGGAATAAAAAAAAAAAAAATAACCCTCCGCAAGCCACAAAAAGGGTGGAGGTAGGGTGAGAAGGACAGAGAGAAATTTCCAGTATCAGCTTCTTGGGCGGAAACTGCAAGGAACCCTGCTGTGGACAAATTTGGGATTGTCTGGCCATAGGGAAAGCGTCTTCCTAAGTTTCCATCAGTGGTTACACTTGAAGCATGATGGCTTATGTCTCTTTAAAAAATGGTTTAATCCTGTCCAATTAACCGTGGGTGTTCTCGTGATCTGTGTTCACCGAATCATAGCCATATAGGGCTAAAAGGGACCTCAAGAGGTCATCTAGTCCATCCCCCTGCATGAAGGCAGGCCAAGTAAACATAGACTATCCCTGACAGGTGTCTAACCTGTTTGTCAAAACCTTCAGTGATGGAGATTCCACAATCTCCCTCAGAACCGTGTTTCAGTGCTTTGCTATCCTTTAGAGTTCGAAAGCTTTTCCTAATATCTAATTAAATCTAGCTTGCTGCACATTAAGCTGATTACTTCTTGTTCTACCTTCAGTCGACATGGACAATAATGAATCGCTGTCCTGTATTACAGGTCATAACATATTTGAAGACTGCTATCAGGTCCCTTTTCTCAAGACTTAATATGCCCAGGTTTTTTTTAACTCTCTCCAATTTGTCTGCATATTTCTTAAAGTGTCAGAATGGAACACAGTACATCAGCTGAAGCCTCACCATCACCAAGGAGAGCAGGGAAATTACCTCCCCTGTTTTATCTGCGACATTCCTGATAATACATTCTGAATGATATTAGGTTTTTTCACAGCTGCATCACATTGTTGACTCGTATTCAATACACAATCACTATTGTGATCCACTATAACCTCCAGATCTTTTTCTCTAGTACTGCCACCTAGCCAGTTACTCCCATTTTATAACTATGCATTTGATTTTCCCTTCCTGTGTAAGGCTTTTCACTTGTTTCGATTGAATTTCATCTGGTTAATTTCAGACCAATTCTCCGATTTGTCACAGTCATTTTAAATTCTAATCCTGTCCTCCTAAGTGCTGGCAGACCCTTCCAGCTTGGTGTCATCTGCAGATTTTATAAGCATACTCCCCACTCCATTATCCAAGTCATTAATGAAAATATTGACTAGTACAGGACAAGGATGGACCTCTGCAGGACCCTACTAGATACGTCCCTCCAGTTTGACAGTGAGCCATTGATAACTATGCTTTGGCTACGTGTCTAAGCTTACTAAACTCTTGGCCTCAGGGCTAGTGTGTGTCAGGTTGTCTGCCCTGTGTCTGTCAGCATAACAGTTCTATTGAGAATAAGGACTTGTCTATATGGGAAATCTGACAAGCACAGATACAGCAGAGCATAGCTATGTTGGAATAACTTCCTGTGTGGACATTCTGTGCCAGAAAAAAATGACTTTAGAAGAGTAATTATTCCAGAATAAAGTTGCATTTATTCCAGCACGTGGGGAGTTATTTCAGTACAGCAAGAGGGGAACAGTTTATTCCATTCTAGCTATGTCGGTCACTTTCCCCATGTAGAACAGCCATAGGCATCAGCCTTTGTCCCATGTTGTCTGATATTTTCCTGAATGATAGAACGTTACTGGGTGATAAGGCAGAGCTGCATGGGTTCTTTGAAACATGGCACCTATTAAAAAGAAATTAGAGGCCTGTTTATCAGCGGTGTAATTCCATAGACATCAATGGATCACTGGTGTTGACTGTAGGCTAAAAGATCCTTTGTTTTGGGGTGGGGTTACTTTGGCAAATAGATGGGAAGAGGTGGAGTGGAGATGCCAAGACAGGTAAAATGTTTCCATGGCACGTGTCATGACAGTATCTGTATTGGAACAGACGGGAAAAGCAGTGAGGAGTGTGTTGTACCTATTAATTTGTGATATTCACGGAATTCGGATCATCAGTGCATGCAAAGCCTCCGTAATTGAAATGACGCTGCTGCCTCCTGATAAGGGTGAGTCAGAGAGCAAACCACCCTCGGCAGGGCTTATGCTGCTTATTTTGCCGAGTTCCTGAATGGAATCATGTACCAGGAAGGCTGAAGCTGAGCACTCGCCCATGTGGAACTAACGGATGCAATTTGTACCCTCTTGGGCCCAAGCAGTGGGGCATTTATCCCTGGAAGGAGGTGGGATGTTTGCAACTACTGTCCTTCCTGGGAGGGGCCTCACCTAGGAAGGGCAGTTTTACCCTCCAGCTATGGCCCCCTAAGTTCTCCAGTAGCACGTCCAACCAGCACATTCTCCAGGCACCCTTTCCCCCTCCCCAGCCTGTGCTCCCCATGTCAGGATTATTTACCCCTAGGTATGCCGTTAAGCCAGATGTTAAGTCAGGTCAGACAGTGCCACATGCGTAGCCACCCTCACCCCATTCAGAGCACCAGCGCCCTTTGTTGCCAGACAGTTGTCATTTGACCTCAGACTCATACGAGAGGTTTTTGTCAAACACTGTATTGACGCCTTTTCTAAAATCAATGGACACCACTGTAAGGTCCGCAGGTATGGTGGGATTTGGCCTTAAATCTGCTTGAAAGAGGCTGATGAGAATTCTTGCAATGTGGGAAGCATTATGCCAGCCCACCATGCCCCTTCTCTAGGACAGGAGGGGGGTCAGGATGGGGGGGGAGGATGGTGGTGGCCAGATGAGGCCTGGCCAGAATGCTCTAGCTAGCACAAAAACAGGGTATTGGGGAAGGTGAAAAGGTGATGTAGAGTCACCATTCCCTCCCGCTTCTATAGCTCCACTGACCATAACTGATTACTGTGGCCAACACCTACCACATTTCCTGTGTCCAGTAAGGGCCCGATCCTGCAAAATGTTTACTGGGAAGTGCAGGGGTTTCCGCCATGCATCTCAGGTTTGCCGGGAGAACTCATGGGATGCCCTATATGCTTCGTAATAATGGGGGATGCAGGATGGGGGCCTAGCTGTATAATTCAGGGAATCAAACAATCAAGGAGAGCTGGTCAAAAATTGACCCTTTTTCCCCCAAACCCCATTTTTAACAAAACACCTCAACATTTCAAAGGAAATGAACATTTCTACAAGAAATTGTTTTGGGGGAAAAGGGCCATTTTATGTGGAGACAATTGTTTTTGACAGTGCCGCAATGGACATTTTTGCTGTGCTTCTTTGTAATGTATACACCCTTGCTGCTTATTGCTTAATATACTGTTATATATATATAATATAATAAATATAATATATTAATATACTGTTTATTCCTAGACTTCCTGGTCACTTCAGCTGAGAGTCTAATCAAAATGTTCCTGCGCTGCTATGGAGATGAGGCCTATGCAAGATTTATTCCTAGCCCCCGTGAAACTAAGAGGCTTTGTGCCATGGTTCGTCGTGGAAGCCATTGATCTGCTTATCTCCTGCAGTTTCAATTTTTTAACCTTCTCCAGGAGCTCTTAGGTGTGTCCTACTGTGAGTGTGTTTTGTCTTGCTGTGACCTTCAGTGGGGCTGGCTACAGGACAGCTGCCATCCCTTCTGCGCAGAAAAGGTTCCTCCGAGTCACTATATTCCTGCCTTTTGCCTTGGCTGTTGTTTGTGGCTGGGGTGAGAGAAGCAGCCTTTGAAGTGAAATCGGAGCGGCTTCACACAGCTGTAACTTATGCACGTTACCTGTGTGCACACAGATGTGAAGGCTTGTCAAGAGAGCCCGTTACTGAGATGTTCTCACATTGCACTTCCTGCTCCCTTCCCTGAATCTGTTCCCTTTTGCATTTACAGACAGCGCCTTCTCTCCGTAGCCCTTAGCTATGTGGCTGACGGCTGGAAAGGTCCCAGGGCCAATTACAATGCACCTTTAGTCTTGTTAACATGGGCATTGTCTGGAGCAGAAAAACCCCATTATTGGCTGGGACAATGTGGGAATGCATTAGCTGTGCTGTGGTATAATAAGCACTTTATCTATCAGTATTGCGTTAGGAGAGAGAAGAGTGTATTTAATACATATTTCCTTTTGTCAGCAAGCACCCGAGCATCTGAATGTGGCCGGCACCCACCCCTGCATTCCCAGGGCCATTGCTTTCCCATGGTATCTCTCAGAGCACTTCGCCTTCAGCCAGAAGGGGAGGAATGTGAAAGCTTCCTTCTAGGTCATCCTCGAGTTGTCTGCTGCAAAATGTGGTGAAGAACAGCCTGGCTAGCACCTAGCTCCTCTTCTCTTCCATTACCCTCCCTCCCCCAACATGTGCTGTATTTCTGCCCTCACAAAACTCCCTTTAGTCCCAAGCCCAGATTTCCCACAACACGTTGTTAGCGATGCAAAGAGCAGCACAGCACAGCGCCTACCCAAGCAGCCAAAATGCAGGAGCCCTTAATTCACCTGATAGAAATGAAGTCCCTGAGGATCTCGGTTTGAGCTCACCTCTGCTCCCACAGCCCTTACTTCATTGTTTGTATAATGAAAAGCACAATTTCTTTTAGAATTGTTCGAGGGTGTTTTTTTAATGGCTTCCCTGAACCTAAAGAGAGGGGCTTATGGGAACTACCGTCCTTGGATTTACAGTTGAGGTGACATGGGAAATAGTCCCGACAGATAACATTTAACATGCTGTATAAGTGGCCCATGTAGTCCAGAATAGATGGTGTGATGTAGTGAATAAAGGTTTGATTGACAGGCACTCACTTAGAAGGGTGACCTGCTTCTTGAGTCGTAAGTAATGTTCCATTTCAAACATATGCTACTAAAACCTTTCTAACACAGCACTTATTCTCTCTCTATACTATATGCACATTCTCTCACATCTGATTCATTGTTTTCACACTGATTGCAGGTTCAGTTGCTTTAGTAAACCCTATAGCTGACATGATGTGAAGCTGCAATTCTGTATTTAAATGAGATTTCTTTCAGTCACATGAGCAGACACTCAATACAAAAGACGATGTTATAAATCAGTACAAACTTGAGAACTGACTATCTTAATGGGCTAATTTTGGAGTAAGATACCATAAATAAGTATGGCAGATTTAGGTCCATCATGGTTTGGTCAGGACATCAGAGTAAATGACCGCTACACTTATAAAGATTGTTGTGAGGTTTTAGATTTCCCACGTGGATGAAAACTTAGCCTCACATCTCATTCAAAATATGGGTCTTATTGTATTTTGCAGTTATGTCACTATCCTGAGCCTTGCAGTCAGAATTCTCGCCTTGAAGTCCTGTTTTCTATTGCTTTACTTTTCAGACAAAGATGCTTTCAGGCAAAATGACCTTTATTTTCCTTAAATAGAAAGAAAAACTGAGGACTATCTGCAAAACAAGAGCGCACACAGCGTGCATCTTGTCTGACAATCTGCACTGAACTCTAAGAACAAAATGGCTTTAGAATTCTGCATAAGATGTGTGCCTAGACATTTAAGATGAAATCTAAATGTAAAGAGCACAGAAAAGCATGACAATTTTTCGTTACATACAGCACACAAGCCTATTCTGTAGAGTGCAGGTAATGATGTTGCAGCCCAGCACATTATGGCTTTTTCTTTAGAAGAGTCAGAATCCGGAACCACAGCCACTTTGCTATTAGTTTATAGCCGAGCGGCTAGACCATTCAATTGAGGTGCCTTTCCATCCTGGAAGAGATGGACAACTTGTATTTAGTTACATGCCGCAACTTAAAGATATGGAGCTGGATCCTAAGCTGTTGTAAACCGGCCTAGCTCCACTGATGTCAGTGGAGCTCGTTTGATTTATATATAGCTGATGATATGGCCCAGGGTATGAGAGGGCGCATGTACATTTGTAATGCCCTAAAGCCAGACCCTTGAAACCTGGCATTGTGCTGATTAAAGTGGAAGAAATGCTGTTAAATCACTGGTACTATTTCCAGCAAACACCACTGAACAATTCATTGCCTAGCCGAGTCAGTAAGTTAAATGGAAACACCACTATTGGACTGTATCAGTGGCTCGAAAATAGCAGCCCATTCTCAAATGTGCACCGATGTATTCTTTGATGCAGTAGCTCAGCACCCCGGAGGTTAACTCTTGCAATTG
The DNA here is from genome assembly GCA_007922155.1 of Mesoclemmys tuberculata. NCBI lineage: Eukaryota > Metazoa > Chordata > Testudines > Chelidae > Mesoclemmys > Mesoclemmys tuberculata. The sequence continues at coordinate 9,171,170 of ML675632.1, read as the reverse complement.
GGAAAAAAATAATTCATTTAATTATAGTACTACATCATTGTGTAATATCAGCTATAGGAAATGCTGCTGGTGCTGAGCGTGCATTCAGTGTGAACAGGCAACCTTTTAATCAGATCTAAGAAAATGACATAATGTATATTTCTATGCAGGTCAGAAACCTACTGTTTATATTACTAGTGCCTAACTCAGTTGTGCATTGTTTTTATAAGGGAGCTAGCCATGTGATAATGTGCAATTATCTTGTACCTTTGACTATCTCACCTGCATTCTGCCCATTACCGCACATCGACCAGGAGTCATGCTAATATTTTAAACCACTGAGCAGCTTCAGCCACCAATTCTTTTTCTAAATCAAGCTGTCACAGAAATGTCTCCTCCTTTCCTCCCAAGTAGAATTTTCTGCTTAAAATTAGGCTGAGGACAAGCCTGGGGCAAATATTGCTGCTCCAATATCTAACAACCTTTCAAACTCTGGATTAAGTTGTATATAATGCTGATCTGCATATGCAGAGTCAAAACTTGGACATAACGAAGAGAGGCTCCTTAGAAAAACCATCGATCAGATGTACAGCATGAGGTAATAATTTAGTAGGAAAAAAGACATGCTTAGAATGCAGCTGTGTCTCCTGCCATGACTGCGTGATGGCATCTGTGCTTTCTGTTTACAACTGATTTTTATTGAATGGGATTTGGGAATGACTGGAGATATGAATTCAGGTTTAAAGTAGAACATCTCTATAAGACATAGGTAGAGAAACAAAGAACAGGCTGTCTAAAGAGCAGGCAGTACACTCTAAAATGCTTAGCATACATCGGTTTTTTAGAAAATGTGCTGTTTTGAAAACTTACTCTGGGATTTATAAAAATACCTGATTTTAGTTCAAATAAGTGAAAATGACTGTATGCTATTTTGATTTCAGCACTGGATTTAGCCACTTGGTTTCTAAAACATGAGTGATTTGTGAATCAGGGAATGGAATTGGTGAATCCTACAATTTATTGATTAAAGCCAGCCAATCAACACAAGGATAAAAAGATTATGATTTACAGATGTTTATCATCCACTTGGCAGTTTCATTTTCATCTGCGTACATCATCATGAATAGAGCCGCTCAAAACATTTCTAACTTTGGAACTGTCACACACCTCGTACATTTTATGTTCAGGAAGTGGTCCGAAGAGAATGACTACAAGAACCAATCAGAGGAGAGGGGCATTGCATAGTCACAGTTCAGTTATTGAGATTATGCAAATATCTGCACTCAGACTGGCTAATCTTTGTCAGTCAATTAGAGACCTGGATTTAGCATACTGCATAGCTATTGATAGGTAACTGTCCAGTGATTATGCAAATCAGAGACCTGAAATCAGAATTTAAGGAATTGCAAAACTGGGACAAACCTTTACGGTTATGCATCAGTAACTGTACAACATCTCTGCATTCCAATAGGCTGAGATTAAACCATTCAATTATAAATACCTAAAAATGAGAGCAACTTCAAGTTATCATTTATATATACAAAATTTTATAGAGACATTTTGATACAGGAAAGATTTCATTTTGTGTTGCTAGACACCTGGATCTAAAGGAAGGAACTGCTAGCAACATATTGAGCTATTAATTTTGCCAGAAGAGAACCTCTGATAAACTGTATCTTAAATGCATACAGCTGTAAAACAAATATCTGTATGTGAACAATTTGTATGAGAATACAATAGGGTGAGAGTATACACTAGATCTTCCTCACTGAATGTAATACTCAGGTTTAATACACCACTTGACCTACTCAGTTATGACTGATGAAGCTAGAGCAACTGTTGGTGGAGAGAAAAGCTCCCTTTCCTATTACAAAGCTAACAAATGCTTCAGAAGGAAGTTCAAGTGCTAGAAAAGAGATAAAACCCGAGCACTCTCTGCTGATCCTTTGAAGTGATGCAAAGTTAATGTTTAATTCATGGATTGTAAAGCAAATCAGACTGAGGAAGTCAAGTGCTATAGTAAGAGTTAATATTCACTTTGTTTTATTTGGTTCTGTGTGGCAAACTGCCCACCCCCCGGTGGGTCTCACGCCTTACCTCTGCTTGTGGGCTAAGGCACCCCCAGCTACCTCATCTCCCCTGGCTTTAGAGGAGCTCTGTCTCCTGGCCTGGAAGGGAAACTTCTCCTCCAGCTGCTCCACACCTTCTGGCAGCTTTCCCTACAGTTGTTCCCTCCCCCTCCTTTAGGGAAGGCAGGGTTTAAATACCCCTGGCCCTGCCCTTCATTGGGGCCAGGTCACTTTAATTGCCCTGTTGTGATTTCTCTTCCGCCTCCAAGGCAGATGGTTTTTAACCCTTTCAGGCCCTCATACTGGCCCCAGCACACCCTTTTAGGGGCTCTCCACCCGTCGGACCCCCCGACACATACTCCAGGAGGTGAGGGCAGTCTTGCTTCCCGCCGCTCAGGCTTACCTTGAGCGGGTCTTGCGAGAGGGTGCCCCCTGCCCTCCCCTTAGCCCCAGCCCTCCGGAGCTCACTATTGGGCCCCGGCCCCGCGAGCCCCCCCAGCCTCTCCCTCCTCATGCCCCGAGCCCGCTGCATGATCTGCAGCCGGTTCTTTTTCGAACCGCGCCCAGGAACCACCTGTACACACTCGTGCTCCACACCCTTCATTTCCTCGCCCTCGCGTCCCGCCCAGACACCCAATGGCGGAACCTAATGCCACCTGTGGAGGGCGAGGACCCCCAGTGGGCCAGCCTCTATTCCACCCTAACCCCGCGGCCCGCCAGGGACATCAGTTGGCGGCTCCTTCATAGAGCCATGAGCACGGGCGTGTACCTGGCGCAGTTCACCCCTCGCCCCGACACCTGCCCTTTTTGTGGTGCGAGGGAGACCCTGGCGCACGCCTATCTGGAGTGCACCAGGCTGCAGCCCCTTTTCTGGCTCCTCCAGAACCTCCTGTTGAGGTTCTGGCTGCACTTCCCCCTCCTCCCCCCCCCCCCCCGTTCATCCATGCACACCCCATCCGAAGGCCCACGAGGTCGCGGGACCTCCTTGTCAACCTCCTCCTAGCCGTGGCCAAAGTGGCCATCTACAGCACCAGGGAGAGGAGGTTGGCTGTGGGGGAGCTCTGCGACTGTGGGGCCTATTTTCATTCCTCCATTCGTTCACGCATCCAGGCGGAGTTCCTCTGGGCAGAGTTCGCTGGCTTCCTAGACACCTTCCGGGAGCAGTGGGCGCTGTCCGGGGCCCTCTGTTCAGTGTCCCCCTTTGGTTCCCTTTGTTTAAACCTGTGACCCCCACACCCTTTCCTGTTTATTCATTTGTTCTCCCCCGGAATCAGTCGAGCCCCAGGTCCATCAGCCCCACCCTTAAGTGAGGGAGGGGCCTTGAGCGGTGGGTGGGCTTGCACCCACCCACCCCTCTCCTGGTCCTCAAATAGTCACACCCTTTTAAAGGCATCCGGCCCGACGTTATCACATCTGTTATGGTCTTATATGTGCTGCTCAGGTCTTTAGGCCTTCCGCTTTTGTAATATATGAGTTTGGATGCGCCACAGTACATGAGCTGTAACTGAGGGCAGGTGGGGAAAAACACCTGCTCAAAAAGGCACAGGAGGTTAGATATTTGTGCTGTTGTACATCTACTGTAAAAGCGTATGTGCCACTTCTGATGAGAGTGCCATGAAGAACCCTGCAACCGTTGGTCTCAGCATAAGTGTGCAGCTGAAACCTTGACAAGTACCTTAACTTTCTGCGCTGGCTCATAGATGTATTCTCTTCCACCCCTTCCCCGCAGCTGAAAAGTCGGACCGGAGTTTCAACTCATGCCCAGCAATGACTCCCAACACCGCAAAGAACTTGTAAAAGGCCAGGCTTGCTCGGAATACTAAAGTTAAGCTCCCATGCAGCAAGGGCCAAAAGATGAACTGGGACCTTACTCATTGCACTGATGTGATGGTCCCTGCAGGAGAAGGGACGAGGCAACGGCTGTAAAAATGATGATCTTCCTCCGTTATCAGAGCTTGTTTTCCTCCCCATAGGAGATCCATGAGATAAGGAATATATCTTCCCCTTGCTGGGGACCCAAAAGGTCTTTTTCATCCTAAACTGTTCCCCTGAAGCAGTCCAAGGAACGTGTGCAGAATAACATGCTTATACCACACCTCAGCAGTAGTAACACCGCCGAGGGATGGGCACAAGGAGAGAGGACAACATCTCTCACAGGAAGAGTGTTTTAAAGAAAAGGCTAAGGCACAAGTCTTCCCAGCCCTTTCTATCCCTGAATTCCTTTCCGAGCAAGCAAGGTTTCAACTGAACTAAGAGTGTCCGCACAAGCTTTTGCAGCTGGTTTAAATAAACTGGTTTCAAAACCACATCTCACAGCAAACCAGCACAGCCCTGTGCATAGGCAAACCCGTGAGCTGGGCTTTTTTAATCTCCCTAGCTGTTAAAAAAGAATCAGATGTTCTTAGCTAACTCGTCGGGGGCTGGAAGCATGAATGAGGGCTCGGCTGAGCCTTTATGCACAGCCTGAGGAAAGGCCAGTCAGTATAGGTGCGTCACCCCGGGGGAGTACCGAGAGGCACAGGGCCCAGAAATGAGCCCCAGCGCTTTCCTGATGCAGTGCAGTAGGTGAGTGTAATTTCTGGGTGCCATATTTTGAGTGGCTCTGCCCGTTCCTCACCCACTGGATCCCTGGGGGTCGGGGGCTGGCACCCATCCTCTGGGCTTCTCATAGCAACTGGAGTATGTAGCCTTAACCCAGGAGGCAATGGGCTCTATACTCCCCTATGTTGCTGTGTTTGTTAGGGCTGGCTACGTGAAGCCTAATGTGATTGTCACTTGAACACACACTGACAGACGTGATGGTAGGTTATTGTGTGGAAAAAGAGCACCCATTTCCTTTCAACGCCCTGCCTGCTAAGGGCCATTACCAAATTACTAAGAGAATATATCTTGGCTGGACACAATTAGGTTACCGTTGGAGTGAAATGTAGGTTTCATTTTTTTTAAAATCAACAAAATCAAAGGAAACGTTTGCAAGATTTTTTAATAATAATTCGAGCAAAAACCGATATTAAAAACAAACCAAAAAACCTAATAAACATTCCCTGATTGGTTTGCAACAGAAACATTGCTGCAATATTCCAGTGTCTGCGAACCACAGACAGAAAGCAGCTGGAAACTGAAGTGAAACTGGACAGTTGATTGTCGTTCGCAAAGCTCAGCGGATTGCAAAATAAAGGATTTTAAAAATTCCTTCAGTTTGAATAAACTGAAGTGTGGTTTGTAACACGAAGGAAGCCTGATTCTAAACCTGAGAGCGTGCCTTTAAAAAGAAACCAAACCTGAATTGTGGCCAGATTTTTCCATACGCAATTGTGTTGACTTTAATGTCACTAGGACAGTTGAAGAGCTAGCTCGTTAAGAACGTGCTAACTTAGTAGGCATCCAGGGCCTCATCCGGCACTGTGGAAGTCCGTGGGAGTTTTCTATTGATTTCAACGAGAGCAGACGGTGCCACTGAATTCAGTGGGCTAGACTGTCCATGGTAAGCACCTACTCACCTGAGCATCCTTTTGAACATAATGGGCATAAGGCAGTGACAGTCTGCTTGCTGCGGACCAGATTTTGTCACCTTTCCATTCAGTGAGTAGCGTTGTTCTTGAGAATAGCCTGATGAAAATCAGTGGGACTGCTTGCAGAGGAAGGTGGTGCTGAAGAGGAGCGAGCGGGGCAGAATGAGCTAGCAGCAGGAGCCAGAGGTCAGGGCTGCAAAATCGGTCGTATCCTCGTCCTTGTCGCCAGACCACCAGGAAGACGCACTGCAAGAGCAGCAGACTTCGAGTGGGCCTCTGTGTGTGGCCACTGGATCTGTCCAGGAATGAGCACCAAAGGCCTGTGCCTGTGGGGCGCTGGAGGTGGGATGGACATACGGCTCCGGCCAACAGGCTGGTGCTGAAATTCTACCAAAAATACCCCTGCCGAGGACTTTTTATTTAGACATTGATCTCAGGGAGGGCGGAAAAGAGGAGGCCACCTGTTCTCAAAGCCAAAAGGGGCATCTCTTTCTCAAAGCTACGAGGGAGTGTCCCTCACTCTCTGGCCCCCTCATCATCGACCTGCATGGCTGGGACAGGGGAAATGGGGGCTGGTTCTTTTATGTCCTCAAAGGGATTTGCATTCCTGCTGCTGCCAGGCTCATCTTTCCCTCCGCTTCTCCCTCTCCCCCTGCAGACAGTTATTTCAGATGTGGCTGTAAACAGACCAAAATACTTGGCAAAGATGGGCTATAATTGGCCCAGGAGCTGTCAGCCTCTTGCTTTTCTCCCGCTCTCCTGTCTTGCTTTAATAGTCTCTGAAACTCAATCCCCTGAACCTCCTCCTCAACCCCGTTCCTTAAACCAGCCCCACCTTCTCCTCCACACTTCCTCCCTGCTCCCCCTTCAACCCCTAAACCTGCCCGACCCCCTAGCTCCCCACTCTGTCCCTGCTCTTCCTCCCCTAAACCTGCCCCTGACCTCTTCTCCTCTCAGCCACCTGACCCTAACCCTCTCTCTCCAGTCTCCCTCCCTGTCTGCAGCCCCTAACCCCCTCCTCTTCCTTCTCCTCTCCCCTTTGCTCCCTCCCCAAACCAGTCCCATCCCCCTCCTCCTCTCAGCCACCTGCCCCCAACCCCCTCACCCTCCCAGTCCCCCTTTAACTCCAGGCCAGCCTCTCACCCTCCTCCTGCTCTGCAGCTCCACTCTTCGGGTCTCCAGACCCTGTCCCCTCCCCTCACTCCCCCCTCAGCACATCCCCATGTAAACCCTCTCCTCTCCTCCCTCAGGTACACACTCCAACTGGCCCCTTGCCCCTTTTCTCAGCTTCTCACTGGTGTCCCCCCCAAACCAGACCCTAGCCACCTTCCTCTCTGCTCCCTCCCTCTGCCCCACCCTCCTTAAATTACTCTCTGACCTCTTCTCCTCCCGAAACTACATCCCCTCCCCTCCTAGCCAAGAGAGCAACCTCCCTTGTCCCTCTCCCTTGCTTTCACCACACCCCCTACCCCTCTTCCCTCCCTCAATCCCTCCCACGCCCCCCTTTCTCGGATCTCTCTTCATTCCTCTTTCCAGCTCTCTCCCTCAGAGACTAGTCTAACCCAGAGCATTGTCCCTTCTCAGAGCTAATGCTCTTCTAGTCAATTGCTCCCTGGAGCTGGACTCCTTCATCCCACCTCCCTCCCCTTCTATCTGTATTTCCTTGTCTTTTTTTCTGTGTGTGTGTGTCCTTTTTCTCCATTTCTGTGTCGGTTGCTGGGATGTAGGATATAGAGAGTGGGATTTGTCTTCCCCTCCAACACCCTGCTGAGTTTCAGTGTGTTTTTTCCTCCAATCTGGGGAACAAGTGCCCGTCTCCACTTCGGCTGTCAACTCTGCACAGTCCATGTCAGCAGAGTTTTGAATGTGGCTCGGGAGTTGGGCAACAGTTGGCAGTTTTTCTGGTGCTTTTTTGCTACAGGTAAGAGGAATTTTTGTAATCATAACAGCAATGCACTATAAATAGCTGCAGATAACACTTGGTTATTCGTTTGGATCCATTTTTTCTATGCACACAGCAGGCAAAACTAGTACAGAAGTTTTTGTAGACATGCAGCAACAGGATCTGAAGTTAATGATATAAGAAAAACCACGAGGAATTGGAGTAAATTCTACATAACCCAATTTTCTTATTTTAGACTGAAAAATGTTAACTGTGCCTGCACACTGTGCTGATGTGTTTCTGTCAACTTAGATCTGTTACAATACTGAGCTTGTGAGAGCCAGGTGATATGTATCTGCTACATTTCTGTCTGATTGTGATGCAGAGAGTTAGAAACTAGTAATGTAAAGCAGATCTGAGCTTTTCAGATACCACAGTAGTGTTCCTTTATAACCATCCTTTTTCAAGTTGATGCTGCAGGTCACACTCAGATCAGTATTTTGATTTTTCTAGCCCCTTCCTGTACTTTTCGTTTCTACCTAACCATGTGGGATAACATTATGTGAGTATACTTTGATAAACTGGGTAACATTTTCTCCACCTCATAATTATTACAAAGCCACTCTGACCCAATTTCTCCCTGCAGAATCTGTCTTCCTCTAACCATACTGCTCTTGTTCAGAGTTCTTTTTCCATTTTCTTTATAGTATTTTATATATCTGATGTTCTTAGAGAGTTCATTGACTCTTCTACAGCTGACACTTTGCATCCCTTAATGTGCACTTAGTGTGGTGTGTCTGCATTTGCTTCAGACCTTAAAATAACACATTTCATCTGCTCTACATGGGCCTTGAGAGGCAGATTTTGAGCAGCATGCACCTGAAAAAATTGTGCATGCAACTGTACACTTAATTTACATCCATGATCATGGCACTTGCATGTGCAATTCTCCTATTTGCTATGGCCAATGACTGGCTAAGCAACTGACTAGCCATTTTTGAGTGTAAATACCAGTTTTGACCATAATAGTCATGATAATCGCATGTGTGACTCAGATATACAACTACACACACTTCCATGCACACCCACCCACCCACCGAAATTTGGCCTTAAAGACCCTATGGTCTCTTTTATTTTTTGCAAGAGTAAGAGCTTTTCTCCGTATTGTTTGCCAAGATTTCAACTCCTCTCACTGCCATTCATGTTTTTCGGTTTACTTCTACATATGTGCACAGTTTAGTGGTGGTGTGCACGGTTTGCTGAGTGCTTTGGCATCTTTTGGGTAAAATGTGTAGTATTCACAACAATATTTGTTCTTGTAGACATCGTTACACAAATTACAGAATATTATTACAGTGTAAGGCTGGGAGTAAGGGTTGCAGACTCATGGGACTACTTGAGGTAGAGCTCAGCATGAAGAAAGGCGATTAGAAAGACTTTCACCATCCTGATGATGAATTGGGATAATTTATTCTCAGAATAACTACAAACATGCTGCTGTTATCATTGGGCTCAACTGCGCCATGTAGGCACGGCTCACATCATGGGGCAGTGGGGAGCTTCTCGACTGGGATTCTGCCCAGGGAAACTGAGACATAGAAATGTTCAGAGCTATAAGAACATAAGAATGGCCACATTGGGTCAGACCAATGATCCATCTAGCCCGCTATCCTGTCCCTGCCAGACGCACTGTGTAACCAAGATTTCTGGTTACCGTGTAACCAAGATTGCAGTGGAGTTACTCTGGATTTAACTGAGACTAGAATGTGGTACTACATGACTTGCCTAAAGTCACCCAGCAGATCAGTGGGCAGAGTCAGAATTAAGAGCCAAGTCTTCTGACTTCAGTCCGCAAACTCTATTCAGTGATGTCTTGGTTGATCAATTTGGGGCTAAGTCTTGTTCACTTTATCTGTGGAGATGGTCTCCTTGATTTGAGTGAGACCACTAGCATGAGTGACATGAGGAGTCTTTGGCTAAGGGCCGGTTTTTCCACCCTATACTCATATGGCATTACCCATGGAGTAAAATACTATTCAGTATGAGTACGGATGGAAGAATTAAGCCTGACTGTAGGTGCTTTCTGGAGAAATACAAATCTTTGTGTGGGTTTCCTGAGCTGTGAGACTGTGTGTGTCTGTATGCACACACTGAATCCTTTCCTGACTCCCATTGCTGACATTCCAAATATTTTAGGGCAAACGTCTCGCTTACATGCCAGAGCTAGCTTTCGATGGGAGTCTACGGTATTTCAAAAGATATTCCGGTGCGTCAAACGCATACTCGACCTTTCATTAAAATATATTTCTTGCAAAATGCTTTGTAATTATGTCTGCTTCAATGAAAATGTCAGTTTGTCACTTTATAGCTTTTTCTCTTGAGACCTATTTTTTTAATCATCGCTGAATGCTTGCAGTTTCCGCTCTTTAAATCATCCACAAACTTTTCCCCCTTCCCACTGCTGGTGGCAGAGCCCTACCGAAAACTCCACCTATTAGACTGATGGTGCCTTATCACTCCGCACCACTTGGTACCTGTTGCACCTCTACTATGCCACCTCCACCAACTGAAGCAAAGTAAAATCCCCCAACCTCCCTTAATTACACTGGAAAATCACTTGACTGTCCACAGTGATTCCGTGTTCCCTGTTACCTTTTGGATAGTCATGGGTCCTTGATCACGCGTGCAACTCCCACTGAAGTCAAGGCATCAGTATTTCCCAATAAAGGCTGTATTGTAATACATTCCCCCATACGTGGTTACACGTCCTGCAGTCCTTACCCAGGCCAAGCAGTGGCTAAGCAATGAGTAGGATGCTATCATTGGGTCCTTACCAGATATCAATCTGGTAAGGGAACTAAAATGGACAGAAGTCACTGAATTATAGCTGAGCTCTTATAAAAAAGTGTTGACACTCCTGTATGTATTTGGCAGTAGCAGGGACTGGTACTGGGGCAAGGATACCACTAGTGATTTCATAATAATACTGAAACAGGCTCCCTCTTGGCTTGCTCTCTTTGCTACACAGAGACTGTATCCTCAATGGTAACACTGAAGTTAATGGGGGAGTTTGCAGTTGACTTCAACTGACATAACATCATCATACTCCGAAATTTTGCACATGCAAACATGATCAGAGATGTTTATGACCCAGCTCACCTAGCTGAGGCATGTGAAGCTTGATATGCTCCATTCAGAGGGGCTCATGCAAATGTTTTTTCCAGTTTTGCTGTGAAGAGGTTTATAGCCCTTAAGGTTTCCCCAACCTCCCAACACATATTGGCCAGAGCCACCCAGTCTTACCTGGGTTTGGGTGAAAATCACCAAGGTTGGTATCTTTTGTCCCCTGAAGCCATAAGTTCGGACCAGGTCTTTTTGGGTTTCAGGTTGTCTGTAACAAAAAACCAGACAAACATCATCCGCTTTCAGGTTTCATTACAAAAGCGCCACAAGTTTTTATTTATTTGGAGTTCGGGCAGTAATAATCTTGTATGATCAATTGTATCCAGGGGCATCAGCAGCCAATTGCAGTTGGCAATAACTTTACATGTTATCAGATGAGGGCGGGGGGTCTGTGCCTGAGTACTGCAATTAAAGGAGGGACTGGAAATCAGGAGACCTTGACGCTAAACCTAGCTCTGACACCGAGGTGCTGCTAACCTTGGGCAAGTCACTTATCCTCTATATACTCTCAGGTTCCCCATCTTCAAGGCAGGGATAATAGAATTTACCTTTCTTACTGAACCTGATTTTCAGGAAGTGCTGAAGATCTGCCCTCTGAAAACTTGACTCCCTCATTGCTGTGGATCCTGGAGTCAGCCACTGGCTGGGAAAGCCCTTACAATATGGCTTTAGTGGAGTCGCTTTACTAGGGGAAGCATGGCAACAGAGTCCCACAGCTGTTGTGGACACACAGGGCATCTTTGCGAAGGCCCTGAACCCAGGCAGATTAGCAGCGTTTCAGGATTTAGGGCACAGACTCTCCCCTTTTCCCCAAATGCTCTGTAGTGAAAAGGAATACAGTGGTAACTTCACGACAGTAGCCCAGAGGGCTTCCTCCCCCTTCCACCAGTGTTACTATGTGGGGAAATGCTCCAGGCAGCATTACTTTTCGTACTCCATTTATGAAGGAAATTGGACAGAGACGGCATAGTCTAGTAGCGAGAGAAGGGTTCTCAACCTTTTCTATGCCACAAATCCTTTTCCCATATCAGGTCCCCTTCCCTTCTAGTTGGGGTTTAGCCGGGAACCCCTTCCCATTTAGCAGACTGGCCATGACCAAGGCATCATAATCCCTCCCTCGAGAATCCCTGAGCTAGAGCATGGGACCCGGAGCCAGGCCCTGCTGAGTTCCAATTCCAACCCTGCCACTGATTTAGGTCCTGACTCGGCAGCGACTAAGGAAGGAGCTTAAATCCTGTCCAGGGTAGTTCACATGCTGAAGTGCTTTGCTGAATAGGAGCCGTTTGCTGAATCAGGGCCTGAACGTGCGGCTGAGGGAAAGTCCCTCAATTTCTTAGCTTGCTTCCTAGTCAGTCACATGGGGATTAAAATATTTACTTTCCAACTTCACAGAGTGCTAAGAGGACTAGCTAGCGAATGTGTGTACAGCCCTCTAAAAATGCAGAGCCACGTAAATGCTATTTATTAGTATCATCTTGGTGAAAACTAGTTCGGAGCGGGCAGTGGGTGGGTGGCTGGGGAGAGAGTGGTATCATAAACCAGAGCGCTAATTTGGAGTGGCATAAAACACGGCTCCTCACGGTAATACGCAACTATGGCCAGACAGGTCACACAACAGATACAGCACTTCCTGACAGACTCAGGGAAGTTAACTGAAGGCACTACTGAGCGTAGCAAAACAATGTTCGTGTGCAGTTCTAGAAACAACGCCGTGAGTGCAAACCTTTTTTCTCCAGGTGATCCCAATTTATTTACTCTGCACCCATGTTGTTCATTACAAATATTTCCTTGGCTCTCTATCTTCAGCCAAAACTTTACTGTTCTGTTTTATTGTCCTGGACTCAGGTGGAAGTTTTGCAGTCGCTACTTGCTTAAGCATGTCAAATTACACAGCTGCTGATAGGATCTGAGACATTCGCTTCCAAAGCAGCAAGGTTTACACTGATTGAGATGAAAAGAAAGCCGTTGGCACGTCAATTCCCTTCCCCACAGAGGGAAGTTTATCGCTGGGGATGTCCTGAACATTCCTGTTGCTTCTTGGTTCTGAATAAAGTTGCTATTTAACCCCTGTATTGTAGAAAAAAGCATTTATCGTTGTGACTGTCCTAATGTATCAACTGATGAAGCCAGGCAGTGCGTGTCCTGACTGCCACCAAAGCATTAGAACCAACAATAACAAAATCCACCCCATCTTTCATCTCAAAGTGCTTGTCATAGCCAGGAATCGCGTTGCTTCTTTCTAAGGTGATGTGTAGCATCTCTTAACACCTCACAGCCTCAAGACCCAATAGTTCAGGGCAGCAAATGAAATAGAATATCTTGGTCAAATGAAATGGCAAGGGAGAGCTGTAAGTAGGCACAGTTTTCAACCCACCTTGAGATTTGACAGGGAGGTCGACACTTTTGCCCTAGGAAAATATACCATGAGATCGTTGATGAGCCCCATGGATCTAGATGAAGCCTTTGGCAGCATACTCTCCCATAACTGCAGAGTGGGGCATTGTTTTAGTCACGATTCAGAGAGAACAGGCCCAGGAAGGAAGGATCTGTGACACTTCCGAAGCACCTGGAGTTTCTCTGGTGGTGTCCCACCCGAGGGCTGACCAAACTCAACTCTGCTTAATTTGTAAGATCAGCAGGACCACAGCCTGGGAAGGTATGGACGCAAACGAGGGCCTTGGTGACCTACGTTGCCAGTGTTAGTGTCTGACATCGTATCTTCTTGGCTTCAACTTCTTGCAGCAGAAAGAAAAAGATACCTCCTCCAACTGATTGATGAATGACATTTACTTGAGCCTCATATTTTATAATTCACCCAATATTTGAGTTGTTTCAGACTAATTTCTCCCCTTCTCCCTCCCCCTACTTTGCTGTTTAATTATGGGGTCACCTGTGGTATAATTCTGAGAATTGTTTTTATGTTTTCTGTGAGCTTTTCTTAATTACACGGGGAAGGACTTTTTATGATTGATTCCTGAAATTAAAACAGCTTCACCACTGGGCCTTTGCATTGGCCTGCATTTCCCTCCATCGGGTGCATTATGGAGTCAATTCCTTTACTTTATTGCTTCAGTTATTTGCTCTTTTTAAAGTTTTTTTCCCCCTTCTATACCTTTTCAGTTGATTGCTTTATCTATCATTTTCTACTGCCTCCTCTTGCTCTTCTCCTTGACAGTAGGTTACTCTGGGGTTTTTTTTTCTCCTTCAGTTTTAGCACTTTTTATTTACTATTTGTATGGCAATAGCCCCTAGAAGCCTGGGCTCCATTGTGCTAGGCGCTGTACAAACATAAGACAAAGAGATGGCCCCTGCCCAAAAAGCTTGTAATCTAAGTATCAGACTAGAGACAACAGATGGGGGAAGCACAAGGTAACAATAAGTTGACTCAGATCAGCATGATTAGCAGTGGTCACCGCTTTGATTCCATCCCCAGGTTTTGCTCTCATTTGCTCAGTGCCCATCCAGAAGCCATTTTTAGGTAATAATAATCAGGTAGGCTGCTCCCATCTAGTATAGGAGTCCCAAGGAGGAGCTGAGGGTCATAGAACAGGCTGTCCCTTTAAGGACCAGCTTGATACTGCCTCTTCCCGATGCAAGTTGTGGCCCCTTAAGGACCCAATCCTAGTTCAGTACAGAAAAGGGGAATGCTGGGAGATGTAGTTCCCTGAACAGTCCAGCGCCTGTGATCACAGAGCTATAAAAGGTGAGCTTTGCTCATTCAAGGGAAGAGGCTTGAAGAAGCAGGGTGACTTTGGTAGTTGTTTTGTAGGACTGATCTAGGGAGAGCCTTGGAATGTGGCTTTCTACCACAGAAATTTAGGGAAGCCCCTTGGCCTAACAGAGTTGTAAGAGAGACCAGGGCTGAAACAAGATCTGGAGTGTAATTCTCCACAAGGACAAAGCTGAGGACCAGGGAACAGAACTTGTGAGCGATTTACCTGGGAAGGGCCCAGAGGAGGTGTAAGTGTGGTTTGACATAAGTAACTTGCCTAATTTCATAGTGGGCACAATTGGGAAGGTGAATGGAAGGTTAAACTGTAAAGAGGGGCTTGATAACCAGTATGCTGAAGCCAAGATGTGCATGCTAACTACAATGATCAGCAACACGCTGATGCGAGGGATTATGCACAAGATAAATGTGGAAGGTAAAGACCAGGCTCCACATAGATAGAGCGTGCCACACAGGGATTGGTTCCTGAAAGTGATCAGGCTAATCCAAAAATGTGTGATTTCATGTACATAGCAAATGGAATGTCACATGCAAATGTATATAAAGGAAGGGGTTGTCTGGGTAACTTTGGATCTGTGGTACACCCTATACATGTGCTTAACTCTTATCAGCTCAGAGGAGCTTTGCTGTATGGAAAATAAAAGAACCTGAGTGAGGAAATCCAGAGTGGAACTGAGTGCTTTGGATCCCAGAGAATTAGATGAAGTGTTCTCCAAGAACTGGATGAGGTGTTCTGGATAAGCTGAGTGGAAAAGATCTGGGAGGGAATCCCTTGGGAGGGATTGTTGTATTGGAGAAACATGTTTGATGTTATTTTTGGAAAAGAGCCTGATAAACAAACACAGGACAGTCGGGAGACCTAAAGTAGAGAGACTGTGGGTCCGCCTTGTGGTACCTCTTAGCAAGAAGGTTTAGAAACATCACACAACAAGAAGAGGAGGAATTGTTTAGCATCCAGGAGGGCCAGAAGGACACTCAGAACAAAGGAAAGGCTACAGGATCCAGGAAGGACTGACACTGACTTTTGTTTTACTTTAGAAAAGTTGGATTTTTGCCTCTTGACCAGAGGGTCTGTATCCTACAAGCCCATGGAAAACCATTGGATGTAGGGAAACTGAGGCAGCAGACCCGTCTCTGTGCCAGAGAGAGGAAAGCTGCAGCTACCTCAGATGTGGTCTTGTCCTGCCATGGTTGCTGTGTGTTCGCAATTCTGACCTCTACGTCAGAGAAGATTTTTGCTTGCTTAATTGACTTGCTGTCTGATTGGCTCTTACCATTTGCCCGTGTTGTCTATCAGGTGCAAACTGCCCTTTGTGTCATTGAAAGTTTCCCCCTAAATTACTTGCTCAAAATTGTTGGAATTTGTGGCAGAGCCAGGAACAGAATCTAGAGTGTCTCCGTCCCAGGTTAGAATGGCTGCTGAAAGCATTGTGGCCCCTTAGATTTTTATAAACCTCTCACTGCATTAAGATGTCTTCTTTTTGTAGAGAAGACGATTTCTCTGGTACTCATGAAAGCAGCCATGATAGAAGGGGCTATGGCCCATGTCACACAGCAAATTTCTTACAAATCAGGGAAACAATCAACACCACCTATTTCCAAGTCATGTGCTTTAATGACTAGACAACACTTCTTCCAAGGCTATAGCTTTGCTGGGGCCGAAGCAGCAGCACCTGGACAATTCAGAGGAAACACTTGGTGTCTCTTCCTGACCTGTCAGGGCAGGATATCTTTTGCACTGGCTAGCACTTGTCTCCCTGGGGCACGCTATGGCCATTACTCTTTTTTTTTTTTTCCAGAACATTACATAGCGTCCCATGTTAATATCTGCCAGATGACATTCTCGTCTTCCTGACATCTTCTGACTTCTGACTACCAGGTTCTGGTGTCTAAAAAAATAGTTAAGCAGCTCTCCTTCAGTCCTAGGGGCTCTGTAAGCGTGTCTGTTAGTAGCAGATGGTGCTTTCGTGCCCCATTTATCACAGAGGACAAGTTTGTAGCTGTTTTTGTCAAGTCTTAATAAATCACAAAAGAATCAGAATAGATTTCGGCTTTATGGCAACAAATGACTTTGCTATGCACCATAAGAGGAAAATAATCTGTTACAGGCTGAAATGTTCACGTTTGTGTGCCTAGAGTTAGGCACCTGGAGGAAAAATTTTCAAAGGCACAAATGAGTTAGTGCCGAACTCCCATTAACTTTCAGTGGGAGTTGGGCACGAGGTGCTCATCTGTGCTTCTGAAAATCCTCCTCTTTAGTCTATATTTAGTTATCTAAATAAGGGGCCTGATTCTCAAAAGAGTGAGCTCTTACAGCTTCCATTGACTTCAAGGAGGTGGTGCCCAGTCCTCTGAAAATCAGGCTTTTTATTACATGCTTCAGTGGGGATCCAAGTTTGAAAATGTGGAGTACCTGTCTGTAAAGGTCTCCTGGCGTGGGTGGGGCTGGCGGCCCTCCTTCACTGTCAATTTTTGAGGGGGGTGGGCCACACGTCCCAGCTATACTGTCCACTGTAGTGTGTCTGAAAGCTACGTAGGATTTTAAGGTAGTTGTTTTCTGTCTCCATTTTTACAGATGGAGAAACTTGGCCACAGAGAAGTGACTTTCTTAACTTTACAGAAGAAATCTGGCGGAGCAAAACACTACTCCCGGATTTCCTGACTCCCAGTCCTATACTTCCAACACAAAGCTATCCTTCTTCTGATGCTCTGGGGGTCTTGCACTGAGCCATTGAGGTCCAGGGAAAGGCTTCACATTTTGTTGGATTTAAATTTAGTCTTGGAAAGGAAAGTATGCCAGTGAAAAGATTTATTGGAAATGTGACTTAATGGCAGGGGAGGAGAGGTGGAAACGTGGACATGAAAGTTCATTGTATTTTCTGGGAGTAAACTTTTCTGTGTTATGTAGGGAACTCATTTTGTATTAGAACCATGCCCATTTATAATAGGCTTCAGTACCAATAGGAAAAATGTCAAATAGCTCTCCTGTATGCTGTAGGCATGACCTGTAACTCTGGGATTTTAACAGGGCCAGCATCCATGTAACTATCCATAGCTCTGGTTTATTGATCACCAGAAGCATTCTTAGTGCTCTGTGGAACAAAGAGGAAGACAGGGTCCCAAATAACGTTGAGCTGTATTATGTCCTTCTAGTTTAGGACCAGATTCTACTGCCAACCTTATTGATGTTGACTGATGCCTTCATCTGCAAATAGTCCCTTTGCAATAACTTCAGATGAAGGTATTACTCAACAGGAGTCAGTGTAATAGAATCAACTGTTAGCTTTTGTGATGCTGCACTCCAGCTGTAGTAATGGTTTTGGGTCAGTTCCAAATTAAGCAGAGGATTTTTTTTTCCCCTCAAGCACTTTGCCTTGGCCTAACTCTGCTTCCATTGTAGTAAGTGAAACTAAATGAGTCTTACCTCTGACTTTAATGACAGCAGTTAGCCCAGTGCTAAGAGCTTTTGAAAGCCTCACCTTCAGTCTTTTAAATACTTGTGATGGGGAATTAAAAACCAAGCATTCATTCAGACTCTTTCTTTAGGGAAGGGAAGAAGCTGAGCCAGAATATTGCCAGTATTAAATATTATTATTCCTGGTACATTGGTCAAGATGTGATCCAGGTCATTGACTAGAAGCTGTTGTCTTCTGACTGCTGATCAGCGGCATGTATAAGATGAGTCTTGGTGGATCTCTGTGCATTCTCTAATGAGCAAGTGCCCCTCCCTTCAGCTGGTGCTAATTAATATACTTTCTAATGCTGTCTGCAGATTAAAGGCAAGACAGTGCCTTTGGGTACTGCCCTAAACAAGGAGTGGAGGGTAAAGTGACAGGTCTGTTAATCACAATCTTAGTGCCTCCTGTGCTCCCTCTTGGTTTGTGTGTAAATGATGGTGGGAAAACTACTGCAGGCCTTGAAATAGCATTTGGCTAAGTGAGTGGAGGAGGAATCAATACAAATCTCTACCTCTCCTGCCTATTTGTTTGCAAGGCTGTATCCAGTGATTAGAGGCTGTGATTTGTGCTAGAGCTGGACCCAAGACACTGGCAGGTCTGCTTGGCTGAGTGGAGGTTTTGGCTAGGTGAGCCTATTTTCCATTCATTCCTCTGCTTGGCTGAGAGAAGTGAGAGCATAATTGAGTCCTAAATGTGTATGGGATCTACACTTTGCTTTCAACCTAGATGTGTCCTTTCTCACCTGGGTTGAGACATATCAGTGGGGTAGCGGGGGGAGGGAGCTTGCAGAGTTACTGCATGCCTTTTGTTAAAGGGAAGACTTAAGTTTTAGTTCTATTAATCCGGCACCTTGCACCAACAAATTGACTGTACTTAAATGAGAAGTTGTTAGAGACTTTTTTGAGAACTCCATCTTCAGGTGCAGTAGGGCAGGTCCAATTCAGTACCCATGGCCTCCACTACTTTACTCCAGTTTTGCCTTGGTGTAACTTCACTGGTTTATTTGCTGTACACTGGTGTAGATTTGGAGTAGCACAGTGTAGTGGACTGAAGCCCCAAGATTTTATTATACTGTAGATTTCTTTTATGGCTAAGTATTTGAGTCCTGCCATTTGGAATTTAGTGAAACTTAAATATGTTGAACTAGAGGACTTCACCTGCCCTTGCATGATCCTTTCAGTAGTTCCTGGTTATCTGAAGGTATTTCATTGTCCCAGCTACCTCAATGCTTGACTGGCTGCCAGTGAAATTAAGTCTTGTTTGTATAATTCACAGGCTGGATGTTACAAAGCTGACACTTTTGTACACTGTAATGCAGGGGAAAATTGTATGCCTCTAGGACACAATTTGGAACAAGATGACAACTAGTGAATATTTTCCAGATATAGTAATAGTTTAATATAGGTAATCTTGAATAACAACACCTGTGATAATGTCCCAATGTAATGTAACAAGTTATAAACACTTTGCATAGAAAACCTTAAATATGGCAGCTTTGGGGTCATGGTCCTGCTAAGGTATACTATATGTTGAACCTTATCCACTGTAATTTAAAACTAGTCTTCTTCTCTTTAATGCCTTCAGTTTATGGGTGCCTCATCTGAAAACATGTAGATATCCTTTCAGTGGTGGCTTGACAGACACATTTGAATGTTCAGTGAAAATAATGGATTAGTCTTAATAAAAAGAATTTCAGAGCAAAGATTTTAGAGACAATGACAGTGTGGGATAGCGCAGAAGTAAGACTGGGATGGCCACACTCTACATAAATATGGAAGGTCTGACTGAAGTTATGCAAATCATTCCAAATGAGTAAATCAATCCTAATCTGAGGAGGCAACAAACTCTACAACAGCAATTGTAGGTAGGAGGATGGCATTTATTGCAGTTAGCAGCAGCAAAGGAAAGACTATGCTGAGATGTACGTGAAAACTGGAATGTACTCTGCCAAACTTCTGTTCTCCTGTGAAACTCGGAAATTGTAGTGCTAGATAAGGAAGAGATTCATAACCCTTACAAGAGCTTTGTTAGAATTCTTGACTTGAGATCTGTGCCAATCTTTTTGCTTTATATGAGTACAGCCATCCATAGTGACCAACCTGAAATAGAACTCTATATCCCCACGGAGGGGAGAGACAATGAGAGAGGAGTGCACTAGGTAATCAGGAAGTACTTAGGGTCGTGTTTTCAGGCTGATTCAGTGTCTGTATGTGTTGTTCAGAGAAAGGGGCTTTGGATGGATGAGTTTAAACTCAACACTTTCTCGTGCTCGAGTTACTGTGATTCAAAAGTAAGGAGAACCAGAAATCCTGTCATCTAAGCTTGGAAGGTTGTGTCAGGGTCTCTCCAGTGCTACAGCTCTTAGCAATTAATGCTATCAAGCCGAGCCATTGCACTGTGGGTCACCAGTGCTAGAGATAAGACCATCCCAAAAAAAGCTATGGTTGAAACAAGAAATGCTAGGACTAGTGGCAGTTCAGCTCGTCTCCTTCCCAAGATGATTTGAAAATATTAAGCGGAGTAAAGTGGTGGTCAACGTGAGTAAAGGTAGCAAAATTGGATCCTTATTCATGCAGCGCAAGTTTGTCCAGGGACACGAAAGGTAATGATTTTCAGGCTCTCTAAATAAGAATTGATCCTATTGTGATCACTTTATAGTTTTGGGACTTACATAGCCTTAGTTGTAGTAACATCAGTTTCCCTTAGGCATTAAAGACCTGCGTTAAGGATGCAAGTCATTGTGCGGCTGTGGCATATTCAAAGCTTTGGGGTGGATGTGAAAAACACTGTTCAGTTATTTGGATTCTGATGTGCTGCACTTTTTTTAGACAAAATTCCTCCTAAAATGAGGGATCTCACCTCAGCAATTTGCAGGGCACGCCATGTGGAAATGAAGCAGCAGAAACTGAATGAACAACCAAGTCTAAACCATGTGAAGGATTAAAAGCCATCACTAAACTAGGGATACATAAATAATGAAGAAAAACATACTTTGGTAAGGATATTTTAAAATGTTTCCCAGTGAAAATACAATGAATTTCAATTGCTGTGGAGACCAGCCGTGTTTTGTAAGGAACTTCTTGGAGGTACTCACTGTGCATTTGTGCACAAATGAATAAACTGCTTTTCTCAGTCTGAGAAGTCAATATCCCCTAGTGTTTGAATACCCAGATGATGCTCATGAGCCGCTGATCAGAAGGCAGGAACAATGTTTTGAGTTGCTGATGGAGTAAATGAAGGACCGATGACTGGCTAACCTTAAATGAAAGTTCCTTGGTCTTGTGGCAGGTGCTAATGGGGTCTCTGACTGAGATTCCTATTCCAATTCATTTAATTTAAAGTGAGTTTCTATCTCTGAAAAGTTCCAGAGGGGTAGCCATGTTAGTCTGGTTTTAGCAAAACAGCGAGAGTCCTGTGGCACCTTAAAGACTAACATTTATTTGGGTATGAGCTTTCGTGGGCAGAAACCCACTTCTTCGGATGCATGAAGTAGAAACTTTAGCATGGTAGGTATGGGTGAGTTACATCACAGCGAGGAGGGTGAGTGTTAACAAGGTTAATACAATCAAGGGTGGGTGAGGACATTCACAACGGTTGGTGAGACGGTGTGAATGTCAAAAATGTTGTTTTTTGTAGCGGGCTAGCCCCTCCAGTATCTCCCTGAATAGTGACTCAAAAATAGCATTGGAGGATTCAATAACTACAGAGGCTTTTTGCCCCCTAACTAATACCCTGCCACTCACTCTGGGCTCTGAAAGCCAAGCTGTGCTGCAGACTAAGGCATAACAAGATGCAAAAAAAGGAAGTGTTAAATAAATTCAGGCTAGAGAAAAGGTGCAAATTTTCCAGGCTAAACTAACCATGGAATAACTTCCTTGGAATGTCTTCAAATCAAGACTGGATTCCTTTTGGGGTGAGGGGAGCATTGCTCTGGCTTAACTACAGGATATGGGCGTGATGCAGGAATTACTAAATGAATTACTTTGGCCTGTACTAGACCGGAGGTGGGAGTATATCATAAGTCCCTTCTGGCCTCAACGTCCATGAATCTCAGTTCTTTCTTTCTCATGCATTACCACTAGCAATAAAAATTCCACAGGCCAACTTAGGCCCTCAGTCATACCTGTGCAACCCTTTTAGTTTTTAATGGCTATACACAGCTAAGAACCTGAAAAGAACTTGGTAAAACAATTGCGATGCACAAGAAGGAATGGAATACAGCTCATACCCTTGGCTGTGTTGGCTCTGCAGGGATAAGGAGATGAAAATCCATAAACCTGTTGTCACTCAAGTCAGACAGGACTCTGAATAGACAGAGGTAACAGCTTTGGAGTAAGAAAGTGCCCTTCAGTCATTTTTTCAAAGTAGAGCTACGCTTAATGTGTGTTTCTGTGTATGCAGGGTAAGTTTGTATGTCTATTGTGCCCATCGCTATGGCATCGAAGTGCATGCGCGTGTGTGTATGTGTACATGCACACGTAGATCTGCTGGTGGTGTCAGGGTTTTATCAGCATGAGAATGGGAATTCTAAGATAAGATGAAATGGAAAGAGCCAAAATACACAGATTACCTCCAGTGCAATCAGTGACTAGAAAAACTTCAGCTTGAGTTTCGAACGCTGCAGGAATCCCTGCCTATACGTTCCATTCCAAACCTCCCACATGGGAGATTCTCACTCTGCTCCTACAAGTTAATGCAGTATGTACAGGATTAATACCATGTTTTACACTAATACATACCAAGCTGGTCACTCTATACCAATCTGTTTTACAACACAAAGGTTTTTGTCACCCCACGGACAGAGATCTGTTTTACTTTAGGACTTGTAGCCCATAGGGCTAACTTAGCCTTTATTATATTCACCTATAATGGAAGGAACCTAGTGGCCTGTATCCTGTAAAACATTTGCTTAAACAGGTTAGCATAAATATTGTCAAGTATAGTGGGCCTGTGACTTTTGGCATAGGTACCCTTTGACAGTTACCCTTAGATTTTGGGGCACTAGGAATAGTTTGCTCAATGGCAGGCGTTCATAGAGTTTAAGGTCAGAAGAGATCTAGTCTGATGATCTGCACAACCCAGGCCTGAGAACCTCACCCACCCACTTCCGTAATAGACCCCTAACCTATGATTGAGTTTCTGAAGTCTTCAAATCATGGTTTAAAGACTTCAAGGTAAATCTACCGGCAAGTGACTCCTGCTGCGGAGGAAGGCAACCTCCCCTCCCCCCAGGCTCTGCCAATTTATCCTGGGGGGAAAACTCCTTCCCAACCCCAGCTACGGTGATCAGTTCAACCCTGAACATGTGGGCAAGACTCACCAGCCAGACACCCAGGAAAGGATTCTTAGAACCCACCCCATCTACCATCCCATCACAGGCCATTGGGCATATTTACCACTAGCAGTCCAAGATCAGTGAATTGCCAAATCAGGCTGTCCCATCATACCGTGCCTTCCATAAACTTACCAAGCTCAGTCTTGAAGCAAGCTTGGTTTTTTGCCCCCACTGCTCCCTTTGGAAGAATGTTGAAACCTAATGGAAAATGACAACCGCAGGAACATAGAAGTGATAACCGCAAATCTCTCTGAGCAAGAGGTGAGGGCTGTAATAATGAGTTAAATAGTGTTAATATGTATTAATACATGACCCTGTAGGATAAGCACACCCTGATATTATGAAGGTGAGGCAGTTAGATTTGGACATGGAAGGCTGAGTGTTAGCATGAATATTCATGCTGGTGCTCGAGCTCTATAGTATGGCAAACCACCATGTGGAGGGGTGGTTAGCTTTCATCATTTGACCCTTCAGCTCTGTTATCTGCCATCAATCATGGGCATTGAGGAACCTGGACTGTCAGACTCGTTTGGCATGCCAGGGACAGCGCTGGTCTTTTGTTTCATACCACCAGATTGTCAAGCAAGGGTGTAAGTATGCAAATCTAAGAGCACGTGCAAAGAATATCACAGATATCCCCCATTTTGTATTATTTCTATCTCTGTGGTTTGGAGTTTTTCTGGTTTTATTATTGATTCTAATAAAAATCTCTAAGGCTTTGCTTTGCCCTCAGTGTGTGTGTGTGCTTACCATACACCTCCAAGGTTCCCTACAAGAGATTGAACTCGTTTGGTTTTAATTCTGTGTAGCCTGATTCTGGGAAAAGAACCCTCTTGCCCTCAGCTCATTAAACAGATCAATTGGCAACCAATAGAAGTAGCATTGTGGACTGTAGATGGGTCTACACTGGACCACTTACGTCTGGCACTGGGTGTCTAACTCAATTCACCTCACTCTAACCTGCCCCTCAAGTGTTGAACTTGATCAGTGCTGCTTCGGTAGGTGCTCTGACTAGTTAATGTGTATCGTCCCTGGCTTGTGGGGGTGGCTTTGTGTCTGAGGTCCGGTATCAAGCACTGCCATGTCTTGAAAGTGGGTCTGCCCTGAGAGGGCATCTTAACCTCATCTCTACAGTCCAGAAGGGGAAAGGTGACATCTGACACTTACAAATTCTAAAGAGGCAGATGCTGTTGACCTACATGTGTTGACTTCCAAATCTCTTCCCTAGGCTCTGCAGTTCCTTCCCAAAGACCCCTTTTTACTCAAGCCGTTCCCAGCTGAGGCTGCTTCTTACAGGTGTCTCCTGCCTGGACTTCTTCCTGGCTGGGGCACGGCCCTCCTCCCAGGTTCTACCTCCTCCTGAGCCCCCCCTCTTTCTCAGCTGATTTCCTCTTCTAGGACATGCTTCTTCCAGGCTGCCATCACATGACCTTGGTCACCTGAGTACGTTACTTTTTTTTTAAAAAAACAAACCAAAATTCAGTGGGATGAGTGGCCAACAGCAAGACTCACTCATGCTTTCACGTCTCAGAGCTTTTCGAGGCCAGCTCGATACTGCCGGATTCCCCAAGGAGCAATAAAAAGAATTACAAGGCATGATGGAGTGAGAGTATTAAAATGACCTGGGCTCAGTGTCATCCCTTCCTTTGTTTGCACAGCTCCTTATATTCCTTCGGTTGCTTAATGGTATTCCTTGCTGGGACCTCTTTTTGTCTAGAGAGTCACCGCTTTTAAGCTCTGTATAATGAATGAAAAGAGAGCGGGAGAGAGAGACACTGACAAAAAAAGATAGCAGGATGGCCCAGATTCCTTCCAGTCAATGTCGGGACTGTTGAGCTGTCTCGGCCTCTCCACCCGCCAGAGGCACAGAGGGCTGGAGCAGGACATGATGGATAGGATATCTCTGCTGATCCTCCCTTCAGCTGGTGAGCTGTGGGGGTCAAGGCTTTCCACTTTTGCCCGCAGGAACACGTCTGTCATTAATACCCTGTGTCCAGGACTGTGAGAGTTCAAAGTGGGCTGCAGGCTTTAGGAAAAGGAAATTTAGATCTTTCTTTAACTTCCTGAAGAGTCTCTGTGCCATGCTGCTTTCTGAGAGAACTTCCTTTGGTCTCTCTCCATCATTTCTGAGAGCCTGACACAGCAGTCCCGCTTCAGTCAGTGACAGTGATGAGCAATTCTTATAAAACTAGTGAGGTTTGCAGGTCCCTACCAGGCTACATCTTCTTCACTTGCTGCTTCCAGACACTTCTTTTCATCTGGACTCCTTTTATCTTCCCTCCACCGCGGCCTCCTCTTTTTCTTCGTACTCACTGCTTTGAAGGCAGCAACACCAAAAGGGAAAGGCATCGGCTCTGCTTTTCTGCAGGGTCCCAGATGCCAATATCAGCAATTCGTGAGGCTGAGACTCAAAGTTGCATTCCCAATTTCAGGGGAGTGAGCAGTTTCTCTCCCCCTTCCCTTCCCCACACACACAGGCTCCGGATACTAATGACATGACAAAAGCTTTGGATTACCACAAGCCATTTTGGTGACTGTCCATTCACGTTCCCCCCGCTTGCTCTCTCCTCCTCCAATGCATTGGGTGATGCTGACAGTCTGATGGGACTTAAACCCTTTGCGGCAATGGGTGCTTTCATTTAACGGTACAGTGTCTGCTATGGGGTAGGCTGGGCCTTCATCCACAGCCCTGAGCCAGGGAAGCCGGTGCTGCACTATTCGAGGAGCCATCTTCAAGTCACATCCCCTCTCTGATTGCCCTTTGCTCTGGAGAGAGAATCATGTGGTGCTGGCCTGTACCAGAGGAAGATTACAACCCTTCAGGGCACATACGGCTAAGGCCCCACTCCCCGAATGCCCCTCTGCTGCAGCGTGAGAGGAAGCAGATGTATTTATCCTTGTACGCCTGGATCCAGGGTCCTAGTCGCCCAAGCAGAAGCGTGAGGGGTGGCTGAGTCTAACACCCTTTGGGGGGGGGTATGGACCAAAGTCTAGCCCTATACATCGTCCTGAGCTAAAAAAGTGATTAGGGGCACAGCTATGGACCCCTTAATCACATTGGTGAACTCTTGCTCTTACTGGTGCGAGGAGTTCCACGGAAACCCTTGCTCCCATGGGTGAGGATTGTTTTGGCAAGGAGACACACTGGAGTCAGGGACCCACCACTGGTCCTTTGTTTGGAAAACAGACTGCATATTTCAAATCAGATTTAGGCTGTAACCTCATCCGTACCCACTCCCAGGACTCTGGCTATGGTTGCCGTCTATATAAAGGCATGACACATCGGCCTTTTTATTTACATACTCCTGCACTGTACTAGAAAAGAAAAGATTAGGTTTCATTTGAGGGTCTGGAATAACTTCCCCATGGATATAAAAAGCATGAAATGGGCCCTGCGGGGGTAGGCCTTGCAATAATGAACTGCCTGTAGTCAATAAGCCTTTTCCTAGTAGTCTACCTGGACTGGAACACCTCAGCCACACTAAGGGTCTAAGTAGCTTTCCCTACGCTGGCTCCTCACGTCTCTCGAGCTCAGCTCCAGTGAGGCGGTCTCGCAACTAAAGTACTTGGCCATCTGTCTCCTTTACCAGTATTCTGTAATGAATCCATCTGCCGCACATGTACAACACGGCCGCCCCAGCTGTACCACAGACATACCGTATTCGGGACAGAACCCACTATGGCTACTCCAAAATCCTCAGTCTCGACCCTTTTGAGTTACCGGAGTTCTGGTTAGACTTCACTGGGGGCCTGATTCTGGTGTTATGAGTGTTAATGTGAGATCTCAATTGGGGCCTTTCCCCTGAGGAGGCCAGCTGGCAATCTATTAGCCAAAACTTTCCAGGGGCCTGGCACTGCATGCATAGGACTGATCTGTCACTTCTGAGACCTGTCAATGCACCTAACTCTGGCCCAGTGAAAACAGAGAAATACATGGGTGGGTGGGAGAGTTAATTGCTGTTGTGGAGACATTCTCATGTCTGTTCCATACCTTTGAAAAAAGGGGTGCGGTCAGGAATTTGGACAGAGCTTTTTGGCTATGGACTATTATTATTTTATAGCAGTAATGCCTAGAGCACTCAAGAATGAACAGGCCCCAGTGTGCTAAGGGCCTCTGCGATAATGTACATTTCAGTCCTGCCTCAGGGAGTTTACCATCTACAACAAGACTTAAGTGGATGAGACACACAAATGGGGTAAGACGGGATGGGGTAAAACAAATAGGATGTGTTAGCTCAGACTAGTGTTATGTGTAGTTCTCAGCCAATCAGTAGCTGTAGCCTGTTCATAACAGGAATACTGTGCGAGAATAAAATAAAAATCATGAGTTATTTTCCCATTGCGAATCACCGAGCACATATGCTCAGGGGAATTCCATCTAGATTTTAGCCTGCAGACTCTGTGTGTCTGCAGCAGGCAAAAATACTTTGTAAAATCCTCAGCTGGTACTTAGAGTATTTTAGAGCTGCTACAATTTGGCAAGAGACCAATAATAGCTGGTTTTAGAGAGTCTGCAGTGTACACATTTGCAAAAGAGATCAGTCTGACAGATGTATGGTCTCCACATAGGCCAGGGAGCAAGCCATTGGTGCATTCTAAGTCTGAATCTGACCCTTTCTATCAGTTTAATCTCTGGGCGTGTGCGTGTGTGCGTGTGTGCGTGTGTGCGTGTGTGTGTGTGTGTATAGATTACACACACAAAAGTACATGAGTAGAATATTAAGGTTGCAAAACCAAGCACTGAAAAGTTAGGAATTGCCAGATTCAAGTTGCCCATGCACAGTAATTTGGTCCCTTTGTACATGTGCATTATGAAACATTCTTAATTATAATATTATATACGATTTTTTTCCACATAACTCCTGCTTTATTCAGTGCAGAGGGTGGACCGTGCTCCCTTAAAGATCAGCTATTCAATATTTTGTTTTCTCTTCATTGTTCAATGTGCAGCCTTTTCCCTTATTTACTGTACACTATCCAAAACCTACTCTGAAGACAAAATTATTAATTTCCTCAGGCGTTTTCCGTGGCGCTCAGCTGAGTGCCTCACAAACCCTTGTTAGGTGAAAGAGTGCATTATCCCCATTTTACAGTTGGAGGACTGAAGCAGAGACACAGTAAGGTTAAAAGTATCCATTAAGTTTGGGTACCCAATTTGAGACCCCCAAGACCTTATTTTTCAACGCGCTCAGCATTATATGGCACTTTTAATCACAGCACCCAGTGACTTTAACTGCAGCTGTAAGTGCTCAGCACCTCTGCAGATCAGACCTCAGGCATCATGCTGGGTATCCAGGAAATGAGGAATACATAGTTAGTGACCACTTGCAAGAAGCTGGTTTCAATGACTTGCCCCGCATCACATAGGAGCTCTGTGCCAGAGGCAGAGAGAGGATCATGTTCTCTAGGGCCGCATTCAACTGCATTGACCATGAGGCCATCCTCTCTTCCGGCAGTCCTCTGCCTTGTTTCCAACACACCTTCCAACTTCTGCAACTAATGATGCAGGGGTCCTACAAACAATAGTTTCCTTCATTACAGAGCCCTGATTCAAACCCAGGGTAAGTCTAGCTGGTCTCACACAGGTGCTGTGCGGGAATGGAGCTGGCACAGTCTGGTCAGCGCTAGGAATTAGGAAAGGCTCGTGTGCTGGAGGAGGATGGAATCTTTGGAGATTCCAGCTGTTAAACTCTAGGAAGTATCAACAGAGCATGTGCAGAGCGTGTTCCCCCCCCCAGAGCTTTCTCATTTGGGCGGATTTTCTCAGGGATGGCAAAAGGCACATGCTAAATCTCAAGTCCCTGCTCCAAAGCATGTGCACACCAATGCTATTCAACGAAAAGAATTTCTTAACCTGGCAAAATCACGTATTTTCCCTGGCCGTTCTCAGAAACAGCTGATCTGTTTTGACTGAAATTTTAAAACGAACAACCAGACTGAGGCATATACCGGGCATGGAAAATTTCACTCTAAATGGTTAAAGTTTGGCAAAGTTATAAACCTCTGGAAACAGGGTCTTCTAATGTGAAGTGTAAGGCAATTTTAATAATAGGTGGTGTTACCAGCCCTACCTGTGAAATGTACATATAAAAGGGTGAGGAGGGGTAATGATACTTAATAATACTTCACAGGGGAGAATTAGATTACTAGCTATTACTATTAAATGCATGTGGGTGCCCTGAAGCTGTTACGTGTACTCACCACAGGTGAGTTTTTGTAAATGCATGATACGCACAATGTAATGATAGTAAAATGCAAGGAGAGAGCTCATAGGAGGGGTGTGTGATACAATGAGACAATGGCTTTGTCCATCTTGGCTAACACTTATATTTACAATTTTAGATGGACTGTACTATGGATTCATTTCATGCCCTCTTTAATACATCTACATTTGTAATAGCACTTCACACCACTGTGTGTCAACATCCAGTTCATTTATCAACCAACACATCTTTTATGACTCCCAAGATGATTCTGGTTTCGCCTGAATCAGTGGCTTTCTGGCTGTGGGACTCTGGAATCCATCAATGCTGCTTTTAATCTGTCTGGATGAGACCAGATTAAACTCAGATTTAGGCTCTTAACTCACTTAGGTGCTTCTGAAAATTTTACCCAATGTCTTGTAGAGAGAGGCCTGAGCATGTCCTTGGGGGGCCTTTAAAAAGCAAAGATGGACATTATCAGGATCCTGAAATGACTGGGATACCAGTGGAGTTGTTTGAGGCTGCAAGTGAAATGCTGGTGTTCCTTCGTATGTTAGAATTAACTGGAAATAATTGTTCATATTACAGTAGGACCAAGAGGCCTCAATTGTGGTCAGGGCACCGTTGTGCTAGGGAATACCTGCTCCCTGCTCTGAAGGATTTATGGCCTAACTTGAGACCGAAAACAACCATTAAACAACAGAAGGGAAGACAG
Organism: Mesoclemmys tuberculata; assembly: GCA_007922155.1. NCBI lineage: Eukaryota > Metazoa > Chordata > Testudines > Chelidae > Mesoclemmys > Mesoclemmys tuberculata. Next base: position 9,141,104 of record ML675632.1, on the reverse strand, counting down.
GAGAAATAGTATTCAGATAGGGCAACTGTGCACAAATTGATGGTTCTGAGCCACTTGAAGGTCACCCCCCCCTTTCATTTCTCCTTTATAAATAAATAAAGTCAGCTGTCTCTGGCTGCCACTGCATAGTTGACTTCTTGTGGACATCACAGCAGAAGTTGGTCTTGAGAATGGACTTGGAATGGATCAGTCATTATGGGCCCATCTTTACTCAAGCACAGACTTTCCAAAGCCTTCCATTTGCTGCAGTGCTTCTGATACAATACACATTAAAGTCCACAGGAGTCTTTTCATTGACTTTTGTGGTCTCTGGATTGGCCTATAATGCCGTAGAAGTTCCATAGATGACACACAGACTGTCAGAAGAATTCTTTAGAAAGCTTCAGACAAAGGTATGCGGAAGCATAGACTGATAAAAATTCTCTCCTCCATCTCTCTTCTACTTGGTCCACTTCCTGCTCACATCAGCATTAATTAGATAATTAAATTGCCTAGTGTCGTCTGAAGACACGCTCACAACAAGCCAGCTATACTGAGATACAGAATTTATTATTGTGCTGTATTATTTTTCTTAAGTGCTATATAATTACACAGCATGCTTCCACCTCAGGCTAACCTCTTCTTTAGAGAGGGATACTGAAGACATTCATGAGGGTGACAATGCAAAGTAATATCCTGAATGAAGAGTACTTGGCACATTAAGCTCACATAGCCCATTGTCACGTTTAGTGGCATAGGAGTCATAAGATGAAATTAAGCAATGTGGGGGAAGAACTGTATTCAGCAGCAAGAATGTTTCAGTGATGTGATCTGCTGTACTATCGTATCCCAGCAAAGGTACGAGGATCCTGCATGTGTGAGACAACTGTGTCCATAATTTGGCATGTTCCTTACATTTCACCTTGCATAATTGATCTTTGCAGCATCGCTGTGTGCTCTTTTGCTGCTCTCGGGTGGAAATAGTCTGCAAAAAGGAGGAGTGGAAACCCCATCTCTCAAATCATTTAAACTAGTCAAAGTACTAGAAAATATAGGGTAAGGAATAATGCTCGGACTGGCAGGGGATAGAATAGATGGCCTAATAGATCTTTTCCCAACTCTAAATTCTGCAGTGTCGGTGGTATTTCTTAAAATTTGCCATAAAAGCAGAAGTAGAAAGGCCCTGAATTAAATTGTCTTGAATATAAATACTGTCTACTAGTTATGCAGCATAATCTCCTGTCCTGCTGTACCCTTTGCATCAGTTTTTGCATCTGTCCCATATATTCCCTTTCACACCTCATTTTTCAGACGACACCTTTTTAAACACACAGGTCAGCTTTCCCTTTTTCACCCCAGTTTTTCCACCAGTGTGACTCCATTGACTCCTGTGGATTTGCTCCTGCGTTTCATTGATGTGAATTTGTAGTAAGCTTTTGAAGAGCTAGTTTTGAACTTGAACTACATAGCCATGCTTCATCAGGCCCAGACTGCCAGCAAGTGGGGGGTGGCGATGTGTGGGGAAGGTAGCACTCTTCTCTCACTGCACCCTTGTTTGCTTTTTTTTTTTTTTTTGTGGTAATGGAAGAAGGCCAGAATGTGTGAATAATTGATATCAAGGGACCACTGACACTAGTTCTAACAGAAATAAACATATTATAAAATACAACAAAAATAGTAATGTGCACAAGCGACTTAGTTCACCTCGGGATCTGCCCTTCCCCAATGTTTTCTGGGTTGCAGAGCCTGCGGTCCATCTCTCATATACACAAGGAAGCCCTATTCAAAGAACCTGGGTGTAACCTGGGACAGAAGCTTGACTTTTTTAAAGCTCATCTGGAAAAGATATGTGAAAAGGTAAAAGTAAGAACTAGTCTTGTCTGAACTTGCAGATACAACATGGAGTGCCAATGAGCGTACACTTTGAACAATGACTTTAGCACTGATATACTTTACCACTGAATGCTATGCACCAGTCTACGCACATACCAAATCTCTGGTGCTGTGATAAGAATCATAACGAATATTACAATCAACACCATTCAATGGTTGCCCCACCCAAAATCCAGATAGAGGCACACACAGCCCAGGAGTTCAACTGAACTGTGGCCATCCTGAATTAACCAATTAATGAGGACCTCCAGAACTTTCTGAAGATATGTCTGAAATCTTACAAGCCTAAAGCCCTTAAACTTTGTCATTCAATGCTGAGGCTCACTTGAAAGAATTCTGAGATCATTCTAATGTCCCAGACAAACACCTGATTACTGACACCACAGAAGTACTTCTGGGTTTTAACCTACTCCGGAAACAATGGTCAGCATTGAACCAATTCAGAACATCACATGACAGCTATTGTCATCTCTCTCACCTCTGGAAGATGAGAGAACCCACAATGTGACTATAAATATTAGTCACAAACCATGGATTATATTGTAAATCAGTGCTCACGTTGATCGTTTACCAGCAGCATCTCAGACTTACACCAAGAAACTTCTGGAGTTTGAACGTTGCTAATAATTTTTCTTTGACATACAGAAGAGGAAGAAGAAGAAAAGGCTCCTGCTTCTGGATCTCTCCAAAACTATGCACCTCTTTATCTCTACAGGCTGAGAGAAAAATATTGACCTCCCACTGTAAACTCAGGGTCAACAAATTCTGACATCAGTGAACTAAAATGGGAAGTGAATTCCACAGTAGAGAATCTTTCACTGAAAATATCTAGCCTCCAACTTTGCTGTCTTAATCCATGAGGAAGTGTAACTTTATTGATATGAGTAATCCTGTTGACTTCACTGTGACAGACCCCTCATGGTAAAGTTACACACGTGTGTGCTTGCGGGATCAGGGCCTCAGTTTATTCCTCCATATATAAAACAGACAATACGATCTATTTTCACACAATTAGCCCTCTCTGTTCAAATGAAGCCTAGAACAAAATGGGATTTGAGCTAGGTAAGTACATTGAATATTCACCACCTGCCTAGATTTTGAGCTGGTTTTGATTCCCACTAATTTCCCCCCTGGACACACAAATTTATTTGAAATATATTTTTTTAAGACTCATGAAGTGGCACTTCAAATGTTTAACAGGCAGGAATTCCCAGATCCCATCCACCATCTTTGTCTTTAATCTACATAAAACAGAATTCTCCAGCCTGGTCATGTATAATTTTTGACAGTATTATGATCTGCGGGGTTGAAAGACTCTTACATACTAACCAGGTATCACTATAGATATAAGCACTAGGTGCCCGATTCTCAACTGGCGTAAACTAATTTCAGTGGTGCTCTTCTGATTTACCCTGGTTGAAGTTCTGGCCACTCTTATCCAGGGCTTATGTGGACTAAAACTGGCAAAGGTGGCTTCTTTAAAATTATTTATAGAACTTGAACGCTTTGCAATGTCCAGATGCACTGTGATGTCACAGCCTCAAGAAATGAACTGCAGACTATTGAAAGATGGCTGCTGATTTTTCATAGGTGCTCTTTGGCCACCCTTAGCTTTCCAGTGCCACAATACCAATGCTTTCAGAAAATGGGGCTGAAAACTCCCCTAGGAATTTTTCAGTATCATTGCCTCTTAGCCTTCTGAAAGACAGTGCCTGGTTGAAATTTCAACAACGTGGTTACCTAAAAGTAAAGGCTGACGACAGCTGTACAAGCTATTTCAATTCAGGTTTCACTGTGCGACCTTCTCAGAGCCTAGTGCCCAAGTTTCTGAACCTCCTTGTGCCAGAGTGACACCTGCTGGAAGAATTCTGAACTAAATGTCCTCAAAGCTGCTACCCACCAGGGATAACTCTTGCATCAATAACATTCACTAGCATGTTTGGTTTGAGATCCTTCAGATTCCAGTGAGTGGCCAGTTAACCCATCCTGGTTCTTGAGCCTTTACATATCAGGTGTGTGATGAGAGTGAGTGATTCTCTTTCATTGCATTTATTTTCTGATGACACTGTCACCTCTAAAATGTGTTTTTTCTTTCTAAGGAGCGTAGGGGGATGTGTGAGAAGCACTGCTTCTCCAATGTCCACCTGTGATATCAGCTATGGAAAATACAGCCCCCAATTCTGCCTGTAGTTACACAGGTGTAATGAGAGTTGCATCTATATAAATGGACTCTTAGATTTTACTTCTCCTAGCCCATGTTATGCCTTCATTTATTTTACAGGGACATCGTCAAGACAGATCAAAGTTTAGAGCTGCCACAGTTATTGTTTTAAATATAGTCTTGGCACCTCCACAATACTTTATGAACCTTTTCCACCAAAAAAAATGATTCAAAGAGGAAAAGAAATAGCTCTATGGTCAGGAGCAACCCTACAATAATAAACCAGCATGCACAGCCCCCCACTTAAGCACTGCAATCTTGCAGCAGGCAATCAATGTGCATGTAAGTTATGGAGGAAACACAAATTCAGTGCGGAAACAAGCCTAAGGAGTCTATGGACACTAATGAGGAAAGTGTTTTAAAAATGTTTCCTGGAAGCAGTTCAGAGTAGTGCTGTCTTCCGGTAGGTGGGTGGACAAAACCTAGTGCCCTGTGAGTCCTGCTAGAAAAGAGAGAATTCTAAGGAGCACAGTTAAAGACTCACCAAATGTCTTTTCAGTTAAAAAAATGGAGCTGGCCCAGAACCAGAAATCTTAGCAAATCTTCTACCAAACCCCGCTGAGCTTCTAGTTGTCTCAAAACCACGTGAGTTTTCCGTGTCTTCATCTAAACTAAATCAAAATGAGCCCCTCTTAAACCACAATGAAGACTGGCTACACAGTTGTTTACACTGATTTAACCTAATTGGTTAAAAATAACACTTCTGGGCCTTGTCTGTACTTAAAAGTTAGGATGACATAGCAGTGTCAGTCAGGGGTGTGAAAGACCCACAACCCTGACCAATGCAGCTATGTTGACCTAGCTCCCAGTGTAGATGGAGCTATGACAACAGAAGCATTCTTCCTTCAACATAGCTACCATTGCTCAGGGCGGTGTTATTCCTAGGAGGTGGGGGGAAAAACCTTCCTTCGGGAAGGCTGCGTTTATGCTACGGTGACGTAGCTATGTCAATACAGTCCCCATAGTGTAGACATACCCTAAATGAAACTGGTGCAACCGTCTCATGTAGTCCAGACCAAAGCTACCTGAGGGAGAGGTGTTCCTATATGAAAAGTACTCAATATTCCTAGCCCAGGAGTTCTGGTGTCTAAGAACTCAAAGTGAGATAGCAACCAGTGGTGAGTGACTTGCAGCAAATGTACCGCTCAGCTGAGTGGCGTGCTCCTAAGGAGCATATGTGAGAGGCTCAAGTCAGGAACGGTTTTCAGTCTGATGCATTGATGGTGCCCTGGCTGATTCAAACTAAAATGATCTAGTAATATCTCCCCTTCAGACAATTCAGGTTGCTATGCACTGGCAGAGCCTGAGAAAAGACCTCAGCTTTTGAAAAGTAGGGGAACCCCTTGCCTCTTTGTTTATGTGCTGCCTGCGCCTATTCGAGTAAAATGAGAGTCTGAGGAGACGACCCGAAATGTGCAGTTCCCAGCACTTGCATTGTTGCTTTTGTTTCCTCTGCAGTCTTATGCTTCTATAAGTTAATAATGACTCTTCAATTTCCTTCTTTCTTCCTAGGCAAGGGATGGATTTATAGACCGTTTCTCACCACGGTGAAGAAGGGTGCATGCGTGAGAAGAAGGGAGATATGCTCCTAACAGGAAGATATCGAGTGCCTTTTGTCTTGGTTCTTGTACTACTGTGGGGTGGAGAGAGAATTCAGGCACACAGAGCAGGTATGTTCTGATGCTCCTAGGACAAATGAACATTAAAAAACTACCTAGATATATATATTTTTTTAATGTGCTTGGGACAATACTCTTGTAGAAGAGAAGCTAGCAAAGGAGCCACCATTAAATATAAATTAAGACGACCTCTAGAAGAGGGGAAGTTTAATGCTGTAAGAATCTGGATTTAACTAGAATCCTGTAACCACGGCAGGATCAAGTCATAGTAAGGTTAGTTCAGCCCTTCAGCTTTCCAGGCTAGATTGAGTAGCATGCCGTTTACTCTGCCTGGGTGTGATCCAACCCCCTTTGAAGTCATTAGGAGTCTTTCCATGGATTTCAATGAGATCTGAATCGGACCTTCAGTGTCTTTCAGATGACCCCTTAAAAACTCAGTAATCCTGGCCTTTTTCACCCTCCTGGTGTCCTTACCTAACTTTATGCTAACATGACAGAAAATTGGCGCTAACCCCCTCAAACTCCGTAGCAGCTGCTCTCCGTGTATGAACCACAGATGTAGTTTGTGAACACTTTGGGATGAAAGATGCTATATACATGGAAACCTTTATCATTAAATGAGCAAATCATTATTACCAAAAAACAAAACAAAGAAACGTAGTCTCTTTTTTCTGTTTGTGTCTTGCACGCAAACATGCTCTAATGGTATCAAACTTTGTTCAGCGAAGTATTTCAGTACTAATTCTGGGCCTGTAATTGGTCTGTGAGCTGTTCTGGTTGGAGATAGGTCACATGGAATGACTGTTTGCTGAGTGGATGGCTTCCTAACGCTTGGAATCATATTTCCATAGAGTATTTAGGAACCAGATATTCCCCACTCGGTTAATAATCCCCACCCTTCCTTTCAAGTGAGATGTTTCTGCCAGTTGTGCTTAGAATATTCTTAGAAACAAGAAAAAGATTCTCCGGGAAGTGGAAAGGAACATGTTTAAAGATCTGGACCAGTATTTATTGAAAACCTTTTGCAGCATTCGCCTTGCTCTGTCAAGTATATAAACAAAGAATCAGTGACCCATCGAGGATTAGCCTTGTTAAACATAGGGTTTTCCTGTATTCATTCCTGAATAAACCTCACTGCCTTTGCTTCGACACTCTTGTTTTGTGGACAGTCACTCTTGAATGGACGTGGGATTCCTTCTCTCTGCTCTATATGGTTTTAAATTACACTTACTATCACCTGCTGAGATGTGTATAAAGAAGCAACATGCAGAGGCATTGTTGAATATGTTTAAACCTTTATATTCTTCAGTTAGCTCTGCTTAATCCACTCTTTTCCCAGATAAGATAGATTAATGATGTTGGACTTTTCCCGTCGCCTTTAGAACTGAGGATCAGTTCGGTTGAGCTTTACAGTTAAATGACCTATAATGTCTTTTTGCTGTGCAAGGAGCAGAGCAGAACTCAACTTGGCATTCTAACTGAGGCTTGGTCTACTTACCTCAGCGATTGGGCGGTAGTCGACCGGAGTTACGCAAAGAACTTGTGTAACTCCCGTTGACTTATATGCTTCTCATCTGCGTGCCGTCTTCACTGTACTGTGCCGACAGGAACCGCGTTCCCATCGATGCCACGCTACGCCACGTGAGGAGGTGGCTTTAGTACGTCGACTTCTGGATCAACTGAGCGAGTCTTCACTGACCGCTCAGTCGATCCAGATAAGTTGATCTGCCAGTGGCGACTTTGCCGTAAGCAGTGTAGACGTAGACTGAGATACATGCACGTATGTCTCGCAGCATAAAACCCACATGTTCCAGCGAGCAGGCACCCTTAATTCATTTAGTGAGTGATATGTTATTTTTGTCCCCTCGAATAACAATTGATTGAGAGCAGTTCAGTGTTCCAGGCATGCCCAGATACACTCAGCCATTCAACAGACAGAGTCTATCAGCCAAACACCGTTAGCAGGATGATCATTCGTATGGCACCACAGTACTGTACGGGGATGATATTCCATAAAATGTTCTGGTGCTGTTGACCATTAACAGGTGCATTGGAGTTCCTCTGAAAAAGGGTTAACATTAGTGATGGGTGACCCTCACAAGGTGCTGTTCAGATAAGCACGGGAGATGCAGGAGCCTCTGATCTGTGTAGACACACTTATCGTGAATCCTGTGAGCTATATTTTTTCCCCTCAAAACACCGCTCTTACTGCCTTGCAATAGGGTCCTACCCCAACTCATCTTAATGTGTATGAGAAACCCCCTCGAATGCTCCCAGAACAGATGGCTTCTCTAGGACAGTTGAGTGGCATCTCTTTTTCCCCCCCCTTTAGCAGATCTGCAGTCCACCAAGACTGCCCACCATCAGTGCAGGAGCCCCAGAACGAGTTGCCCAGCTAACCCCTGAGACGACTGGCTGCTCCGAGAGGTAATCTGCCATGATCAGAGCAGGGAATGGAGAGGACTTCTTGAACCCCTCCATGACCTCAGACAGGATAATGGTTTTCATTCAGCAGACCGAGCTCAGGAAAGGCTTGAGACACATTTCAGTTTGTTTCAACCACATCAGCCTTCCTTAGGTAACACACAATAATAAGCAGAGTTATGGAAGGGCTTTAGAGCAGCTGCTGCGTTGGCTCTGCTGTATACAGTAGCTGGGTGCAGAGCTAGACGACAGTGTAAATTGGCCTGAAGGCAGCTGATAACAGCTTTAAGCAGTTGATACCGCAGCATCTGTGGATCAGCAGGATAGAGGAAAAGCTGGCCGTGCCCCCTTAGCACTGATTATGTTGCAGGGGGAGAGGTGGCATAGGAGTTGCCATGCCACCTCTATGTCCCCTGCATTCCTCTATTCTGAGATGTTCTTCCTGTGGCAGGTTACTCTGGCTTTATGGGCCTATTTTGCCGGCTGTGTGGCACACAGCAGCTGCGCCTCTTTGGGGGATCTGGGGCCATGGATTACATTTAAAAAAAAAAAGAAAAGACATTTGTACAGCAGTTCTCATCCTGAAGAATCACCTAGCCCTTTATGAACTAAGACAAATAGAGGATTTCACTAATTCAACACTGATCAGCACGCTTCCCACAGAGCGGCACATTGTCATTATACTTTCCTGCCCCCCGCCTCCCAGGCCTTTTTGCGGTTATATAGCACATTGGCTTGCAAATGCTCAGGCAAAGTAGAAAAAAGGCCTTCTGTTGACAGGCCCTCCTTGAAGGTGGCTGTGAAATATACTACAGGTCTGGCTTCCTGTTGGCAGAAAACTGCAATTAAAACCTATTGGCCTTTTGGATTACACAGACATCAGATTACGAATCTCTTAACTGAAGACAAGAGGCTGGTTGCGGAGGTGGGGAAACATTTCCTTTGCTAAGGGACTATACTTCGTTGTCAAGGAAGCCACTCTCCTTTTCAAGGAATCATCTGTTAGTCAACACACACTGGCAAACAGAATAAGAATAAAAATAATCTTGTTATAAACTTGTCTCCCCTGGCATGGTGGAGAGGAAATATTTGCTTGTAACTAAGCATAAATAAATTAATTTTATCATTTGAGAGGGAACATGAGAGCTTCACTTTTCAAGGTCAAGGCCAGCACATGCATGGTCAACACAGATCCCTTGATCCAACAATATCTTTTCAATGCATTGCATTAGAAGTCAGAATGGAAAAGGGGCTTTTGAGGTTTTTAAAAGAAGAGTAGACTTGTATACATGCAGACAGCATAGGTAAAGGATAGAGTGGAGACAGAGCAAGCAGAACAGAAAAGGAGAGGGTTTGAATTCAAAGTAACAGAGGTGTCCAGATCCACTATAGATGTGGGGAATCACAGGGAAGAAGGGCTAGAAATGTGTGCTTCCTCTGTGGAACAGAGAGGGATGCCTCCAGCACAGAGTCAGCACACTGAATAGACATGACTAGAGAGGTTGAGGCGTGTGTGATGATCCTCTTCCAGCTTCTCTTAACAGTAGTGTCCATTGCCCCTGCAGGTTGCAAGAATGTCCACTACGACCTTGTTTTTATCTTGGATACCTCTTCCAGTGTGGGTAAAGAAGATTTTGAGAAGGTCCGCCAGTGGGTGTCTAACCTGGTGGAGACCTTTGAGATCGGACCGGATAAGACCCATGTAGGAGTGGTGCGTTACAGTGACAGGACAACCACAGAGTTTGACCTGGGAAGGTACCAAACTCGTGAGCAAATCAAAGAAGCTGCAAGGAACATTAAGTATTATGGGGGCAATACAAACACTGGAGATGCCCTCCGGTACATCAACACCTATAGCTTTTCCAAAGATGCTGGAGGGAGGCCTAGTGATCGAACCATTAAGAAAGTGGCTATCCTTCTGACTGATGGAAGGAGCCAGGATTACGTCTTGGATGCAGCCACTACAGCACATAAGGCTGGAATAAGGATCTTTGCTGTGGGAGTTGGTGAGGCCTTAAAGGAAGAATTGGATGAAATTGCGTCTGAGCCTAAATCTGCCCATGTGTTCCATGTCTCCGATTACAATGCCATTGATAAAATCAGAGGGAAACTGAGACGACGGCTTTGTGAAAGTAAGTAGAGACTCTGTTACTTTAATACAAAGGGAATTGTGATGGGGTAGAGTTGTTGTGTGACTGTGAAAGACCTATACATATGCTCTTTTACTCTCCTTTGTTTGTAACTCTAGACCCAGTGTTCCATCCACTAGTGGTCCTGAATTTTCCATTATTTAAGAAGCCACTTTACTGGTGGTGGCAGCCAAGGTTTGTTTAGTTCTGGGTTGTATGGGCCAAGACAATAATACATTTTCAGTGGGGTTAAATAGGAGAGAATAGAAATGTGTATATATAAATCTTTCTTTTTGTTTTGACTTGACTCATTTGTGCATTATGTTGTGGCCTACTGGAAACTATGTGATCTCTGACACCGTGTATCCAATGTATTCTTACCTAGACTTGAAGCTTTATCTCTTATCGGAATTTGGTCACAGCTTCCTATTCAGCTTATGTATATGGGTAACGTCTGGTTCCTGGCTGTCATGAGCCAATATAGCAGAGAGCATTGTAGAGTTAATCATCCCTAGGAAGCAGCATTGGAAATAAATCTCATTTGGCTTCAAAATTGGTTAACCCGAGTCAATGCAATGGGGAGGGGGTGCCCCGCAGAGGCATTGTTGTGCCTGCAATGCTCTGCTATGACGGATATCTCAGCTCTTTAGCAGGAACAGCAGGCACCGCTCATCCATGGCCCCATGTAAGGGACCCTGGCTATTGGAGCTGCATAAAACTGCTTAGCTTTATGTTCATCAGGGTATTTAAAGTCGCTATGTGTCCTGGAAACTAAAGTCATGAGGCTGCCCTGCATTGTGCATTCTGACTTTGCAGGTCAGCTGTTGAGTCTCTCTCTGTGGTGCTGTGACATGGTGGATGGAGAGGGGTGTGTGTGTGTGTGTGTGTTGTCATTGTGTGATGGTACTGCATCATGGTGGACTGAATCAAATATGGCATAACAACATCTGTTGTGAGATTCATTTCGTTGTCTGATTTCAATTTACAAACGTTCCTGTGCACAGGGACTGATCACATCATAGACAGGAGTCATACTGGATGTCTGCGAGATGTATGTAGTGCCGATCAAAGCTGTTGGTTCTCTTTACCCTAAAATAAACCTCTGACTGTCTTATGTCTTTGGGGCTGTGGAGACATGGGAAGAATCACCCCCTGCTGTGCTGCATGTAACACTGGTTATGCCCAGACAACCATTTTGATGTGCCCAGAATGGCTTGATGTTGCATTGAAATATGTGTCTGTTCCAGTAGAAAAGTTTCTTATAAGTACATATTGCCATTTGGGTCACTCTCCTCTTACCAAGGAGTTATCGTCACATGGCATTCTGATCACAGCTTAGGCCCACAGTACCTGTATGTGCCACCTGCTTAATTAGAGCCCATGGGATTTTCATCCTGAAGGCTATGTCTGACATTGCTCAGAACTATCTGCTGCCGTCAGCAGGAATGACTTAGATGGGGAGAAATGAAGCATCCTAAAGTGTGGATCAAGAGCAGGGATTTAGAGTTATTAAACATGGGGAAGGGATAAATTATTAAATTAGTGGGTTGCTTTCTACATGATCCCAAAGGGATCCAGACTGTGGGTAATGATAATTAAGATGATTGAAGGGGACATTATTAAAACCAGGAGCTAGTGGAAAACATGAAACTGTTTATGGAGGACACTGGTGGACAATCAGATCTGCTAAAGAATGAATGATGTGAAATTAAGTCGTCAGTCATGTGGGAGAGGACAGTGACTGCTGACTGGGCCAAGGGAAGGGCAGTCAGTGTCCAAGGAGCAATAGTTGAATAAAAGGTCCATAAAAACAGACTCTGCTTGCCAGGCTGATGTGATGTCGTCTCTTGAAATGGCTGAACTGTTTTAGCTATTTTTGTAATGAGTGTAATATTTAAGGTCAGATTAGATCTAAAAAATATCTGCCACTGGGCAGAGCAATTTGACGTTGAGAACTGGTGAGAGAGGCTTGGCAGGCATAATCAAAGGAGGCAGTAAAACAGAGATCAGATTTCTTTTTTTTTGGGGGGGGGTGAATAATGCAGGGGAGAACTGGTGTTCAGAGCGAAAGGGTGTAGGGGCAGAACACAAACTTGAAATGAAAGGGAAAAGTGGAGTTGTAATTTTTGTCCTGTACTGGCCAGGAAAAATTCTGCCACCCCTAACTCTGACTATCCTACATAAATGTGAGGATCAGTGCAGTGATGCAGATCTGAAGGTTTCTCGCAGCAGCTGCTCAGAATAACTTGTCTTTGGTCCCATTGGATTTCCGTTTTGACTTTTCATTATTCCTTGCTATCTTAGAATAGGATTTCTCACTGAGAGTGAGTCACTGAGTGCATTAATAGTATTTTTGGTTTGATCTGATCCTAGAGAAATAAACATTGCACCCTTGAAAATAACACATGCGCTCAGTAGACCCTGTGTCAGAGACTGAAATATTTACCAACGACTCCATTTACATTCTGGACTGGAGTTAGCTGACCAAATTGGGTGACAATTTTCCATGATGGCAGGGGGAGATGTATTACTGTACAGATTCCAGGGACGTTCCATGGGTCTTCCCACTTTCAAAATACCATATATGTGCGTGTGATTTAGAGGTGAGAGCAGGCAGATGTGGAGAATTTAAAATTGACGCCATGTTGTCATTGATAGGTGAGTGGAAGCGGGAGAATGTAGCTCCCATTGGAAAAACTGGGCTGTGTTTTGAAGTTGGAGTTAAGAAGATTAGTTCACGCACATGGACGTGGACTGACTGAGGCTGGGGAATGCTGTTGGTTGATGCTGGAAATGCTTTTGATTGAGTTTAGGACTACAGGGGGTGGACCATGGAAATGCCCAAAAAATCAGGGCTTCTTTTCTAAAGTAGCCAGCAATAGCTACAGCCATGTGTGCAGAGAGCTGGACAGGGCCTTCTACTTTAAAAATCACTCCTAGGCCTTAGGAGAACTTGCTTGTCTTTCAGAAGTTCTTTGTTCCACTAGGGGCATGCAGTCCGGCCCACAGCTCGCTCCCATTTTCCTTTGATATCTTACCTTTGAAATAACCAAGCAACGACCAGGCCTAACTTCTGCTTCCTACAGTGTAAAGGGCAATAGAGCACCCTCAGTTGCTATCTTCTCTCTCGCTCTCAGATGTTTGGCTGTGTCTGGCCAGAAACATCTTGGCAGGGCCAGCAATAGAGAGGCATCAAGTTGTAGCCTGGTATGCAGCATAGTTACGAATGCTCCTTTGTTTCCTTGGAGCAGTGTGCCATGGGTTTTGCAACAGAGCAAATTCTTTTCTCATTCTCAAGGCTGATGCTTGCTCTGCTGGAAAACCTCAACACTGGAAGGTGATTTTTTCCCTTCCCCTCCCACATGCTGGGAGCTACTCACACTGCAATGAAATGGTCAGCTGTGGTCCTTTGGAAGTCTTGGGGCAGTCAGGATCTGACTGTAAGCCACATTTCTCCTCCCTGGTGTGCAGGAAATAAAGGGCTTGATTCTAATGCTGTTTACACAGTGTAGATGAGGAAGTGACTCCATGGAAAGTACCCGTAAACTGCCCTGGTGTAATTGAGGGTAGAATAAAGTCTTGAGCTCTGGGCAGACTTCTGGGGTCTTGAACCTATTAGAAAATGAAAGTTATTAAATCTCTTGCATTCTCCTTGCCCTCTTATTGCTTTAATATCCTAATTCATTTTAAAATAGTTACATACTCATAACAGCAACATGAAATTCAGACAAAGAACACAAACTGTGCAAAGCCTTGACAAAAATGAAGTCCTCAACTATTACGCTATCTTGCTCTCAATATTGCTTCAGCGAGTTCATATTATTCTCATTTGCACAGTGCCACTGTAATTTAGACATTGTTTAGAGAGATTTCTTATATGAGCTGTGAGAAAGAAATCTCTCTAAACAATGTCTAAATTGCAATAAAACTAAATGCAAATTCAGAAAGAAGGTTGTACTGATGTGTGATTAAAATAAATCCTAGACACTGGAAAGAAACTGTAAGATCATCAGAAAAAGGATGGGTCTCAGATGCAGGAGAAATTACACTTTATGAAAAAGCAACGAGCAGCTTAGAGAACAAAAAGGGGAGGAATATGGGAGCCATTTCTAAACTGCATAAGATTGAAAGAGAAACAGAGAAATCAAAATAGACAGAGCTGGAACATATTGTCATGCGCTGGAAGTCATTCGTGGCTTGTTTTTGAAAAGCACTGCACACCTGCAGCTCTCCTTGATTTTATTGTAGCTGTGGACCCCCAGCTCTTCTGGAAATTAGGCAATAAGCGTCTGATGCAAAACAAACTGAAATCAGCAGGAGTCTTTTCATTGACTCCAGTGGGCTTTAGATCAGGTCGTAAATTCTGGGGTAAAAGAAAGGACACATCTTTTGGGTGAGAGAATATTTTTTGGTGCTTGCTTGGTAAAGGACTGCTGAAGAACAGTTGGTAACAGGAACAGTCTGCAATGTATGTGTTGCAGGGCCAGGATCTGAGCAGCTGGGCTAACACGCCACAGGACTGCAGGTGACGCTCACAAAAACTCTGTCTGAGCTTTCAGGTTTATTTATAGGTGCTTCTGGTGTGAGCAAAACAGATTCTCTGTTAAATCTAACTGCGTTCCCTTCGCACATCTGAATAACCTTTAAATACCAAAACAACAGAGCAGATCTTGTGTGTCCAGCGCTTTCTGTCCTGGCTTCTAAGCAAGCAGCTGGCTCTACCTTGCAAGGAACCCACCCCCTTTTTAATGCTCTGGCCCTGCTTCTTTTTTGTCTTGGTCTCTTGCATAGTCACATGGAGTAGCACAAATCTAAATGGCATCCTCCTACGTCCATAATGCACAGGTAGAAATGGTTACAAAAGGTGCGCAGGTGCAGATGAAAGCTTAGGGGTTCCCTAAGCTCAGAGATGTGCTGCCACATGGGAGACAGAACTACAGCTCTGCAACGCAGTGTTGGGGTTTAACCTCCATCCCACTGACGGGGTTGGTGGATTCTGCTGCTAGGCACATGGTGGTGTTCAGGCAGGGGACCTAGATATGCATCAGATCTGTAGGGACCACTTCCTGGTGCACTAAGGTTACGTCTACACTGGAATAAAAGACTCACGGCACAGTTGTAGCTGGCCCAGGTCAACTGACATGGGCTTGTGGGGCTCAAGCTGCGGGGCTAAAAAATGCTGTGTAAGAGGTCCCAGAATCTGGGCTTTGGCTTGAGCCCAAATGTCTACACCACAATTAAACAGCCCTGTAGCCCAGGTGAGTCAGCTGCAGGTGTTTAATTGCAGTGTGGACATGTCCTTACAGACCTGTATGTCTCCTTGCAGTGTTTTATACTAAGAACTGGAATAAAGATTTAAACTACAAAAATAAGTGTTGCACAATCAAAAAAGACTGGTTCAGTTCACTTATAGCAGATGTGGAACAAGGCAGCTTCTCTTGGAAGCACTAAAAAGATAAAATTAGTCCCCTCACATTCCATGCTGTCATTAAAATAAAAGAACTGTGAAGTGGTGCATCAGAACTGAATAAGGGAAGGACCAAGTTCCACCCTGCCCTCCTGTTCTAATTGTAAAGCTTGATCTTGTCGGATACACTCACTCCCTCCTAACAGACAATCCTTCTGTGATGCTTTTTTGGGGGGAAATAATCCCTGCTGTGGTCCCTGCCACTATGACCTAGGGAAAATGTCTATCAGAATCTGGTGAGCAGCTAAATCTTGCTAAATATACCAAAGCTGACTATACTTAAGTATCCAGTTTCCTTTTCCTCTTGAGATAACATTGGTGTTGCAATAGAGGTCTCTTATCTTCAATCTTAGTAGCATCAATTCAGAGGGAACCTCTTGGGATAGAAAATTCCTCCGGTTTGGTATCATGTAAGAACTTGACTTAGTAATGACTGGAGGTATGTGCTCTCCTAATGCATCTCAGTCACGTACTGCTTGTACCACTGTTCTTTGCGGTTCGTCTCTCCCTATTACAGACTGGCAGTTAAATGGTGCTTTTGGGATTCCAACCAGCATTCCGCAACGATGATACTGAATAAAGTCTGACTCAAGGCTGGATCTAGGGTTTGTTGTCCTACGCTATCTGGGAAATGGGAAAGAGGCCAATCTTGCATTTTATGTTCTCAGACCGTACCCAGCATTTGGGTACCTGAGTGCCTAGTTGGACAGGGCTTGGTCCAAAGCCCATTGAAGTCAATGGTAGTCTCTTTCGATCAGGCCCAAAATAAACAGTGACTACACACTTTACTGCCCCTAATAATCTCACCCCATGTTCTGCCGGCACGATGAGATCAATGCTAGCCTGAAAAACATTTAACTCTAGACCTCTAAAGGTGAGGGGTTAGCATGTTAACCCAACAAGGCATTTAGTCCACCTTATTCCACTACAGACACTTAAAATCAAAGAATATTAGAGTTGGAAGGGACCTCAGGAGGTCATCTAGTCCAACCCCCTGCTCAAAGCAGGACTAACCTTCAGGATTAACCTTTTGAAGCTTGTGAGTCATGGACCTCGCCAAGATATTAACAAACTCTTTCCACAGGGCCTCTTAAAGCCTGTCCCCATCAGCTGAAAGTTATATTGGTTTTGAAAATAGTTTCATAGGCCCGGTCTACACTTACCTTGGCGATTCGGTGGCAGTCGACAGGAGATACGCAAGTGACGTAAATCACTTGCGTATCTCCCATCGACTTTGCAGCGTCTCCTCTGCGCGGCGTCCACACTGCGCTGAGTCGAAGGGAACAGTGCTCCCTTCGACGCAGCGCTACTCCACTTATGGGGGTGGTTTTTCTGCGTCGCTTCCTGGATGGACTGAGCGTGTCTGTACAGACCGCTCAGTCGATCCAGAGCAATCGATGTGACGGCGGCAAATTTACCGCCGTCAGTGTAGACCCAGCCATAGACACAACTTAATCATGTAAACAGAACCACTCTCAAAACTAGGTTAGTACGTCTGCCCTATCCATATAGTTCCCATAGGAAGAGAAAATCCTATTAAATCACTACGATTTTCAAAACTGCCTGTCTGCTAGGACCAGAACATTGTTCTGAAGGAAACTTGTTTCAGAACCGTTTACTGTTGTGCTGTGTGGATGCAAACCCTGCTACCAGTTTTATGTGGTGTTAAATTTTATTCAGAGGAGGATGAAGGCCATCCCTTTGTCCAGGGCCTGTGTTAGGCCTATGCCCCTCCTGAGGTCACATCTACAGTCCTGAGCCGTTCCAGATAGACCATTTCCCACTTCACAATCACAGTACACTTCACCCTGGGGCAAGTTTGTAATGATATTAAAGTCAAGCTATTTTGTAAAGATATTTTGGTGCAGATGAATGCAGACCTCTTTGTGCTCGACTGTACTGTGCACACAGACATCATAATTAAAATACCTCACACTGCAGTGGTCTGCTAAGAATATTCCTCCCTCAATATAGAGCCCAACTTGATTTGTAAGGATGGGTTATTTTGGTTAGTCAATTGTAGGGTGAGTGTTTCAAACTCACCAGGGATTTCATGTGTTCCACCCAATGGCCAAATTCTCTTCTGTCCAACTGTTGATGTGTTTGGAATTTACAGCAAAAGTACTGGAAACATGTTGAATATCTAGATCAACTTTATTTTGATGGATTTGATCCTATCATACGTATGGGGGCAACTTGTATTCCTTGATTTACAGCAGGGGCAACCATTTTGCAATGTCAGTCACGTGTGAGGTAGGCCATAACTTGATCCATAAGCTAAGAAACGCCTTGAGATTTTTCACTACATACAGTAAAGCTTTTTGTTTTCATGGCCAGAAAAAGCAGGGGGGTTTGCACTGAGATAGCTAATGCATGTAAAATCTTTTAACTGTAAAACCCTAGTGTAGAAAAGGTGCAGGCACTTGGTACTATGATGTAGTTAGACAAGATCAGCACTATAAACCCCACTTAGAATTGACCTTGCTTAATGACATCACAGTTAACAGCCTAATCTCTGCTAGGATTTTACAGTGAGATAAATGTCTATTAGCTCTCACTGTGAAAACACACACAGGTTTTGGCAGTAACAACACAGCCTATGTGTAAGCAGTTTCAGTACTATAATACAGACAGCAGGGTGCAATGAACCAAGCCGTGAACGAGAATCCAGGAGAGCGTAATTCTAGCGTTGGTTTGCTGCGTTGCCTTGGACAAATCACTTTAATCTCTGAGTTGGATCTGGGTGTTAAAGTGGTGTGGGATCAGAATCAGGTTCATAGGGTTGACTCAAACCAGACCTACCCTGTACTGCAAAACACTTGTTATTCTGTGAATAAAGTAATACTTGGTTTCCATAGCTACTCAATCTGGCAATTTTATTTATATTGGACAGATATGGGTATCAGCCTGAGTGATTACACCGTTCTTTTCCATAATGCAGTTCTATATACTCTGCATATATCTAGGTTGCATTCATCACCCAGCTTTTCAAGTTTATAACATTTTCAGTCGGGGAGACGATACCCATTTAGAAGTCTATTGGCATGTGTGCAATATGTTTTGAGCATACGCGTCCCCTATTTAAATTGCATTGCAGGAAAGTCTTCACCTGTGAAAGCAATGGTTTATACTCCCTTTATCTTCGTCTTCCTACTAAACACCGTGATAAATTGGCCCTTGAAAATGAATGCATGGTGTTACCACCTGCTGCAGTCTGTTGGCTCAGTACAGCATAGAAACGATGCTCTAAAGACGAGCTCCTGGCTGAAATACACTTACGGGTAGCCAAGAAGGAGACAGAGAGCTGCTTTAATCAGAGTTGTTCAAAGACACCTTTGCTGGGCGTTGCCTTTTCTGCTGAGGGGTGTCGAATAGAACCTGCATGGGGCTGGCTCACAAATTCATTTTGTTTCAATGATCTTTCAGTTTTGTTTTTTGTCTGTAATGAAGCAGTGCTCACAAGCAGACTTTGCTCTGCACTAGGGGGTCAAACTCCGCAGGGCTTTCTGCTCAGACGGCGGTTGTCTGTCACTTCATCTACAAGAGAAGCTCTGTTAACTCTAATGCTCTTTTTATAAGTGCAGCATGAGACTCACACTAGGGAGCTGCTTCAAAGCCCGCGGAAGTAAACAGGAAAGACTCCTCTGGACTTCAGCGGCTTGGACTGTAACAGAAATGGACTTTGATTCCGCAAAGCACTTAAGCATGTTCTTAACTTTGAGCACGTACTAGAACCCATCTTTGTTCATGGACATGCTTAAGTGTCATGAATTTGGGGTAAAGTTTTCAAAAGTGTCTAAGGGAATAGCTCTGCTGCAAGCAGGCCTGCGTGTGCAGGCATATGGGAGATAATTGGATGGAGCTAAAAATAGCAGCAGCAACACAGGCAGGTAGTTGCCAGCCCGTACAGGTTGCACCCCCTCTTGGTGCCCACCTCGCTCCAGCAGGACCCTCAGCTGGCCCACCACCTCCTGTAGTAGGGCGCAGTCCTGGTCAGCCTGGCTCACCAGCAGATGGTTGGTTTCCTGATGCAACCTCACGGCCTCCTGCTGGGCTGCTGCCAGGACCCAGGTAGCTTCCTGCTGCACAGCTGTGGCTTGCACCAGGCCTTTACCAGCTCCTCCATCTTGGGAGCGATGGGTTAGCACCACCCAGCTTCAATGTGCACTGCGCAAAATATCCCTCCCGTGACACCACTTGTGGCAAACTGCCGGACTCCTCCGGTGGGTCGCGCGCTTTATCTCTGCTTGTGGGCTAGGGCGCCCCCAGCTACCTCATCTCCCCTGGCTTTAGAGGAGCTCTGTCTCCTGGCTTGGGAGGGAAACTTCTCCTCCAGCTGCTCCAAGCCTTCTGGCAGCTTCCCCTGCATTTGTTCCCTCCTCCTTCTTTAGGGAAGGCAGGGTTTAAATACCCCTGGCCCCGCCTTTCATTGGGTCCAGGTCTCTCTAATCATCCTGCTGTGCTCTCTATTCTGCCTGCAGAGGGTTTTTAACCCTTTCGGGCCCTCATACTGGCCCTGGCACACCCTTTCATAGCCGTTCGGCCTGACTTTATCACAGTGGATAGAAAGCTGGCTAGATCATCGGTCTCAGTGGGTAGTGATCAATAGCTCGATGTCTAGGTGGCAGCTGGTATAAAGTACAGTGCCCCAGGAGTCAGTCCTGGTCAGTCCTATGTTCAACATAGTCATTAATGATCTGGAGAATAGGGTGGATTGCACTTTCAACAAGTTTGCAAATGGCACAAAGCTGGGGGGAGTAGTAGATATGCTAGGGAGTAGGGATAGGATACAGAGTGACCTAAACAAATTGGAGGATTGGGCCAAAAGAAATCGGATGAGGTTCAATGAGGACAAGTGCAGAGTTCTGCACTTGAGATGGAAGAATCCCATGCACAGCTACAGACTGGGGGACCAACTGGCTAGGCAGCAGTTCTACCGAAAGGGACCTGGGGTTTACACTGGAGAAGAAGCTGGATATAAGTCAACAGTGTGCCCTTATTGCCAAGAAGGCTAACAGCATATTGGGCTACATTAGTAGGAACATTGCCAGCAGACTGAGGGAAGTGATTCTTCTCTTCTATTCAGCACTAGTGAGGCCACATTTGGATTATTGTGTCCAGTTTTGGGCCCCCCACTACCGGAATTATGTGGACAAATTGGAGAGTCCAGCGGAAGGCAAAGAAAATGATTCGGGGGCTGGGGCAGAAGACTTATGAGGAGAGGCTGAGGGAAGTAGGCTTGTTTCTTCTGCAGAAGAGAAGGGGGGGGGATTTGATTTTGTTAAGATTGGTCCTGCTTTGAGCCAGGGGTTGGACTAGATGACCTCCTGACCCCTTTCCAACCCTAATGTTCTATGATTCTATCAAAGCAGCCTTCAACTACCTGTGCGGGTGGGCGGGCGGGGGTCCACAAGGATGGAGCTAGGCTGTTCTCAGTGGTGGCAGATGACAGAACCAGGAGCAATGGTCTCATATTGCGGGGGGGGGGGTGGAGATCTAGGGTAGAGATAAGGAAAACCTTTTTCACTAGCAGAGTGATGAAGCACTGGAATGGGTTACTTAGGGAGGTGGTGGAATCTCCATCCTTAGAGTCCAGTGGAAGGTAACAAAAATGATTAGGGAGCTGGGGTACATAATTTAACAAGAGAGACTGGGGGAACTGGACTTTAGTCTGCAGAAGAGAAGAGTGAGGAGAGGATTTGATGGCAGCCTTTTTCACTAGGAGATTGGAGAGCACTGGAATGGGTTACCTAGGGAGGTGGTGGAATGTCCATCCTTAGAGGTTTTTAAGGCAGTGGCTTGACAAAGCCCTGGCTGGGATGATTTAGTTGGGGGTTTGTCCTGCTTTGAGCAGGGGGTTGGACTAGATGATCTCCTGAAATCCCTTCCCTCCTAATCTTCTATTAGTCTATGATTTATCAAACTGCACATAGGATCTATTCTTTCTTTCTAATGCAATCATTTCTAGTAATACATTTTCTACAGGCCAAATGATGTCCTTGGCTACGTGATGTGTGCCGAGCACCTTTGTTGTCTTCCAAATATGCCCTCAACTATAGCTGTCGAACACATTTTATTCAATGGGGATTGCACAGGTCTGAGTGAGGACAGAATCTGGCACCACAGTTGGAACTCCGATAATTATTCTGCTCTTGCGGAGTGAGAAGAACAGAATGCATCTCATGCTCCCAGAGCGACTCTGCAGTACGAACAGGAGTAAAAAATTATCCGCTTATTTAAAGTCGATCTGGAAGTTAGCAGGCGTCCGTTAACAAGGGGAGACCCCCTACCTCCAGATTCACCTTTCAGAGCAGAAGAGCTCTTTTGGTGCAGGTTTTTCAACAGCCGCTGGCGTCCGCCTGCCTCTGCTCGCATTAAACTGAAAGGCTGTTTTACTATTGACTTCAGTATGAGCAGTGTCAGGGCAGCTCAGCCCGGTTTGGAAAATCCCACGCTCATTGTCCAGGCATAGCCATACATGTGGCTTCGGTCAGAAGTGCAAATGAGCTGGACCATTTGCCTCTAACGGCTAATGGAGCAATGTCCTTGGAACACAGCTGCTGCATAATTCGGCCCAATTTTGTACAGCTGTCCGTCTGCTCCTAGGAAGGCAGGGAATGGTGGACGCTGGGATGTTGCAAGTCAGAAGTGAGGCTCTCTGTGGGGACGCCTGCCTAATATTTCCCAGTCGAAGTATGTATTCGCTGCAGTAGTGATTGGTGCCTGGGTCTGACTGAGCACCTCATTTAGCCTAGCCTGGGTGTGAGTGGACACGCTGCAAAACCCTGCCTGAATCACTGTGTCCTCCCGGGTGCTGTGCTCCCTCATGGACTGCCGCCCCTTCTGTGAGGGCTTCTGAGGGCCCCTCGTGGTTCCCCGTGCTGCAGTAGGCTGAGCTACTCCATGATTCTTTCCCAGGGAACTGGGGGAGAACTTGTCCATTCTAGGTGCGGGGAGGAATTGTGGGGAAGCACTGGAGGACTGTCCGCACTGGAGTGAGTTAGTTTGCAGTGTGGGCGGGTTACAAATGAAGCTCGAGTCCACACTCTTCCCCCCCCCCCAAGCCAGTTAGCCCAGGTGACAAGCTCAGCACCATTTAATTTGGGTGAGAGGTTTGTGAGTGGGCAAGAGAGGCATTGGAGGTAGAAGCCTGGGCCAGCTACACTGGGAGACACCGGAAGCTGCCTGGCTCTAGCCTGTGCTGTTGTTTACCCGCTTTTGTAAGTACCAAATTTGCACAGCAATGTAATAAAAAACTTGCAGAAGGCTTATCAGTCACTGATACGATCTCACCGTAAAAAGAGAGTGATTCATACCCAGGCTAGGGACAGATTCCAGTTAGCCAGCACCATGCAAATTATTTATAATAGTAATTAGAACTGCGGCATCTCTGTTTTCTCATGCTGTCATAACAAGTTGTTGGCTTTTGTTTGCAATTAATTAAATCTTTGTCAATCGAACTGGCAAAAATCTCTCGGCCTGTTTTGCATCTAATCAGAAACCTTTCCCCTTAGTGCTTCACAGTCTAACTCGCTTCCAGCTACCTGTGAACAGTGTGATGCTATCAGCCAGCCTGCTAGAAAGTGGCTCATGTGAAGACACTTATACAAAAAAAAAAAAAATGCATTGAGGACACTGATTATTCTCTGACAAATTTCAGCCCACCCAAACTGCTCTGTCAGATCCTGCGATCCCATCTAGTCCAGCAGATGCGGGCGTCTGCTGCTTCACAAAAAAGGCAAAACCTCCTACACAATGCACTAGGCCAGTTGTGCATTACTATATGACAAGATGTGTAGGACATTCTGTGTACCATCTGCTGCTGACTCCCTTGAGCTATGTAAAGGCCCCTGGATTGGAACAGAAAGTCAGGATTGGTGAGTGTTAGCAGAACTGCATGAGGGCCAATTTAAAATTCCTCTGCCTCTGCAGAACAGCAGTTCTTCTCACAATATGTCCTTTGGCCCTGCTTATTTCCCTGATAACAACTATAACTGCAGATGGTCTGCTTACTTACACATGTCAAAGTCTCCTTTGACCCTTGGTATGCTCACGACCTCAGTAATACCTTGTGGCAGGAAGTTCAACATGCTAATATTCTATTTTAAAGGTACTTCCATCCATTTCACATTTTGTTTGTGTAATGCAGGGGCAGCCACCGCGATCTTGGGTTATGTTAACAGGCACATAAGAGTTTTCTTAATCCATGGATGGCTCAAAATCAAAACTCTTTATCAACTATAATTAGTAGCTTGTCCCACCCTGGGGTTTTCCTGTGTGCTGGAGCTTTTTTAAAATCCTTTACGTAGCTTATTATATAGTTAAAAATACTGTTTTGGGTACATATCATCAAAATCTGAATGTAACCTATAACCCCTAAATAAGTGGAATTAGTGGTTGGCTTGCTATATCCTTTCACCACATTCAGTTCTGCAACCTAGTCTTTTAGCTTATTATGTCGCTCAAATCATTTGGATTTTTCTTTTTCTAATTCAGGTGGCCTTTGATAAAGGGGGTTGTCAGTTTTTCCATTTTCTGCCCCCCTTGCGGCCATTTTTCACGGGCGCACGACTTGATTATAAAATCTGATGCCATGTTGAAGCTTCCAAAACAAGCTCTCAGTCTCCCAGGAACAAAACCGCTTTTCCTTAATCAAATTCTATGGCAGTTGCTCTGGCAACTTGGAAGTTATTAATGCTCTCAATTCAGACTATTATTGAAGGAATGGCAGGGATTTGGGTGGCTTATTGGAGCGTGGATTAATGATTTAGGGACTGATTCATGATGAGAAGTTCCTTACCATTAATTTAATTTGTGCAGTTGTTTGTGGAGTAAGATATTACTCGGTGTGAGTAAGAGAGTACCATGAAGCCTCTAATGACAGGTATGTTATTAAATCAAAACGGCCTGGGCAAATGTTAGATCCTGATTCTTCAGTGCTTTGCACAGTTGTTTGCACCAGTGTAAATAAAAGTGTGACACTAAGAGACTAAGTGACTTGCCTACAGTCACACAGCAGGCCACGTGTGGTGATTTCCAGTTCTGCATCCTGTCCCTGGACCTCCTTTTTTGGCACTTGTAGTAGCCGCTGTAGTGGAAGCTTCTGCCAGCGGGCTCAAACCTGATTTGAGAGGATGATCTTGGCTGTGTCAGTAAGGTTTTCCCATTTCCATACTTCGTCGTCGTCTTTGAGAATGGCGCATAAGGCTGCCAGTAGGGATGGCAGCTTTTTTTGTGCTGCATTCGACAGATAAGTCCATCGGACTGTTTTTGGCTCTTGTGCTTTAATGACCCTCTGGGGAGCTATGAGGAGCTTTGCACCCAGTGCCTCCTAGAGCTCCCAGAAGCACAGGAAAAACGCACCATGCTGCACCACCCCCTAGGAGGGGACAGCTTTCTTGCTTTCTCTGGGTGGAGGCTAAAGCTGAGCAATGGTGGAGCTATGGCCTTTGTCTCGTCGCAACCCCCTGTTTTGTAGCTTGTGCTCCAGTATTTACGACCAGGGAGTCATCCATGAGTTATGGGGAATGCAGGAACCAGGATCATGCCTGGCTTCTATGTATATGTGGGGATGCAAGAGCAGCGAAGACTCCTGGTCTCATCCCCCATACGCACACCTTCACTGCTGGGCACAGCCTAGCACTGAATGGGGCAGCCTGCATTGTGCTCTGCCCAAAGGACACTGGCAGTGCCATTCACTTCCCTATCACGTCTTATCAGCCCAGGTTAAGGGCGACCATTGACGCCATGCTCTTGTACTGAATGTACCACGTTAAGCTAATTCATCAAGGAGTAGTTCAGGGTACGATGGGACAGGGAGGGCCCTTTCATCTTCTGTGTACTTGTTCTTCCCAAATACCATCTCCACCTCCTGCCTTGTCACAAAATGTACAAGAAAAAAATAGTGTCTGAGAAGTGTGTGTCCCCCCCTCCCCGCTCTCACCCTTGGGAGACAGAAGGGTTTATGCCAGTAAACTCTTGGTGAGGCTTTTGGCTGGCTTATTCTGAGCTTTCAAATAACATGCTGTCTCAATAGGACAATTATGCCAAGTAGATTGAGGGCTGGCAGAATAGTGTCTGGTTACAGATTTCATTTGTTTAATCCTGGGAAACTTGCCTCTGCTCCTACATGGTGTGAAATGGGGCAGGACATTGATATTAATCAAGTAGCTAAACAAGCCATAGATGACCCATGATCTGATCATTCAAGTGTGGTTAGGTGGCATTTCCTAGCTATGTATTTGTCAGATTCCAGGCCTCGAGCTGACTCTAGAAACTCCTGATGTACAGTTAGTCTGTTTGGCAGGAAAAAGGCCCATTCAGTGAGTACTACACCCAGCTTGCTCTCTAACTGCAGCTAAGGGTTCTTTTTTTAAACTGCGTGTGAATCGGGAACTAGCCTTTAGAGTAAAGCTACTAAAACCTAGGGAATGAAGCCACAGTGGTCGCCAACCCTGCTATTTATGTTGGGTGGGTCTATGGTCCACCAGGGGAGTGAAGCATCCTGATTTCAGAATAGAAAGGGAGGTGGCTATTAGAATACCGCTAGATTTTCAGTTTCACATTTTCAAGGGGAAAGTGTGTGTGTGTGTGTGTGTGTGTGTAAATTAATTTATGTTCTTTTAATCTAAAGGTTCTATAAGATTTTTCCTGGCCCTGGCATGGAATATAGAAAAGCATCAGAGTTATAAAAAGATAATCCACTGCCTGCTTTCAGATACGTGAGGTGGAGAACAGCTTGGTTGCGGCAAACTGAGATCAGACTTTAATTCAGCCCCAACGTGGGGGCCAAGATTTGTGCTCCCAACCTCTTGCACACCCTAACCCTTTTGGGCTGGTGTGGCCAAAGAGCTTTGTGTGCACATATTGGGCGGATTTGAACTGGAGGGCACAAATACAGAGGCTGGACAAAAGTGACTAAAAATGTTGCCCTTTAAGTCTAGATTTTAAAGGTCTCTAAATTGTGTAAATGTTATATTCTCTATTGGACTTTTAAGAGGAGATAATGCGATTGAGGTGATTGAGCAGTGAAATACCAGGACTGTATATAAAACCAGCTTCCACCTAGGAAAACTCAACTCAGTTCCTAAGCCTTGAATTGCTCACCAACTCTCTTGATCCGGGGTTTTCCTTTGTTTACCTGGTAGAGATGCTGCTTATATACCACGAGAGACCTAGACTAAGGCCATGGGTACATGAGAGCGCTTACAGAGGCGTAGCTGCACCAGTGCAACTGAGCCACTGTAAACACTCTGTGTAGCCTCTGTAAGCTGATAGGAGAGAGTTCTCCCATTAGCTGAATTCCTCCAGTCCCCGTGAGCAGCAGTAGCTATGTTGGCAAGAGAAGATAGCACTGTCCACACCAGAGTTTGTCGGCACAAGTTATGTCACTCGGGGGGGTGACTAATTCACACCCCTGGGTGACATAACTTACTTCAATTTAAGCTGTGGTGTAGCGATAGCCTAACCCTCAGCGACAGCAGTTTGTGTGGGTCACTCCGAGATGAAGTCTACCTGTGGGATGTGGATGCTTTGCTTATTAGTTGCTGCAGATTGGCTCAAATGCGGCACACCAACCCAAAATATGCATTGAATTGTATTCCTCCTCTGGGAAGGTATTACTACAGCACCTTCCTATCACCTGCTGGTCAACCTATTGCCCTGCCAGGTGCACCTGGAAACTGAGTGTTTGGATAAGAGATCCTCCTTGGAAAACTCCATGTGCTACAAAGGATTGCTGCAGGTCACCTGGGTGGGGTGTGCCCGTGTGTCTGAACTAATCTGTCTTTCTGTGGAGGGGCCAAAGTCATTTTTGATCAGTCATTGAACCAGGGATGAAATATGGCCTAGCCTACAAAACTGGTATTCCAACTCATCCCCATCAGAAGTGTATCTTGATCAGAGAGATTTCTCATCTCAGAAGAAGAGCATTCCCATTTTCCCTTTGCATTCTCTGCCCTGCCCTGCGTCCCCTGCCCCATGCCCATGGGGCTTAAATCTAAAGGGCTGTGGAGCCATACTAGGGATTGTGCATTTTATTAATTTTCAGAGAAAAGTAATTGCCATACGAAACGCTGATCGTGGAAATATGCTTCATTTTAAAAAATGAGTTTGGCTTGAATTATGTTCCACAGGATCTGTCACTCACAAAATTTAAGATTCTCATCCAGCTATTTCAAATTATGCCTGTCTTAAGACAATATTGTCCAGATAAGTATCCACAGGAATATTAGGGGAAAAGAGCCACCATGAGCCCATGCAGTTGTTAGATCCAAGCTTTATGTTCAATCCTTTTCTTCAGCTTACTATTTGGAGTTTCTGTTGACCTTGAATAAACAAGGCAGATGCATTAAGTAATATAACTCATTAGCACTCATAATGCCACTGGACAAAATAGCGATCCAGTCTGCTTTGTTAAAGTTTCATACATTTCCCGGAATTCCGTACTAGACAGAAACCACTCTGCTGCAAAACCAACGCTAAGCACATTGACGCACAGCATCATAGCTCCTATGGGCTCTCTCAGAAATGTGATCTAGATGAGCTGTCAATTTGAGTCCACTGTCGCAGACCCTTTAAAGTAGCTCCCTTGGGCTCTTTGAGCAAGGTATGGAACAACAGTGGTACTCAGAGGTCTTTCAGGAGGTACATCAACTCATCTAGTTCCGTGTTTCTCAACCTGGGGCTTGCAGCCCCCAGTGGGGTCACAGGATGGATTTAGGGGGGTTGCGAGTGCAGAGCCAGCATTAGGGAATGGCAGGCAGGGCAACTGCCCGGGGCCTCACACCACAGGGAGCTCCACAAAGTAAGTTACATGCTTCAGACTTCAAACACGGTTCACAAGTCAAAATCCGGTGCAAGTATCACACTGAAATGCAAGTACAATATTTATATTTCAATCAATATATTTTATAATTACATGGTAACAATGAGAGAGTCAGCCATTTCTCAGTAGTAGCGTGCTGTGACACTTCTGTATTTTTATGTCTGATTTTTGTAAGCAAGTGGTTTTTCAGTGAGGTGAACCATGGGGTACGCAAGACAAATCAGACTCCTGAAAGGGGTACAGTAGTTTGGAAAGGTTGACAACCACTGTGGTACAGCATGTGTGCTTATGAAAGGCAAGAACTCGGGTTCCAGGGTGCTAAGCACAATATAAAAACCTAGTTGGATAGGAAGCCCAAGTGCCTCTCTGAGGAAGGATTAGGGCCATCTCTCTCCATGTGACCCACACACGTCATGAAGGGGGAGTGGGAGAGCGGTGCAGGAAGAACTAGTCTTAAACTGATAATTGTAAGAAAGGTCTGTGCTGCTGCTCTGAGAACACTGTAAGTTAGATCTTCTTTTATAAGGTAATAGTGGTTTGGGTGATCAGTTCAACTGCAAGGGAATAAGGGACAACTATATGAATAGTATGGGCCAAAGTTTATTTTTAAAGGACCCCGCCCTACAATATCTTAGTTATAGAACAAAATCACATGCATTCTGTCTGATCAAATGCCGCGTAGCAGCTCCTTGTGGGCCCGGGGTCATTAGGCACCAAAATGGATCTTGTGTCCCTTAAAATGCAGGAGGGTGGTAGGACTCAGAGAGTGTTATCCTTTCTGATGCCCAGAGCTATTGCTTCATGTTGGATAACTAAATATCTCACTGCAAAATTCTAGTGGACATCAGGATCTCCAAAGTGCATCTGATGTTTTTGCTTTGTGTTAGTGCCTGGAGGCCTAGCTGAAAAGAGCTTCATGGGTCTCTGTTCTAGATCCTAGTGGACGGGGGTCCACATTACACAATACACCTGGCTAAATTCAGTGCTCAAGTACATGGATGTAAATCTGGGCGAATCCCACTTTATTCGGTAACAGAGAATAGCATTTGGCCTACCACCACTCTTAGCACCAATTGGTATCTTTCTTGTCAGTCTCTGCAGAAAAGCCCAACATCTTTTTTTACACTCCCAATTGAAGAAATAGCATCAACTTTGCCCTGCATTTGCACATGTTCCCATCAACGTGTTTCTCGTTGTCTGGGTTCCAGCAGCCCTTTTAGAAAATCCTGTTACAGGACAAAATAATTTCTGCTGGGCCTCTGGAGAGGTAAACAGGCCTGGTGCAAAAGACAACTCCACATACACTGGGGTAGAGGCTTTATGGAATTTATCTAGGCCCCCATTTCCCAGCATATGTTTTTGTGGTAGCTGCTTTCCCTGTAAATAGCTTAACCTTTGTGAAGCAACAGCACAAACCTGTGTGTGAGTGGTGTTTGTGATCCCTGGTAAGGGTAGCTTCTCCTTTGTGACAAAGGTTGGCATTTTCTTTTTGTTATTCAGAGCCTCAAATAAGACGGGGCTAGGGCAAGGCCTGGTTTATTAACAATGCTCATTAGGGCAGAGAACAGGTAGGTCAGCTCAGATCATGCAGGGAAAACAAATGGGCAAGATGGGTGGGAAGGAAGAAAGAAATGGACAAAACTCTTTGGGCACTGGGTTGTGAAACTTTGACTAAACCTGCCATGGGCATTCAAGGGGATATGAGGCAGTGACTATCTCAAGGGGGTACAGGGCAGTGCATGAGAATGGTAGTGGTGCCAGCACAATCCTGGTGGTGGGGCCTTTGTTTGCTGAAAGTATTTGCTGGGCTGAGGAATCATTGAAATAATAGTTGTCAAAGAGCCAGCTGGTGTAGTGTGTAGTGTGTGTGTGTGTGTGTGTGTGTGTGTGTGTGTGTGTGTGTGTCACAAGTTTTTAGATCCAGACTGATTTTCTAGGAATTCTCTCTCTCTCTCTCTCTTCTTCCCACTCTACCTCCCCCCCATGTATTATTTGCCTTGATGTTCAGAAGAAGCTCTCACTTTTGTGCCTGCATATTTGCAGTCAGACATCGCCAAGGACATCCTTTGGACCACACAGACACCCAACTGCCTGCCTGTAATCTGCGCCTCAGTAAAACATCTAATTTATCCCAGTCACACTCCCAGGTATCTGGGGATGCAAGAACTGGGGAATGTTTTAATCTCTCTGGTTCTTGGCATCAAATGATGGCCTCTTGAGTAAGGGTCTGGGCAAAGATTGCATCTGCAGAGGGGATCAGAGAGCTGCCTGTCTTCTTCTGACCTGTCTTCTTCTGACCACCCAAACATGCATCTCAGCCTCTCTTTTTGATGCCTTCTTCCTGGTTGTCTCACCATCAGCTTAACTTTAACATGGGAAAATAAAAGAGGTTCTACCCCTTTTTCTCTAGTGGTAGAAACACTCCACTGTCACAGAGGGATACATCAGGTGGTTGGCTTCTCTTACACATACGCTAATAGATTTGCAATTAGTGAAGACTAGAAGAAATCATGTCTTGGAGGAAGATAGTAGAAAGGTAAGAACTGACCTGAGCTGCTAGAATTTCAAGAAGAGGTTCCCACAAACAAGCCCCACTATTAAAAACCTGGGGTGAAAACCTGGCCCTGTTGAATCTAGTGGCAAAACTCCATTGACTTCAGTGGGGTCAGAATTTCACCCAAATGTCCTAGGGCTGTGTGTGCATCAGGGAGGAAGAGAATAGGACAGGGAACATCTATTTTTTACTGATTTAAACAAAAATGCCTTCTCATAATCAAGGAGGGAATAAGCCGGGCAAACAAACATATTGTTTTAAGTGCCACATGCAGAAAACGTTGGTGCTTTGTCCCTGAGAAACATCCTATGCATACACAGGGCCAAGCTTGTGCCAGTTCAAAGTGGGTGTGGTGGGGTGAAGGTCTAGAAGGAGGTCCTGTGAGGTATTGCCACCAGGAATTTTAAATACATGCCCTTTCATGCAGTCTGTTCACTACTTAATATATTACCACACTTCATTGCTGTCTGTCTATCCCTAGGAACATGCAATGACTTCTTCTGGAGATCTGTTTAATTATAAACTCCCCTTCTACTGAATTCCATGTATGAGGCCACTTAGCAACACATCTGTCCTGTTTTGAGTCAGTAGAAGCTTTTTATTCAATCGCTTTTCTTTTAAATCAGGGGTTACCAGGGGAGGTGGGGGTGGGGAATATGCAGCACAAACATCCTTCAGTACAAGCCAGATAGGTGTTGAGCAGGAACACTGTGCTTAGAACTTAAATTTGATTTTTATTTAAACCGTCAATTGCAAACTTATCCACAGCTGGTAACACATGAAATTATGAATCTCTCTTACTGAATCCAATGTCATGCTGTCTGGAGTAGCTCACGACTGTGAGCGCCTGCTTGGAGCAGACTGCCAGAAAATAGGGCAGATGCTCCAAACTGGTGGTGTGTTCTAGAACTAGACTTCACCAAGCCCATGACAAATGTGGACTCCTGGATCACTCAGTCTTACCATGGAGTCATAGGCCTTAGATTCTCCCGTCTATCTTGTCACCCAGACAAACTGGACTTCGTGATAAAATAGTCACACCAAAAATCACATCACCTCTAAGTTGCTTCCACTCCCAGGAGACCAATCACTTACTCCAGGTCAATTGTTATTCTAGATCTTCTACCAAAGACAATGCTGGTAGCCAATTCTATAGTAAACTAACTAAAGGTTTATTAGCTAAGAAAAGGAAACAAGAGGAGGTGAGAGGTTAAAGCAGGAAAAATATATGCACAAGTGCGTCACACGTGTAATTCCCACATGGTGGCAGTGTGTGATATAATAAGCTGCCAGTTTCCCAAAAGTCTTTTCAGGGTACCCAGATTGCCTCTGGGGATCTCTGCTTTGCATCTGGTACACTTCCCACGCAGAGTCCAAACAGTTTTGAAATGAATGATCTTTCTTGGAATCTTTCTTATAGCTTCTTCTCACAGAAAACAAGCTGATAGTGTCAACACCCCTGTGGGCTTTTCCTTCAATGAGGGAGAGTGAGGAATGCATTTTGAGTCTTCGACTTCAGATTATCACCCACAATGAGCACTTGCTTTGAAATGTGCACTTTAATAGAAAAGCTCTTCATTTGCATTTCACAAGGGTTCTTTCTTGTTTGGTGGGTTATTTAGTTATAGGGGTATACTCAATGTAAATATTTGCCACTCCATTATAACATGGTATGGTTAAGTAGAAACAATGCATGTAACATCTCTTAATGTTCATGAAGTTTAAACACCAAATACACTTACACATTTAACAATCATTTTGATCCATACTAGTACACAAGTGAATTGGCCTGGGGTTCTGGCATGAGCGGAACCTGCCTGCTAGCATCACACCCAAATCTCCACTTTTCTGCCTCATGAGCCAGAGGATTTTTTATTGCAAGGGAAAGAAACTACTGAACAAAATGTGTGGTTTATCAATATTGCCCTCACCTGTTGGCCAGCTAGCCCTGCATCTCCTACTCAATATACTTTTCAAGATGCCTTTCCAGCGCTTTTATAGCTGCATGTTTTGGACATGTCTGAAAAGTAAATACATCCTTGAAAAGGAAATAAAGACCACAAGAAAGTTGACTCCAACGGAGAAGTTTAAAGACAGAACCAAAACAGCATTTATAGCTCCACCCAGGCCACTGGGTTTAAAGCCATGTTAATAGAACTGCTTAATGGTTCATTCTAACACCATTTGCTTGACTGTCATGAAGCAACCTTGTTTTAATATTGTGTTTAAAAAAAAAAGTCTTTTCTATAGATATAATGCAACCCCTTTCCTCCCCAATCATTATTCTTATTTAAGCATTGATTTGTGGTTAGTGCTTACAAGACGCAAGTAAAAATGGCCCCTGCCCTGAGACTTTTATAGAGTAAAAGACAGGTAAAGAGGAGGAAGAATTCTTAAACATTCCCCTGCGGCACATTAAATAATAGGAAACGCAAACACAGATTTGTGTTACTTCATAGAACCAGAAAGTGAATAATTAAAACACAGGTGATTTTCTCCCTTGAAAAGCTGACCCCCCCAAAAGTTAGGGGTTTGGGATTGGACAAACTGGTTTGGATAAAATAAGAACTTGAACCAAACCTTCCTTCAGAACTCGAAACTGAAATGAATCCTTTCGGTAAGGATATCTAATTCCGTTTGAGATCTGAAAGATGCAGCATCTCTGAGCAACCAAATATGTAACTGCTGGTGTTCTCCATTCCCAGCCTGCGGAAGCCTTCCCCATCACCTGGAATGAAGCTGAAAGCCTTTTGTATAATTGATTCATTGTAGGACAACACCAATAGGCTTGATTCCATCATCCTTATTCATGCCCAGAAGTACTTTACTCTGTGTGGAGTCCCATTGTGTAAAGATGGCAGAATCCAGCCCCCAGGGAGTGAACCAAGTCCCTAATGTCAACAAACGGATTTTGTAGGATTGTTTCTTTCAGAATGGAGTGCCCCACAATGGGAATGTGTTTAAATCTAGGGCCTGTCTCAATAGTGTTGTGTTACACTGGAGGAGAGGGCAAATCTTAGTTAGTCAGCTTCCGTACTACAGAGGGCTTGGTAGATCACAGTCAACACCTTGCATTGCACCCAGGAGTGCATGGGAAACTACTAGTGCTACAGATGTAACACATTCCCTACTAGAGCTGGTTGGAAATTTTTCATCAAAATATGACAGAAAATGCTATTTGTTTTAAATGTTTAAATTTTGATAAATTCCTGGTAGGAAAGTACAGTGAAGTGAAAAGGAGAAAATATAAATTTTGTTTTGGATTTGAAACTTTTGTGTTAGAATTTCAATTTTGGATTTGATTGTATGGGTTTTTATTTGCATATTATGTTTTACATTATTTCATAACTTGTCATTACGACTACATGCCATGACGTTATGCGCTAGTACTACTGACGTCCTGCTATGACATAAGAATCATTTTATTTTAAAAATCATTAGGAGCAGATGCCACTTAGTCCTGATTGAAACATCTCTTCTAGATCGAAGTGTTTCCTGTTTTGTGTTGTAATGAAACAGCTTGACCGGAGACATTTTGAGAAGAGTGCTTCTGGCAGAGCTGTGTGTTAGAAACTAGGATAGAACCAGACATGCTGTGTTCGGTGGGTGCTATGCATGTGTTCTCTCATAGTCATAGTTGCTAAAATGCACCAGGTTCAATCCCGAAAAGGAAAATCCCATTTCATGCCTAGATTCTGGTGTGTCAATCTACCTTAATTGTGTGTTTGCCCTCTAAAGAAAATAACACTACAATATGTCACCATAAAAGGCTTAAAACCAAACAACATTAACTTGACTTAGAGCTTATTGCATGGCAAAATTTAATCAACATTGCGGTCCTGGAATCATTTAACTGCTACAGTTTGACCAACAGTCTCTCTGTGAAAAGTTCCAGTGGCCTTTTTTCAGCTTGTTATGTAAGCTAAACC
The DNA here is from genome assembly GCA_007922155.1 of Mesoclemmys tuberculata. Taxonomy (NCBI): domain Eukaryota; kingdom Metazoa; phylum Chordata; order Testudines; family Chelidae; genus Mesoclemmys; species Mesoclemmys tuberculata. Next base: position 9,106,063 of record ML675632.1, on the reverse strand, counting down.
AAACAAAGGCTGCTGTTACTCTACATATGTGTGTCCAACCAGGAAGTTAAAACAGTGTAACTTTGGCAGTATAATTATGCAGATATCATAACAATGATACATTTCCCCATGTAGACAAGCCTTCAATCTATATTTTACCTTTTAGAGCTGTTGGAGCGTAAATAGAATTCTTATTCCTCAATTGGAAAATAAACGGCTTTGTTTCACCTTTGTTTCTAATTTGGTCACTCTCTTGGTATATACAGTAACATAATGGTGTGTTATGGTTTCTGTTATTTAATGTACTGCACAGGAATGTTTAAATAAAAAAAATGTTTTAATTGACATTTTAGATAACATCCATCAGACCATTTCTATTCCAATTAGGCTTTTCTTTCTAAAATAAATTACAAACCTTAACTTTTGGCCCTGGAAGGTTTGACAGTGCCCATTTAAGCAGATCTAATCCCCTTTGTGTTATATCACAATGGATGATGATGGATAAGTTTGCTTGAAGTTCCAATGTACAGCAGAAAAGAGTGGCTTAGCCAACACTGTCACCATATTGTTCTTTGGTGCTCGCTCTGGCGGTGAATCTATCTTTCATGAATTTGGAGCGCGGGTGATATTGATGGGATTTTACAGGTGGAATATTCTGATGTTCCAACCTGCGAGAGCAAAACCCTCACATTTTGTTCATTTTTATTTACAGTTGTTTCAATTTCAGGACTAGAAGGGAATTGCTACATTTAAAAAAAAATCTGCTATAGCTGGTTAGGAGATTTTTAGTGTTTTATTTTCTCTCTTTAGAGCAGCTATCACCGTTGCTCCCCTTTTCCCTGATACAGAATGTGCTGCTGTGATCTTGGCTCCATAAGAATAGTGCCTATCAGCTGATCTTACATCGGAAACCAACACATATGCTGTGATCTTCGTTAGTGTTTAAAGGAGTTCTTATAGTGCGTCACAGCTGAGAATGCCCAAACTTGGGACAGACTGCCAGTGAAAAGGGTAGATACCCCAAACTGGTGGTATATTCTATCATGACATTTCACCAAACCAGTAATAAAAGGATACTCTTGGATCACTATCCTAACTTACCACAGAGTACAGACGGGCCCCTTAGCCTTCCAGACCCTATTATTACTGACAAACGGGACTTTATGGTGTCAGGTTATTAAAACCGAAACCACTCCACATTAGGTTCATCCAGTCCCAAAAGACCCATCATTCACCCCAGGTCACTGGATCCTTCAGGAGTTCACCAAAAACACTATTAGCCAATCCTTAGTTTACTAACTAAAGATTATCAGTCAAGAAAAGAAACAAGAGTTATTAAAAAGGTTAAAAGCAGATAAAATATTACAGTTGAATCAGAATATGAGTCTAGTTGTTAGCAGAGATATCAGATCTGCTAATTCTCCATAAGTGTTAGAGTCCTTCCATGAATCTTATAGGGTGATTTTTTTGAGGGGGGCTTGGTCCAATGGCTCAAACTCTCTCTGTTTAGATTTCAGCAGATCAGAGATGGTAGGATCATGCCAAACGCTGCTTCTTATAGCTGCAAACAGCTCCACAAGTTTCACTGGCACAGCATGTTTTTTCCCCTGACGAATGCACACAGTTTGTGCATCTCCATTGTTAAACCAAGGCCACTTGCTTTGAAGTTAGCCTTCTACTGCCCACGCATACACAAATAATCCCAATTACACTGATTTACATAAAGTAATTGCTGGCCATTCGTTATAACAAGGATAGATAATTGAAGACAATACAGGTAATATTAGTTTCATGCAATATACACACATCTTTGATCTTAAGGTTGACTGAGTACAGAATACAGATGGGCAAAAACAATACCGTCAACGTTTTTCTTTGATCCCTTATCAACACCAAGTGAATGAGCTGGTGTCTGCCAGCCCATTTACCATCTCTTTGACACTTGCACACAATTGAACTGGCCTGATTACATTGCAATGCCTCTTGAGGTGCCTTCAGAGGTGGTACATTGGTGAAATGGCTTGTTAACTTTAACCTGAGTGGTCTGTCAGTGTCACAGGAGTATCAAGTACAGACATTTCAGACCAATGTTTTGGTTTAAGACCAATTAGGGTGACCAGGTAGCAAGTGTGAAAAATCGGGACACTTTTTTTTTTGGAGAGGGAGGGGCAATGGCCGGGGGGAGAGTAGTTGCTTATATAAGACACAGCCCCTAATACCAGGACAGTCCTGATAACAGTGGGACATCTGGTCACTGTATGAACATACATACATATTTGACTTCACTAGGAATGCTGTATTCTGTGGGCTATCCCGAGCTAAGAAGTGGCAATTCAGCAGTCAGCCTGTTCCCACAGAACCAGCAGCAAAGCAGTGTCACAGCCTTTTGGGTGAGAGAAAGCTGGGGCAAACTACATGTGATAGTTAACAATTGCATTGCACTTCTAACACACTGAGGTGTAGACTAGTCCTAAACAACCTTCAGGGTTAAGTTTCATGTGAACAAGACTGCATTGTTTTGGGTGGCTGAACAAATGTTTCACAAAGCTCTGTTCGTTGAATTAGTGCATCACAGTAGTTCATATACTCTAGAGGTCTGGCCACCAGCACATGGTCGCCTCCCTTGCTCTTCAGTCAAATAGTCTTCCAAAGAACATGTAAGCTTCTCGGGGCAGGGCCTCTGTCCTTGTACCTTGCCTTACGCGCTGGGCTCATATCATACTCTGTAACTGGGGTGCCTACGGCTGCATAATGATGACATGGTTTCAACTTGAAACCAGGTGAAATTCACCCATGTTAACTGAGTTTTATTCAATTCATACCAAAGGTCCTGGAGTGCAAACCCCATGCATATCCAAAGGAAGATTCATATGCAAACCAGCACTGATGAGTTTAGCTAAACTCTAGGATTAGGAACATTTTGGGGACACTGCCAGCTTGCAAAGATACACTGCACAGATCTAAGGAAACATTCACAGGGTGCCGTCTGTCACAGTGTGAGGTGCAAACGCCCGTGTGGACTCTTCAGGGGCTTTGGCTGTCAAAAGATTTGGGTCAAGAACACAGAGGGGATGTTTCCAGGACAAAATTCAATCTGCCACACCAATGTCCATGGTGCCAGCTCTCATGGTTCAAATGGGTTTCAGAATATCTAGATGTATAATCTGGAGTCATGTGATTATGTGAGACACTCAGGTCTTTTTATTTATTTATTTTTTAAATAAAGGGCAGTTTCTAAGCCCTTATGACTGCAGAGAGAGGCTTGAACTCTAAAGGCTCAAAAAACTAGAAGATAACTAAACAGACACCAAAATGTATTATTTTGTAAAATTTCACAATTTTGGGAGGCCCGGGTCGTAATTTTTGAATGCTTGGAGTGGACAATACAGCATCGTTTTATGTTCAGCATATGAGATACTGACTCTTTGAAGGCTTTTGCCATCTACCCAAGAGGAGCTGATGAACGGGCCAGCTATAGCCTCACTCGCCCACCCCTCTGACACATTCTGTTATGCTGTGTAACTTGATTTGCCAAAACATCTTTGCTTTCAGACTGAGTGAATTGGGACACCACTGGCCTTGCATGTATGGCCGAAGCCCTTGGCTTCCGGAGCTGCAGATCTGCCTCTCTCCAATTTCAAAGGCAACACATAAATAGCAAGTCTTTCTGTTAAATTTGCACCTAGATCAGCTGCAGTGTGGCCCAGTGTCTCCAGGATAACCCAGCTGCACAGTCTGACTCCGTCTGGCTTTGTTTAGGAAGCCTGTGGATTACTGACATATCTAACGGAGAATAAATACAGAAACCCACCCTTCCACGCAGAGCGACGTGCCTCAGCTGTGCACACAGATAAGCTGCTGGGAAAGGATATAGAGCTGTGACTGCTGCCTCCTAGCAGGGGGATGTGTTCAGACCCAGTGCATTGTGTCAGCTAGGGCCTATTTCACAGGTCCTCAGAGCGAAGCCACTTTGATGGCGAGTTGTCCACTGAGGCACTGATTAGCCCCTCCATCTCAAAGGTGGCATGAATCCAGCAAACTGGGAGGACTTGGCATGGAACAGAACACAGTGGCACCATACCATACACAAAGCTACAGCTCATTTTAAGGAGAGCAGACGTGCTCATCAGACAGAGAAGCGACAAGGGAGGAAAGAAAGAACACGACACTCTAGCCAGCGACTATGTCTCCTCCGAGATTGCACCTTTCACCTCCGTGGGGAAAATCTGCAGGGCATGAATTGGGCTCTTTATCCACCTAAAAATCCACCCATGAACGCTTTGTGCAGAGATCATCCTTGGAGCAAGGGATAGTGGAAGAAGCAGCGGCTCGGGAAAACCCTGCTGTTCGTTGAGATTAAACATGCTTACCGTCTTGTTGCCTTCCTTCATTCCCGTGGAAGGGAAAAACCGTTGAGACAGACTCAGCATAGCAATCCCTGGCTGAAAGAGCTCTGCTGCTAATTGCCTTTCTCTAAAACCTGCGCTACCGCCTCCAAGCTCCCTGCATAGAAGCAGCGTGTTTGCACGGAGGCAGACACAAGCAAATTAGCCTGGAAAAAGAAAGGCCTTGTGCTGTGTTCCCTGCTCCGGTCGTGCCGTTCATTCCTGTGGTTCATGTGCAAATTAATTCTGTATGCTGCTCACTTTAACTGGGCTAGATACTCCAACCCTCTCTCCACTATACATCTGCTGTCAGCAACCCAAAGGGTTTCTAGCTTGGGGGGTGGGGGAACAGAATATAAAATAAACATGCCCTAGAGTTAGAAGAAGGGAGTGGATCTCTGCCAAGATGGCTTTGGGATTCAGAAGACACATGGGTGGCTTCTAATGAAGAAAGGAAGCATGGGCTAGTGGTTAAAGCTGAGGACTGGCAGTCAGGAGACGTGGGTTGCCGTTTGATTTGAGCAGTGGTGTTGGTGTCAGCCTTGTTCGTAAGTGTCCCATAGATTGAACGGTGTGGATTGTGAGTCTTGCAGCAGGGACTGTCCCTTTCTGAAAGGCAAAGGAGCCATAGAGCAGGCAGAAAGCAAAATAAATATTGAGAGACTGTGATTAAAAAGGAGGAGAGAGAGAGAAACTTGAATGAGCAACTTAATGTTGTGTGTGGGGCTGCCCACATATATAGAACAGACAGACTTCCCTTCAGCTGGGAAAACACTTTTTTTTTCTCCTTTGTGGGTGGGAGATTGAATTAAATCACTATGGGGGGCAGGGGAAGCAGAGCAGGGTCTAGAGCAGCGATTCTCAACCTGTGGGTCGCGACCCTGGCGGGAGTCGAACGACCAAAACACAGGGGTCGCCTAAAGCCATCGGAAAATACATATTTCCGATGGCTTTAGCCGCTGAGAAGTCGCGCTACCATCTGTAGCAGCGCTATTCAGCTGGAACGCACACCGTTATGGATGCGCGTTCCAAACTGAATGCCTGCGCGCATGCGCAGACGTGATTGCATCATCCGTCTGGGGCCTAAGGGGCGGGAGAAGCGGGGGGAACGCTCCACAGTCCATAGCAGCGCATTACGTGTGTCCGGCGCTTGGTGACGTCATCAGTGGGCGGACGCAGCAAGCGCCGGAGGACAGAAGCCTAGGAGGCGGAGAGCCAAGAGGCGGAGAGCCAAGAGAGCCTGCGAGACAGCCTGCTGGTGTAAAAAAGGTTAATAATGTAAAAACAGTACACACACCATACACATACCATGCTATGCCATGGTGAAATGTTATTTATTTGGAATTGTTATATTTAAACCTATGCTATGCCATGGTGAAATGTTATTTATTTGGAATTAGTAATAAATATTTCTCAACATATAATTAAATATTGTTTTTGTGATTAATCACTATGTTTAAATTATGTTTGATCTGTAGCAATGAGAATACATAATGCATATCAGGTATTTACATTCCGAATCATAACTGTAGCAAAATTACAGTTTTGAAGTAGCCACCAAAATTATTTTTTGGTTTGGGGTCACCGCAATATGAGGAACTGTATTGCGGGGTCACGGCATTAGAAAGGTTGAGAACCACTGGTCTAGAGTATAGGAAAAGCTCCCTACTTAAATGTACACACAACTTTTCCTAGCACTGTGGATTATCCTTTGCTTCTTTCCCTTTTGAATTAAATGCAGTCGTAAGAAGTAATTTACGGTCATACAATTTCTGTAGCACCTTTAACCCAGGAGGATCCTAAAGCACTTTTTGATCTTTGCTTTTGGACAATGTGTACCTGTCAGAGATCAGAACATTGGCAGTCATGCCCAGGGTCAGAGCCAGAGTCAGGATTTGGAGCAGAGGGTCAAAGCCAGTTAACCTGGAGTAAGGCAAGGCAGGGGCAAGGTTGGCGCCAAGGAGGTGCTAAGTCTAAGGTCTGGTCTACACCCCAGACTTATATCGGTATAACTGTGTCACTCAGGCCTGGTCTACACTTACCTTCAAATTCGGCGGCAGTCAACGGGCGTTACGCAGAGTTGCTTGCGTAACGCCCGTTGAGTTTGTAACTCCTCTTCTATGTGGCGCCTTTAGTACACCACTTGAGGGGGTGGCTTTAACAAGTCGACTTCCGGATCGATTGATCAGGTCTTCTGGATAGATCGATCTGACGATGGCAAATTTACTGCCATCAGTGGAGACGTACCCTCAGGGATGATAAAAATCCTCACCCGCCGAGCAATATAGTGATACTGGCCTAACCCCCGGTGTAGGCAGCGCTATATCTCTCTCCCATCAGCATCGAGTGTCTTCATTAAAGCGCTACAACAGTGCAGCTGCATTGATGCAGCATTTTAAGGGTAGACCTGTCCTCAGGCAAGGAACAAGCAAGAGCTCTCACAGCTAGAAGTGAATGCTTTGAGCAGCCACCCAATTGCTGCTGCTGCCGCCAGGCTTGAAGAGCTCATCTGCTAGATCATGTAGTCTGACCTCCCGTATAAAAGCATCTGTCTGCACCTAGCCAGTTGCAGCCCCACTTTCTGGTAATGGGACTGACAACAGCATTGTCCCTCCCTGATTTTGGTTTAGTTGGGGTTGGCCCTGCTTTGAGCAGAGGGTTGGACTAAATGACCTCCTGAGGTCTCTTCCAACCCTAGCCTTTTATGATTCTGCTGGCAGCCGAGGGTGCAGGATGGTGCAATTCTTCCTGGAGCTCACAGGCGCTAGAGATCCTTGCTGCATCTTCACTTAAGAAAGTGCGGATGCTGCCCTCTGTGCATGGGGCGATTTGGTGTTCCGAGGGATGGACGAGAAGGACAGGATCAAGGTTCCACCTCCTCCCTGCCTCTTCTCACCGCTTTGGAGGGTGGGTGGTATTCTTGGGAGTGCTAGTGACCGTTTTTCTCCCCTTTGTGGGATGTACAAGAGGAAACATTTCGGCTTCCCTCCCCCCCAACTATTTTATTCAGCTTCTTTTTCCTGGCCCATCATCTCAGGATCTGAGCACCTTTGTGCCCCTATGCTGTTCTGGCTGAGAACCATTTTTCACACCATTGGAGGAAATGCAGGAAATAGGAAGTAACCTCTCTTGGTTATCATTGGCAGCAATGGCTCGTTTCCCTCGTGGGGTTGGACTCAGACCGTGCACGTTGCTCAGTAGCTCTACACACAGAGTGATTGCAGAAAGGAAGTGAAAACTGCCTTATCTATTAAGGCTGCAGGGAGGGAATGATCTAAGTGTTATAATACTCTGTCATATCTCCTTCTCCTAGGAATTATATTGCTAGTGCTTGAAGCAATTGCCGTATTGTTACTCTGTCAGTGCCACCACTATAATTAAAGTGAAAGGTATAAATGTCTTTTCTATTAATTTGTTTTCAAGGAGGCATTTCAATTGAAGTATCTGCTCACGCTTCTAGGGAACACTGCAGAAAATTAACTTTTCAGGAAATACAGCTTGCGTGTGTGCACACATACATATATATGCAGCGACGGCCAGGAGGTGGTGGCTTGAAGCCTTTTAAGAGGAGGAATAAGAAAAAGGGAGTTTATGTTTTAGACTGAAATTCAAAATGGCAAGAGAGAATAAGATAAAAGTAGCGCTGCGTAATGAAGACGGTGTGCAATATCAGCCAGCCAGAGATTTAAACAGGATAGGAAAAGTGTCTGGCATTGCCGCAGAATGACTCCTTTGAATGATCAAGGAGCAGTATTGATAAGGCCAGGAGAGAGAGGGCCTCATGAAATCTCTGAAGTTTTGTTTTTTTTGAAAAGTTTTCCTTCTCACAAAACTCTTCCCTCTTAATGTCCATCTATGTTTTACAAGGGAACATTGATTTAAATAAACACACAATTTTAGAGGACCAGCAAGTGAAATGTTGTGCTATGCAAACAATAAACATTCTTGGTTGAAAGTAATACTTGCTTTGTTCCCAGAATTAACTGGGAATGAAATAAAAACAGGTAGCATCCCAGAGCTCATGTTCTGATACCGTGCAAAAATCAGTCTTGCCTCTCAAGCATCTTGAGTTGTGGTTGAATCCAGGAGAGACAATTTGAGTAAGGTCTAAATTTGTCATACTGAGTTTTCCCACCCCTAGATAAGAGTGGTGGTGGTTGTGATACAGGAAGGATAGGTCACTTGAGAAGGAAGAGCCAAATCTGGGGGAAAATGACCAACTGACCACTCTATTTGGGTTGGGGAAGGAATTTTCCCCTGGGTCAGATTGACAGAGACTGTGGGGGTTTTTCGCCTTCCTCTGTAGCATGGGACACTATCGCTTGCAGGCTTAAACTAGAATAAATGTTGGCTTCTCTAAATCTTGAAGTCTCGAAATCATGTTTTGAGAACTCCAGTAACTCAGCCAGAGGTTACAGATCTATGTAGGAGTGGGTGGGCAAAATTCTGTGGCTTGCAGTGTGCAGAAGGTCGGATTAGATGATCATGATGGTTCCTTCTGGCCTAAGAGTAGGACAGCATGTGATTCTGAGATGTCCAAGAAGGAGAAGGGTTCCCTATTGCAGGAAGGGAAATGGGGCTATCTACTGCAATACTAAGTCTCACTGTAACTGTAGCAATGCTATTGGAAGCTACCAGAATTCTGAAATCCTAGGACTCCTGAATAAAAAATAAAATAAGATCCATTGGTAACAAAATCTTTTACCCCAACTTTCCCCACTTTATTGTTGTAAAACTTGACAACTACACATGTTCAACATTTGTTACACATGAGTCCCCAAAGGAGTTATTGGCAGCCGAAGGTTTATTCTTGTAAAGAAAGAAAAAACAGGAAAAGAATCTAGAAGACAATTGGATGGAGTGTTGACCATCAGAATTTCTCACTGGAAAGCACTGAGGGGCACTTTGCCTCTTTGATGCACAGTCAAGTATCATTGTAATAGACAATCCCGATCTTAACTAAACATTCCAACAGAATGCATCCTTTTGGAAATGTTGGTTAAAAATGGCTGCTTTGGTTGGCATCCTGAAGGAGGACCTTCTTTCAGTAACTAGGGACTTACGTGAGTGGAACTGGAATACTAGATTAATAGAATTTAAGGCAGAAAGACTATTATGATCATCCAGTTTGACTTCCTGCATAACACTGGCCATAGAATTTCACCAGGTGTTCCCTGGATAAAGTCCATAACTGTTGGTTGAGCTGTAGCAGACTGTGATAGGTGCACTCGCCTCTCGTGAGTGCCTCCTGTCCGCTGGGTGTGATTCTGCACTCTCTCTGCTCCCAGTGCCCCCGTTGGTTGTTATCTTTGCCGGGCAGGTCTTCCGTGACTCAGCCCCCTGGCCAAGTCACAGTCTAAAATGGACAATGCCCTTCTGGGGTACTCAAGTCCAAGCCAAACATGAACCGAAGTCTTCCAATGGCTCCAGCTGGGCTCATCCTCTCCTTCCTGAGGGTGCCTCCTCTCTTCAGCCCCTTTTGGTCCCCTTTTAATCCAGTCACTTTTCTTGGGCTTCTAGTAAAGAGTCATATCCCTTTTGGGACTTTTGCCACTTCCCCACTGGCCTGCCCACTATTCTGGGTCCAAAGCCAGGGACTGTATAAACAGCAGCTATATACTGCTTACCTTAGTAGCTGCTGCTGCTTCCCACTCAGTCCCATCTCCTTAACCCATTACTTTAGGGGTACAATCCTTGGTTTCTCTCCATCCATTCACACACGGTCTCTCTCAGGCCTTCTTGCCCAGAGAGTATCTCCATTTCCAGTCTTCCTCACCCTTCTGGTCCCAACCAGGAACTGACCTGCTCACCCCCAGCAGCTCCTTTTATCTCAGCCTGCTGTGCTCTGATTGGCTGCTTCCCTGCAGCCTTTCTAGGTGGGACTGGAGGACCCACCTTCACTGTTTCATTCCTGGAGCAGGACGTGGTAAGATCACAGGGCCTCCAGCAGTGGGCTTCAGAGGGCCTGATACACCCCATTACAGAGACTTTTTAGAAAGACTTCCAGTATTGATTTAAGATTGGCAGGGGATGGCACATTAGCTGTTCCATTGGTTAATCACCCTTCCTCTTTTTTAAAAAAAACATTTTTTTAATTTAAAGGCATTTAATTTAAAGGAATTCTTTATTTGTAGTCTGAATTTGTCAAAGTGCCAGTTGTTCTTCCTATGCTTTTATTTCCTAGATTAAAGATTCTGATTAGCAGGATATGAAAACAGGATTTCACATTTATATGGGCACTAAAAATATCCAGATTTGTTATAATATGGGAGAGAGATAATCCCCATTTACCTCTAGATCCTAAATACTAGTAGCCACCAACTTATTACACCATTCCTTGAAGTAAGCCATCTGAAATGCAGTAGAATGATGTCACAGTCTTGTTGACTGAGACAGACTTATCTCCTGGGCAACATAAAAAGTGTACCTCAGAAACCAGAGATACCATTCAATTTTCTTTTTTGTGGGTGGGGGGGACCTTTCAGGTGACAGAAGAATTGGCCTCTGGACATTGCTATGAGAGGGTGATATATGGCTTCAACTATGCTGTGGAAAAGCCAGGTCGCAGCATTGATTGGAGAGAAACTTGCTAAGAGAACTTTCTAGAAGAAAGTGGGAAGGAGTTTGGAATCCCTGCTGGCAAAAATATTTTCGAAGACCACCCAGAGCTTCAGGAACAGTCTTGCAGACCTCAAGTTAGCCGGGGAAAGCTTGGAGTGAAGGTTGATCATGTGTATTTTCCAGGTTGCTCATGATGAGCCACTTAAGCAGGATTGACATGTGGCCTGTGAATCTGTTTTATTTCGATAAATAGCTTTTATGAACTGAGTGTTCATAAAAGAAGTAGGATAAATTCCTCTGCTAGTACTGCATATAGCCTTAGTGGTTTGTTTGGGTTTTTTTGTGTACATTTTCAATTATCCATAGATTTGCGTGTGAACAGAGCATGTACTTATACAATAATGATTGTTTTTGTACTCCTACTCTTGTGATTTACCCTCTTTTATAATAATTAATAATAACAATGCTCTTAGGTGCATGTAGAGCTCAGATTTGCAAAGTGTCGAGCCCCTTTTGAGAGAGACTCAGCATACACAACATCCATAGGCACTAGGAACACCCAACATCTTCAAAGCACTACAGAATATTAAATTCATTGAGAGCCTCTTCATAGCAGTTCTGCATCCATTTATCTGCTAGGCTGAATAACCAGCAAACAGGGTCAGATTATTCATTTCCCCTATATTTTGTCATTGTTTCTCTTGTGCACTTGCTTGGGGATTGCACCTGTTGCAAGTGTGTCTATGCCAGGAAGCTCTCTGTTGCAGAGGGCATTCTAGGATGGGGAACCTAGAGAGAGGGGTGGAAAGGCATAGGTATGGATGGAATATTCTTATACCCTGACAATTTTGTGCCTTTGCAGTGATCTATCAGGGTCCCCAGCAGACTCTGAATAGCGGATGCACAGCTCTCCATTGTCCCTGTATTGGACCCAGGGCTGACTTAGGGTTGAATCAGGACCACAGGGTATACCATTGACGGATAAGCCAAAAATGGTTCTGAATGATTTGGAGATTTGTGATCAAGAGAGGAAAGAGAACCAGGAGGCATTCAGCCCAGGTAGAAGTATCAAACATTATCAGATGGTTGATGAATCAACTCTCAAGGAACCTGTCTCTGGAAGAATGGAACAGAAAGCTACATGGATATACCTGATGGCAGTCCTTTCAGTAAGAAAGAAGAAGAGATCGTACCAAGAAAGGTTCTTCAACCATCCTAAGAAAGCAAGCCGTCATCTTCAGCAACTCTGAGTAAATTGAATCCAAGAGTCCTAAAAGAGCTGGTGGCTGATGTTAATTTTTCATAAATCTTAGAATACTGGGATAATTCCGGAAGACTAGAAGGTGATAATGTTGTGCCAATATTTAAAGAGGGCAAGCAGGATGATCCAGCTAACTATAGGCTGACATCAGTCCCAGGAAAAAGAATGGAAAAATAAATAGGATTAAATTGATAATGAATTAAAGGATAGGAATAAAATTAATTCTAGTCAACATGGCTTTATGAAAAATACATCATGTAAACAAGCATGATTTCATTCTTTAAGGAGGTTACAACTTTGTTTGATAAAGGTAACTATACAGATGTAAAATGTGTAGACCTTTGTAATGTGTTATCTTAGCATCACAACATTCTGATTAAAAAACATTATCATGAAACTAGATGGTATTAATAGAGTCCATATTAAATGGATTAAGAACAGGATAGCTGACATTTCTTAAGATTGTTATCAGTAGGGAAATCCTCCTGAAATGGGGGAGGTCCTAGGGAGGCTCTGAAGAGATTGTGACTGGTCTTGATACTATTTGATATTTACACCAATGATGTGGAAGGAAACATAAAAATGAGTGCTCTTAAAATTTGTGGATGACATGAGGATTGTCAGATAATGATGAGGCTAGGGGCAGTCATACAGAGCAACCCCAGTTGTTTGGTAAACTGGGCCCATTCAAACAAGATGTGTTTTAGTATAGCCAAATGCAGTTACACAGCTCCGTCTCCTTATCTTATCAAAAAGAAGACTGACTTGATTGCATTGTATAAGTTCCTTTTAGTGGAGAAAATGTTGGGTGCTTAAGGGCTCTTTAAACTAGCAGTGAAAGGCAAAGCAAGAACCAATGGCTGGAAGCTGAAGCCAGTCAAATTCAAATTAGAAATAAGGCTCACATTTTTAACAGGAGGTGTGAGTGACTTAATCATTGGAATAATCTACCAAAGGAATCAGTGGATCCTCCATTTCTTGGTGTCTTCAGATCACTGAATGCCTTTGTGGAAGATTTGTTTTAGTCAAACAAAAGTTATGCTTTAGTCAATACACAAGTTATTGAGCTCAATACAAGAGAGAAATGTAACGGTCCCTCTCAATACAGGAGGTAAGGTAGATGATCAAATGATCCCTTCTGGCTTTAAATTGTATGTATCTATGAAAAGCCCAGGAAAGACTGCTGCAGAGCAGATGACCTTAGGAAATTGATTTCCTGTGTAGATGGGAAGCAAGGGTTGACTGGTCTTGAAAGAAGCTGCATCTATTCTTCTCTTCTACAGATTGTTTGAACACTTGAGAGCTAGTTGGAGTTTGGCTTTAGGAACCCAAGAAAGAGGCAGTTCATGTCAGTACAGATTTTCTTTCTTTCTGGCATTCGTCATCTGTATGAGACACCCAACTCTGTAGAGTATGCGGAGGAGTTGGTTAAAGGCTTGAGACATTCACACAATGTTTGACTTAGGGCTTATTGAAAACACTATTGCAAGTGGATTTCTTGTTTGTTGATGACAAAGCTCATATTTGCCTCAGATCCTGGATCAGTGCTGCAGCCAAATGAGAATAACAGCTGTTGTCCTGCCTTTCCTGTAATTTCACCTCTGGAAATAGCACTTAAACTTGAATGCCAGCTGGCACAGATTGATGTGCTGCCATATTGGCACTCAGCTCTTTTGGACACAAGTGGCCAGGTTGTTAACTTACAGGCTTAGATTTTTATAGCTGAACACTCAGTATCATTATGTCCGTTCGCAGTAATTTACAGCAGGCTAAACTGTGCAAAAGCACTCACTGCTTTTGTGCCAGCCTGAGCTGTTTTACAGACTTTTTTGTTCTTTGTAAAACATTTGGGCTCTTATGCTGGGTAGAGAGAGATGAGACATGCTGTCATGTTCATCTGTACCAAGTGGTATTCATCTTAAAATCCTTTTAATGCTGTTCCAGGCATGGGTAAAGCTAGTTTAAATAAGTATTTTGTGCACAGTGCCACCTAGTGGCCGTACAGTATGACAGTTTGGCATTCTCTTACATCTCCCCATTAAGTTCTACATTCCTATCATTTACAATGTTTACAGTATCATGCTGTCTTTAAAATTTAGTAAAAATCAGTCTAAGTTTTGTACAGGTTTTTTAATTGCAAGACACAAATGCATAACCGCTTAGTCATCAGGCTGACCTTTAGTTGCAACGACTGCCAGCGGTCAGTTGGAATCTTTGAGTTGTCGTCTCGTTTTGCATCGCCATCTGTAGAGTTTGCTCTGTTGACTGTCCTTTATGAGGGGCAAACTGTAGATGTTGATGGTTTCTGATGAGCTCTCTACTGTCAGTGTTGAGCACATATAATTGGGGCCCTGAATTTTTTTTGTTTATGACAGCTGGAGTTGTCCATTCTTTTTTTTTTTTTCCATCCAATTTGACACAAACATGGTCACCAGGTTCTATACCTGACAGTTCTGAGTGTTGCATGTTTCAAAAATGTTCATAAGTTTTTTAGCTTTTATATCCAGTTTGGCTACTCTATTCATGTCTGGCCACTTTGGATATAGAACTATTTTTTCAACTTTGGAAAAGATTGAGTTGTCTTTCCATCAGGAGCTGTGTTGGACCATATCCAGCAGTGGTTATTGGTGTTGATCCATAACTCAGAAGTGTAAGGAATGGATCTTCCTGCAGTAGATTTTCTTGACTGTCTGTACAGCTCTCTCAGCTTCTCCATTTTCTTGTGGATAATGTGGACTATTAGTAATAGAGAATCATAGAATCATAGGACTGGAAGGGACCTTGAGAGGTCACCTTGTCCAGTCCCCACACTTATGGCAAGACTAAACACTATCTAGACCATCCCTGACAGGTGTTTGTCTAAACTGCTCTTAAAAATCGTGAATGATGGAGGTTCCCCAATCTACCTAGGTAGTTTATCCCAGTGCTTAACTATCCTGACAATTAGGAAGTTTTTCCCAATATCTAATCTAAACTGCTCTTGGTGCAATTTAAGCCCATTGCTGCTTATCTTATCCTAGAGATTAACAAGAACAGTTTTTCTCTCTCCTCCTTATAAAAGCCTTTTATGTACTTGGAAACTGTTATCATGTCTCCTCTCAGTCTTCTATTCTGCAGACTAAACAAACCCAGTTTTTTCAGTCTTTCCTCATGGGTCATGATTTCGAGACTTTAATAATTTTTATTGCTCTTCTCTGGACTCTTTCCAGTTTGTCCACATCTTTCCTGGAATGTGGAGCCAAGAACTGGACACAGTACTTCAGGTGAAGCCTAATCAGTGTGAAGTGAAGCAGAAGAAATACTTCTTGTGTCATGCTTACAAACCTGCTACTAGATCCTAGAATGTTTGCTTTTCTTGCAGAAGTGTTACACTGTTGACTCATATTTAGCTTGTGATCCACTGTGACCCCTCCAGATTCCTTTCTACTGTACTCTTTCCTAGGGAGTCATTTCCCATTTTGTATGTGTGCAACTAATTGTTCTTTCATAAGTTTAGTACTTTGCATTTGTTCTTATTGAACTTCATCCTATTTACTTTGGACCATTTCTCCAGTTTGTCTAGATCATTTTGAATTTTAATCCTATCTTCCAAAGCAATTGCAACCCCTTCCATCTTGGTATCCTCCTCAAACTTTCTAAGTGAATTCAGTAGGCCATTATCTAAATAATTAATAAAGATATTGAATAGAATTAATCCTGCAGGACCCCACTGAGTATGCTCTTCCAGCTTGACTGTGAGCCACTGATAATTACTCTCTGGGAACAATTTTTTAATCAGTTATGCACCCACGTTATAGTTGCTTTATCTAGGTTGTATTTCCATAGTTTGTTTATAAGGAGGTCATGTGAGACAGTATCAAATGCCTTCATAAAATCAAGATATACCATATCTACTGCTTCTCCCCTATCCACAAGGCTTTACCAGGTCAAAGAAAGCTATCAAGTCGGTTTGGCACGATTTGTTTCTGACAAGTCCATTCTTACTTACCTTATTATCTTCTAGGTGTTTGCAAATACAAAAAATAATGTTCCCTCTTTTGACATTCACACCTTCTCATCAACTGTTGTGAATGCCTCATCCACCCTGGTTGTATTAACCTTGTTAACGCTCACTTTTCTCACTGTAATGCAACTCACCCATCCTTGCATGTGTATATTTATATACCTACCAAACTGAAGTTTCCACTTCATGCATCTGACGAAGTGGGTTTCTGCTCACGAAAGCTTATGCCCAAATAAATGTATTAGTCTTTAAGGTGCCACAGAACTCTTGCTGTTAAGTTCATCTAACTTATGCTAATTAAGTCATGTAGGTAATGTAACTTAAGTTGATGTACCTTAGATTGATTTGCAGCAGTGTCCACGCTATGCTATGTTGATGAGAGAGTGCCTCGCATCGACACAACTTCTGCCTCTCATTTAGTGGATTACAGATGTCAACGGGCTTTCCCGTCAACTTAGTGCATCTTCAGCAGACCAGCTAAACTGATGCCACTGCATCAATGGCAGCGGTGCTGATTTAGCACAGTCGTAAAGCCAATCTGTAGGTTATGGAAGTCTACAGAGAGCTCCAGAGGGAAGCAAGCATAGGAAGTAGTCTGGAGTGAAGAGTAAAGCAGATGTTTGTGGCAGGAGCCGATAGCGCTTCATAGTTTATGGCCTCAAGGGTGGAACCCTTGTGAGAGAGTGGGAATTAGCTCCTCTGTCAGTGGTGCCACACTGAAGTAGCATTCGGAGCCTGCTGCAACCAGATGGTGAAGGAATGTTTTTGGCCCCTGAGAGAAAGAGAGGCAAATGCTGGCTATAAGAGGAGAAAAAGTCACCTAGGCTCTGGAAACAGGGCTGTGGCCCAGGAAGTGCAAAGGACTTGGTGATGCACTGCAGCAAGTGATGAAGGTTTGGACTGTTCATATTTTCCTTTAGATTCTTTCTTCCTCCTGTCAGGGGAGGACTTTTGCGTTTGAAGGGGAAAAAAGAAGGGAGGAAGGTGTTGGATTTTCTGGCTAGTCTTAACCTGCTTTATTCACAGCCTGTTGTTTGGGTAACCATCAGTGCACGGAGCCCAGCAGGATGTCACTTGGTGCTAAGAATCAGATTTACACACAACTAGGAAAGAGAGAAATGCTGCCAAGTATTGTTCCCAAAAGGAAACTTCATGTTAGAAAAGCAGGGGACATCAGTCAAGGGTTTTGAGTCCTGCAAGAGAAATATACCGCAGTTTGAGGGAGTATCCTTGCCTATAGGAGAAAAGGCCCAGCCCCCGAGAGGAAGATGATGACCGTCGTAAGAACAGAATAATTAACCAGTTGATATTAGTTCTGGACTGTTTGGTTGGGGCAACAATGCACGCAGAAAAAAGGCTTAAGCTTCCATTAAATACATGGCTTGCTACAAAGAGTCTAATCAGCTTGGCTTGCAACCTTCCCAGTTAATTAAAGGCCATAGGATCTTGGAACTATCCTACAAAGAGGACTGTAAACTGTATCAGAGTCTGTTTCCATGGGGATTACTTCGCCTCTGCCTTGCTCTCTCACCTCCTATTTTTCTTCCCTCTTTATTCGTTCAAATTAATTACAACACTGGCCCCTTCAAAGGTTCTTCTGAGAAATAAGGACCTTGTGCTTGGTGGTAAGATCCATGTTATAAAGGCAGTATTAACTTCACCTCAGCTGGAATCAAAGACCAATTGCAAGAACTTTGCCTCAGAGGAAAACACTCCCTCTTTAAAATGGTAATAATTACAGAATAATGATAAAGTAATACACTCATGGGTAGTGGCAGCCTGTGGTCATCATTGCAGGTGGGGCATGGTACTGTAACTAGCTTTAGCTGCAAACATTTTCAGCTATTAAAGAGCTATTCTGCTATGAAAATGAAATTGCTTGGTTCTATTTTGGTGATGTCTCATTGATTTTTGTATCAGATATGCTCCATTTGTCAGTCAGGAGGCCTCTTACACAGGGGGATGCTTTCCCCAGTTCTCTCCACCTTCTTCCCCCATCCCAGGAAGGAATAGTTTCTGTTCCTTAGAGCAGGGAAAGGCTTTTTCCACCTCTATTTTAGAACTTAGGAAGTCAATGGGAGATATGCAAGCTACTCTATGTAGCTTACATATCTCCAGTCGACTGCTGCTGAATTTCACTGTAAGTGTAGACCAGGCTGCAGTTTCTAATGGGCTTTAAGGAGAGCAGCAAAAACCCACTAGAAAGTATATAGTGGTAAAACCGATAAATCTGAAGTAGCTTTTTCTGAATGATGGGGATTTCCTCCAGGTCGTAACCCATTTATTTAAGTGTAGGGCTTTCCCTCACTAAGCCTGACCTTTGTCTATGGGACCAGGACAAACCGGGTCATCAGGTTTCTCTTGTCTATAATTCTTGGTCTCAAATAATAGTTCTCTGTCTTGCAAAGTCAAATACTGTTGGTAAGGCATGTTTGTGATCCGTGGTGAAAAGTGCTATACAAGTGCTAGGAAATTGTTGTTATTCTCTAGAAGTGAGGTGCTGGCATGGGCTTGATACACACTTATTCAGGGTCCCACAGGAGTGGTGGCATCTCCTCTCAAATAGTCAGATCATAGCCTTGATATTTTATAAAAAGGGGAAGGTAAATCCTTTTGAGGAAGGAAGCATAAACTCTGGAAAGGGAAATGTAAAAATGTAACTAGGAAGGTGTGGCAAACTGCCAGCTTCCCCCTGGTGGGTATCACACTTTTACCTTCTGTTTGTGGCCAGGGCATCCCTGACTACCTCATCTCCCCTGGCTGTAGAGGAGCTCTGTCTCTTGGCCTGGCGGGGGGAAAAGAGGGGGAAGAACCTGATCCTGCAGCTGCTCCACACCTTCTGGCAGCTTCCCCTGAATTTGTTCCCTCCCCCTCCTTTAGGGAAGGCAGGGTTTAAATACCCCTGGCCCTGCCATTCATTGGGTCCAGGTGCCTTTAATTGCCCTGCTGTGCTTTCTCTTCTGCCTGGAAGGCAGAGGGTTTTTAACTATTTTGGGCCCTCATACCAGCCCTGGCATACCCTTTTATAGCCGTCCGGTCTGACTTTATCACAAAGGCCAAAAACAAATTTGAAGAACAGCTAGCCAAAGACTCAAAAAGTCACATAAAAAAAAAACTAAGTACATCAGAAGCAGGAAGCCTGATAAACAGCCAGAGGGGCCACTGGATGATTGAGATGCTAAAGGAGCACTCGAGGCAGATAAGGCTATTGAGGAGAAACTAAATGAATTCTTTTCGTTGGTCTTCACAGCTGAGGATGTCGGGGGAAATTCCCAAACCTAAGTCATTCTTTTTAGGTGACAAATCTGAGGAACTGTCCCAGATTGAGGTGTCATTAGAGGAGGTTTTGGAACAAATGAATAAATTAAACCATAATAAGTCACCAGGATCAGATTGTGTCTTCCCAAGAGTTCTGAAGGAACTCAAATGTGAAATTGCAGAACTAACTGTGGTATGTAACCTATAATTTAAACCAGTTTCTGTACCACATGACTGGAGGATAGCTGTGATGCTAATTTTTAAAAAAAGACTCCAGAGATGATCCCAGCAATTACAGGCCAGGAAGCCTAACTTCACTACCAGGGAAACTGGTTGAAACTATAGTGAAGATCAGAATTATCAGACATATAGATGAATACTATTTGTTGGGGAAGAGTCAACATGGCTTTTGTAAAGGGAAATCATGCCTCATGCCTAGAATTCTTTGAGGGGGTCAACAAGCATGTGGCCAAGGATGATCCAGTCCATATAGTGTACTTAGATTTTCAAAAAGCCTTTGACAAGCTCCCTCACAAAAGGCTCTTTAGAAAAGTAAGCAGTCATGGGATAACAGGGAAGGTCCTCTCCTGGATCAGTAACTCGTTAAAAGATAGGAAACACAGGGTAGGAATAAATGGTCATTTTCCAGAATGCAGAAAGGTAAAATAGTGGTGTCCCCCAAGGGTCTGTACTGGGACCAGTACTGTTCAATTCATAAATTCATATTCATAAATGATCTGGAAAAAGGGGGCAAACAATGAAGTGGCAAAATTTGCAGATGGTACAAAACTACTCAAGATAGTTAAGTCCAAAGCAGACTGCAAAGAGTTACAAAGGGATCTCACAAAACTGGGTGACTGGGTAACAAAATGGCAGATGAGATAAATGCAAAGTAATGCAGATTGGAAAGCATAATCCCAACTATACGTATAAAATGATGCAGTCTAAATTAGCTGTTACCTCTCAAGAAAGAGATCTTGAAGTCATTGTGGATAGTTCTCTAAAAATGTCCACTCAATATGCAGCAGCAGTCAAAAAAGCCAACAGAATGTTGGGGATCATTAGGAAAAGGATAGATAAGACAGAAAATATCATATTGCCTCTTTATAAATCCATGGGACACCCACATCTTGAATACTGTGTGCAGATATGGTCACCCCATCTCAAAAAAGATATATTGTAACTGGAAAAGTTACAGAAAAGGGCAACTAGAATGATTAGAGATATGAAAAAGCTTCCTTATGAGGAGAGATTAATAAAAGTAGGACTTTTCATCTTGGAAAAGAGACGACTAAGGGGGGATATGATAGAGGCCTATAAAATCATGACTGGTGTGAAGAAAGTAAATAAAAAATTATTTGCTCCTTCTCATAACACAAAAACTAAGGGCCACTAAATGAAATTAATAGGCAGCAGGTTTAAAATGAACAAAAGGAGTATTTCTTCACACAACACACAGTCAACCTGTGGAACTCCTTGCCAAGGATGTTGTGAAGGGCAAGCTATAACAGGGTTAAAAAAAGAACTAGATAAGTTCTTGGAGAATAGGTCCATCAATAGCTATTATCCAGGACAAGCAGGGATTGTTGTTTACCAGAGGCTGGGAATGGCTGATGGGATGGAACATTTGATGATTACCTGTTCTGTTCATTCCCTCTGAAGCACCTGGCTTTGGCCACTGTCGGAATGCCGGATACTGGGCTAGATGGACCATTGGTCCGATACATATGGCTGTTCTTACAATAAGGCCTGTTTGAACATACATCATGGTCCTTCTGTGACACGGTGCAGGGGCAATGTCTTGTCTCTAGTACACCAGGAGATAAAGTCAACTTCCCATTGCCTTCCCTTACAAATGTGTACAGGGAACTGCTACACAAATGACTTCTGGAGAGACACAGGAGAAGGAAATGTATGGGAGAAACGATCATACACTGCACTCATATTCTGTGCCGTGGTTTGCTCCCTGGCCTCAGGAGCATTTTGTTTGTAGTTTTAAAAAAAATCCTATCCTGTTGTAAAGATTCTCTTCAAAACAGACCTCGGGCCCAGCCCCTCGGCGTTGGACAGGTTCCTTACTTCCATTGATTCCAGTGGAAGTTAGGAGCTTAAATACCTTGGAGGATCTGAGCCGTATGGCATCTTGTTGTTAATTGTTCCCACTCAGTCATCTCACCAGCTTGGAGCCTGACTAGACAATAGATTCGTACAGTTCTCGGGGCTGCCTTTCAAAAGCAGAAGGTTTTTGCTCTTTGGGAACGGGGAGCCAACAATCCCAGGAGTACACAGAAACTGTTGTCAGGTCCTCGGCCATATGCCTGTTGTGACATACCATGGTATGTCTAATGAGTAGCTGTGTCACCCCAATCTGTCACCTGGGATGCCCTTTACAATGCCTTGCTGCTCACAGTGTAAATCAGCACAGCTATGTCTGTGTGTGTGTGATGCAGCCAGCTCGCTGCATGTTAGCTCCTGATAGCCTTAAAAATTACCATAGGGTGATTCCAACACTCTCCCAGGCCCAGATTCCCCCCCACCTCCAGAAATGTATGTCCTGTACTTCCCAGCCCTCTCCTGGACAATACAAAGGTATTGAATTCATTATTCCTTTAAGAGAATAATATGCACACAGTTTGTTACCCCAAATGGAGTTACCCAGACACTTCAGTTTGAACACACTGAATTAGATGAAACAATAAAATAAATTCATTAACTACAAGGAGAGAGATTTTAAGTGAGTACAGGTAATGAGGCATAAAAGTCAGAAATGCTTTACAAGAAAAATAAAGATAAAACACTTACTGGTGCATAATTTAACAAACTCAGTCTATTAGATTCAAAGCCAAGTTTTCTCACCACATGCTTTCTTACTGGCTAAATTCTCTGAGTCAGGACCCTTCCTCCACTCCAATGGCTACTTCCTTTGTCTCTTTGGGTGCAGTAAAGGAGATGAGCAGGGAGAAAGCAGGTGGGGAGTTCCTGGGGGTGTTTGTCCCTCTCTTTTATAGTTTCAGTCTTCTTGAAAAACATTTCCAGCTGAGGACCAGGTGCCAAAGAGTCTAGGTGATGGATGATCCCTCCTGATTTTGAGCTTCCTTTGTTTTCGCTTCCTGAGTGATGAACTCTTTACTGCTTAAACACAAATTAAGCAGAGCACACGTTGTTTTGTTTAGGACAGACCTGTTTGCCAACTTCTGCCTGGGCAGGGCTGTGTGGTTTGGAAAATGTATTAATAACATCATACAGGGGAATCTTATCACTTGACATATAATGTTGCCACACATATGTTACCAGGACAATACTGACCAGCAAATTGAGTTTTCAAATGATATCTTACAAGGCATACCTGGCATAAAGATTATTACAACAGTGTGTAGGCTGTGAATACAGTGGTGTATTCTGCCACAGTTGGCTTACACTTCTGGACAACTAAAGATTACCATCCCCGTAAATCTATCTCAGGTTTTACTCCAAGCCAGTTGCATGGTGGAAGAAGACTTTTTAGAAGTGTAGGTAGCAGTGTGTACCTGGATATCTCTACAGTGTAGACATGTTCAATACAGCCAGTAAACTCATTCATACTTGTGTATTGAGACTGGAAGCTTCAATTCAAGAATCCTGGATACTAAAAGCTTCAATTCTACTTGTTCAGAGCTAGTAGTTCATTAGTTAAAAGACTAAGGGTAGTTACAGAGGTTGTATCTGTCCTGATGAAAGAATGACAACGGAGTAATTAAAGGGCTGGGATGCAAAAACAATTAATAAAAGAACAATTGGCCAAATTCTGCTTCCATTTTACACTGGTATAATCCATTGAAGTTAACTGAGTTACTACAGATTTACACTGATGTAACTGGGATCAGAGTCTGGCATTAAACATATATTGTTCGGCTAAATTACGGTGGAAGGGTAAAGAGGAAATGTAAGCCACCTGCAAGTAGCTGAAAGGTACAAACAGCAATCACCCAGCTCTAATCTGTTACACAGGTGCAACTCTAAATGAAGTTGATGAGAGATGGATATGTGGAAATGAAGAAAGAACTAGGCTCCAAAGAGAAGAGGAATTTTTAAGGTGATAGTAAGGGTGGGTCTCACTAGGAAAGATGCAATGAAATGAGCAATGTAAAATTTTGTCTTGATGTATGGAACAACTTCCTAGTGCTGAAATATTTCAGGCTCTGAAATAGTCTGTCAAAAGAAGTAGTGGAAATGTCATAATATGGGTCATTTTAAAGCTGGTCTGGATAATGGCACATTTTCTAGGGTTTGTTTGTTTTGGGTTTTTTTTTTTTTTTTTTTTTTTTTGCACTATTTATCAGCAAAACTGGGAATATAGTTTCCTGTCCTTGTGGGATTTCTGGAATTTGCTGTTTCGTCTTGTGTTGGAAATGCCACAAGAAGAGCCTGTTTTGGACTTTTGCGGCCTTTTCTTTCTATCCAGGGCCCGAAGTGCCTGAAACTTTTAAAAAATGTAAACAGAAGGTTTTGGAACAAAAACCCAAGTCAAAGCCGAATGGGTCAAGCTCTAATGAAAGGTCCAGAGAGTTCTCTTACCCAGATCAGTTAATCCATCCTTCTTCACATCAATCGTGTTAATCTTGTTCCAGAGCACAATTAATAGAGAAGAAGAGGTATTAAATAAAAAGGAATTCCAAAAGGGGAACACACAAAGGAGTATAATCGTCAGTAGCAAATCTACTGTCTTACAGTTTTGATCTCTGAGTGGTGCTCCAGTCTCAACATGTAGTTAACAAAAAGACAATTACGCTAAAATGATGATTCTTTGCAGTACCTGTTCGAGTGTATGTTTTGTCCATTTCATAAATGGTTTAGCTTCCCTTAGGGAACAACGGTGTCATAACTTCTGACACTGAAATCAGTAATGCTGATTATGTTTTTTACTTGTATCACTCCTAAATTGAGTAGACCTTTTAATGGACAAACAAAAAGCCAGATCCCTTCTTTAAGAATTTCATGATTTAAATGATACACATTGTAATGCGGCAGTGGTTAATAAACCACAAAAGGTGCAGAGAAAGGTATATGAGGATGGAATTACAACAATGGAAGACCATGGGATGTGTTTATTGTTGTGCATATAACTTGTGCAGATGAAGAAATAGTATCTCTGTGTTAAATTCCCACCTGGCTGAACATTAAAGTATGGAAAGAAAAATAGTGGCAAGGTTTCTAATGCACAGTCTGGTGTGCACATTTTTCATATTCTCATTAAACAGACTCCTTGAGCCATCTGCCCCATTATTTAGAAGTGTGAAATTAGCTATTGATCTAGGCAAACAAAATATAAATAAAACGTTACTTTAGATGTCTGACACGGAACAGGTAAATAGGCAGACACTAGTACGTGGATGGATGGACTCAAAGATCAAGTTGTGTCCAACGGGGAGTTTTAAAAATGTTGGACAAAGGTTGGGTATTAGTATAATTTTTATCAGATGTTATTTGGCACTTGGCTTGCCTGTGAGTGGTTTTTCAAAATCTTCATCATGCTCAGTAGTACTTTGGGGGGTGAGCAAAATAAAGGGGCACTGGGAAGTAGTTATACCTCAAATTTTTGGAGCTGAGTTGGCCAGCGGATGTGGCACAGGACTGAGATTTAGGAGCTCTGGATTCTGTTTCTGGTTCGGCCACCGACTTGTGTGGTGACTTCTGGCAAGTCTCTGTTGTTGTTGGTTTGTTTATTATTTCGTAGGCTGGGTCTACACTGTTGGTGGCAAATTCGCCGCCGTCACATCGATTGCTCTGGATCAACTGAGCGGTCTGTATAGACGCGCTCAGTCGATCCAGGAAGCGACGCAGGAAAACCACCCCGGTAAGTGGAGTAGCGCCGCGTCGAAGGGAGCGCTGTTCCCTTTGACGCAGCGCAGTGTGGACGCCGCGCAGAGGAGACGCTGCAAAGTCGACAGGAGATACGCAAGTGATTTACGTCACTTGTGTATCCCCCGTCGACTGCTGCCGAATCATCACGGTAAGTGTAGACCGGGCCCTAGTGTTACTATAGAATTGCCTAGGAGCCCCAATTGTAAACCAGGACCCCATTGCCCTAGGCACAGTACAAACACGGAATAAAAAGTCAGTCCCTACCCCAAAGAACTTACCATCCAAAAATAAGACAAGAGACAACAAATGGATACAGACAGATAGGGAAGGACAAGAAAACAATGAGACTACCTTGTTCAGCATGATAGGCAGTGGTCTCAGCACGTCAGCAGCCTAACAGTTATCAAGTTTTCCATAGCCTTCACCACAAAGGAGAGTTTCAAGAAGGAGGAGGCTGACAGAGGATAATGAGGTAGCTCATCATGCTGATGTTTATAGGGAACTTCTCCCAGGCACGAGGGGCAACTTGGGAGAAAAACACAGAGATGCTTGTCTGAAAATTTTACAGATGGGCAATGGACATGTGCTGCTCAGTGGCAGGGAGTTGACAGCTTGATGGTGAATGAGAGAAGATAGGGAGGGTGGGAATAAGCAATGAAGATAAGTAGCTGACGGGATCAAGAATGGGGAGCTAGTGGAATGAAGCAAAGGGAAGCGTAACATGGTCAAAGGGAGAGGCTAGGAAAATGATCTTTGCTGCAGCATTCTGAATCCACTTATCAAACGAGGCCAGAGAGAAGGATGTTGGAGCAACTGCGATGCAAGATGGTGGGAGCCTGGGTGAGAGTTTTGTCTATTCAGATTTTAAATTCTTTGGAACAGCCTCTTCCTAAGTGTTTGTACAGTGCCCCAATCTCAGTCAGGTCTTTGAAGCACTCCCATAATCCAAATAACAACAATAATAAAGTTTTGACTGACTTGAAGGTGATTTAGATTTTTGACATCTGAATTTCAAATCCCTGTGGGTACTGGTTACAGTTATATAATTTTTTTGCAAGTGACCAAATTGTCATTCAGTCATTGCTCTCTGGTTCTTTTCCTTTGTAGATGTGCTGTGTCCAAATGTCCATGTGGAAGGAGATCGATTTAAACACACCAATGGAGAGACAGATGAAATCCCAGGTAATCCCAGAGACTTCCCTTCTGCAATGCAGATAAGAATTTTTTAATAACATAATAGTATAAGTCCTACTGAAATGTTCTGATTTTGTCACGGTTTCCCTGTGTCTTGGCATTTCCTTAGGCTTGGTCTACACTGCCGGTGGATTTTGGCAGCAGTCAACGGGAGATATGCAAGTGACATGAAATGGCTTGCAAATCTCCCATCGACTTCCTAACTTCTACTTACCATGGCATCCCTACTGTACTGCACCAATGGGAAATGCTGCTGGCAGTGTAGACATACCCTAAGTCTAACATATATCTGCTGCTGGGGAGAAATTTGGAAGCAGCAATGCTGAAAGAGACCTATTAGTTCACAGTGGGCAGCAAATGAAATGTGAGCTTTCATTGTGGTATGGCTGCAAATTAAAAGCGCAAGGGAGCATATTGGAGTAGAAACATTAAGGTAACAAGTCTTGGTGATAGGTATCTGTGTATATATTCGATCCGTAATTGTTCTCAGGTCCCTCGATGCAATGGTGATGGCTCCTTGAAGAAATCTGTGATGGGGTATACAAACCCCACTGTGGCCAGCGAAGGGCTAACAATCTGCTGTGAGTTCAACAATCTGCTGTGCTCCGCGACACCTACAGTAGGTGTCAGGCTTGGAGGGCAGGAGAAAAAGGGGAGAGCTCATGGACAGATAGAGCTTCCACTATGTCAGAGGGGCCTGGCTGGGGCCAGGAGCTGGCTAGAGGCTGCAGCCTGACAGAGCCTCCCTGAAGGTAGACCTGACATGGGGCTATTGTTTTGATTTGCTACCCGTGACTTGCCTTTTGGTGCTGAGCACGATTGCTGCAGGGGGTGCCCTGCGTACAGGGGACACCAGCCAAATAAAATGCATTTGTCTTTTCCACCTGGCCAGGGGCCCAGCAGTGGTTTTCCAGGAGCCCAGCCATGAGCCAGTCACAGAACGTCTGCATAGATGCAGCAGTGATAAATAAAGCCCCCAAATTACTCATTTCCCGTGGAACAATTATAGGAAATCAAGGTGATAGCAGGGCTAGTGATGTTACAGCTCTCCTGTGAGTTTTGGTAAGCCTTTTCAGCCTGCTGTCGGACTGATTCTGTCAGTCACACGTGAGCATAATTTGTGCCTCTTTCGTGGCTTACCCATGGCAGCGTGAACTCCTGGAATTGAAAGCTGGCCCACCAGGAGTATTCCTAGAATGTCTGTGGCTGAACCAAGAAGTCCAGTCACAGCTATGGAGGCCCCTAGCATGGCCTGGAGTTGGGAGGCAAGGTTGGGGGAAGGCGACCGAATTTGACAGCCCTGGTATTTACAGATGCTCGTTTCATCGGAAGGTTCCTATTGGAGGGGTGTCAGCCCAGTCTGGGCCATTTTTAGATTACTTATATCTGCCATTGTGGGGTTTCATCTGCACTTCTTTCAACACAGGATGACAGCATCCTTCCTGTTCCTTATGCACAGTTCCATGGACTCCTCTAGAACGGAATTCACCGTAAACCGGTCATGTCATTAATTTTAAATTTTGCCAGGCTCTATTCTGGCACCTTCCCACTGGCATTGTCGCTGAAAGTAGCCCCACTGATTTTCAATTAAACTGTTCCGAGTGTAAGATGCTGCTCATGATCAGTAGGAGGGTTAGATCTGTGCCTATGTAGTATCGGCTGGGTGACCCTTCCCAACAGACAGATGTTGTACCTGACAACACATGTCCTCCAGTATGCATCTGATTGATATAGTGGGTCACTTGTTTAATAAAACGTACCTTTCCCTTTTATGACTTCTCAATGTATTTTTGGTTTAGCACTGAAAAAGTGAAGCATCCCTTTTATCAATCACGTTGGGCCATTGTAGCAGTTCTTAGGTAAAACGAAGCTAGTTTTCAGTGTTAACTTTCCTTTTACTCATCTCTGTCTGACTGACAGTGAATCAATATTCCACATTTCCACTTCCCAGATGAAAGATGACTTAGTTTTTCTGGCTGGATTGATAGCACAGGGCAGTCATTTACTAGGCCAGTGTTTCTCTCTTATATCGAAAGTGAAAAAGACTGTCAATTCTGCGTAGTGTCTTCACAACTAGATTGTTAAAATAACAGATCATAGCAATATCTAGCTTTTTTCTTAATACAAGGTAATTCTTAGAAATAACTAGACAGCTTTCCAGACTTTCAGGCAAAAAGGTTTCCTGTCTCTTACTGCAATTCAAGAGATGGCAGTCTTCTCTCTGGTACAACATTGAACTAATAATGTTCCAGCTCTGTGCTAGGGGTCAGTGTGCTACCAGAGGTAGATGAGATGAGACATAAGCAGGGTGGATAAAAATTGATTTAAAAAATCAGATCTGATTTTTTTTTTATTTAAATACGTTTTTCCTTTTAAAAAGAACCCTATTTAAAATTAAATTTTGAAATCAAGACAATGTAAGTTAAGGCCTAAACTCATTATCATCCATTGAAATCATTTAAATGAAATAAAAAATAAGATTCAAGGTGCACATGTTTGCTGCCAAGTTTTACAGAAAGCCAGATCACTGAACTGGAGGAAGTCACTGGTTAAGCCCCTGGCAACAAAGGCTGTTGAAATGCCAAACCAGCTTTTGACAGCAGTAGTCTCTTGTGTATTTAGACGGAATATTTTCTTCATTTCATTTATTCAGCTAGTCCAGTGAAATGACTAGTTCATTTGAAGTTGAGAAACAAATGGGCATGGAAAAGGCAGCAAAGCTTGTTTTCTTCTTCCGAATCTATGAATACAATTGGGTGTGAGAGGAGATCTACTAGTTCTAAAATCTTAAAGGATACGGTGACAAGAAACAAATAGATCAGTTCATTAACTGCAGGTAATATGTCCCTTGTTTAATAAACCAGTTGGTTTTAAATGCAGAACATGATAAACTTTTTTCACTTTTATTTAACTAATGAAAACAAATTGACAATGTTTTTTGTGCATTTCAATCGAATTCCAATTTCCATCCAAATGCAGCGTGACCCAGATCATGACTAAAAAGATGATAATGTTCTAGTAAATAGAAAAGTTAAGTTATAACTGCTTAAATAAATGTGTATAGACATAGTGTGTCCTTCTGGTTAGCAAAAAGTAACAAATTGTACCAACCAATGAGAATCAACCCTTTTTTAAGGAAAATAATTAGCAAGAACAAATGCAAAACATGATTCAAATCTATTTAAATCAAAGTTTCCTGCTTGCTGATTTAAATCATGCTTAAAATTGGTGATTTAAATGAATTTGATTTAGATCAATCCACCAGGGACATAAGGTGAACATGCTGGTTGTTAAGGATATCCTAGCAATTTTTGCAAGACCTAGTGTCCTGTACAAACATCACTGTGAGTAACTACCTCCTGCTTTCCAAAACTACCCTGGCAGATTCCGTGGCTGTGGGACGGTTTATTTCCTTTTTTGAACTATTGTATAGTGTTGCTCTGTGCTGCTGAAGAGCTGCTATGTTGTATCCCATACGTGGTTGCATTTCCGTGGTGTACAATATCCTGCCACCAACTCTCTCGCACTTAGGAGAGAGTGCCAGCTGTAACACTTCTGCAGAATTCAACTGTGGCAGGGAAAGGGACTGTCCCTCTGCTAACCAAGTCCCAAATTGTTTAGGACCTTTTAGATTAACATCAGCACCTTGCATTCCACCTGAAGAATTATTGGCAGCCAGTGTTTGGTCCAGTGTAAAGTGCTTCAGAAAGCTGCATTCTGAACTAACGTCAGTTTCAGAAGCGTCCCAAAGTACAGCCGCATACAGAGTACATTACAGCAAATCTAACTTAGAGGTGACAAAGGCCTGCGTAACTGTATAAAAGTGCAACATCTCTCAGAGCAGGTTATTGCCTTCCCTTTTTGTCTCTGTTTTGTGGATAAGAGAGGGAGAGAGAAATCGAATTAAGGAAAAGGAGGATGGAAACAAATGTTTTTCTGATTTTTTTTTTATCGTCTTTTTACTCTAAGTAAGTGCACAGAAAACGCATTCAGCTGTCGCACAGAACCCCATCAATGGCAGGCCTGAAAGGCAGAACCATGACAACACATTATCTGGTGACCTCCCACCTTTAATGTACTTAAGGATCTGTGATCCAATACATTGAGGAGATTTATGTGGAGATTTGTGTGAAGCAGAGATTTGTGTGAAACACAGGAACAGCAGTTCGTGGATTCAGTCTGAAAGCCCAACAGATCAACCTTTCCCAGTTGTTGTGGGGTGGGAGACTTGGACGAAAGATCAGGCCAGTTAAGTTTAAATGATGATAAATTCTTTGCAATAGCATTCAAAGAAGGCTTCAACACAAACAGGAGAGTTGAGGGAAGGTAACAAACAAAGTGAAGCAGTGAGAGATACTTGGGGTGAAGCACAGCAGCTGTTTAACAGAGCACAGTAATGCTCATAATACCTGAGTATTACTTTACTTAAGTTCAGGAAGTAGAGACTACCATACACAATAGAAAATGCAAAGAGAATTTAGGAAGGAAGAATGGGATCAGGTCAGGACACTAAGGCAAACACCTATTACAGTAAGTGTCAAGGGATTTAATAGTTATGCTCAGTATTATTAAGTATTATTGCCCTTTACTACAGTTATCCAGGATTTTATCACTTCCAAGTTAGATTTGCTGTAATGTACTCTGCATGTGGCTGTACATGGAACTATTCCAGGTATTACCAAATGAGGACACTCCTTACATCTCCAAAACTTGGTGTTGGACCATTTAATATATTCTAAGGTAGGTTTTCAGGATGGGGGATCAGCCCAATGAGATCTGAAAGTGAAAGTTGAAGCTAGACAAATTCAGACTTGAAAGAAGCTATAGATGTTTAACAGGGAGAGTAATTATCCATTGCAGCAATTGACCAAGGTTCATGGTGGAATTTAAAATCAAGATTGGATTTTCTAAAAGATTTGTGCTACGTAGCCTTATAGATGGAGAGGTGAACTGATTAATCTCTTAGACTGCCTTGGTTAAAGGTTCAGTCTCCTGCGGGTGACAGCATCAGGAATATTATTAGTATTAAAAGCCCCTAAGAGCAGACTAAAAACAATTCCAGTTTATTACAAATTCCTTTATTAACAAATAAACAGATAAACAATCCCACAAATACTAAACATACAATAGAAGAGAGAGAGCAAAATGTTTAGCTGTATGACCGGTATCACTCGCATCTCACATCTCCTCCTGGAGTGTCAGTCATTTTCTCTTCATCGCCTCTGGCTGTCATCTGGCATCTCCCTGTGTGTTTCTTCCCCCCAGCACACACACTGGGCAACACGTTTTATTCTGAGATACGCTTACGCCTGCTAAGGCACATACAGGTGCATAAGGGTGTCAGCCCCTTTTTTTCCTTATTTGTACTTCCACATCCCATAAACTTTGGGATGCTCTGCTTTTCATAGATTATCCCTTTTTCTCATTCGCATCTGTCTAGACAAGTCCCCATGGTAACCTGCATGAATTTCTCATCATGTTACAATCAGGTGTCTTGCCACCTAGATGGGTACATTGTGACGTATTTTCCTAAACATCACCTACTAGCACATTCATTACAATAATTTTGTAACTTTACTGGCACAGGGTTTTTCCTACTTATGTCACCCTATTTAGGACTAAAGACTAGTATGGGCAAGCTGAAATTTTGCAGGCTGCAAGTCCGGCACACTTTGCATCATAGCCTTAGTTCGCTTTTATATCTAATACACATTCATCACTTATAAATGCTTCTCAATCGTATACTCATATGATCCTATCCTGCTTTAACCTATCAATTACCCATTAATTAATTATACTTATTCACAACAATAAATCCTCTATTACATTATTAAATGAGATAATTGGCTACAACTAGTTCAGACAGGAATTCTTCTGGTGAAGTTCTGTGGCCTGTATTATACAAGAGGCCAGATCACATGATCAGAATGGTCCCTTCTGCCTTGGAATTGAGGAATCAATGACCTCTTGACAGTGTATGGAAAAAATGGGCTTAAATAACGGTCCTAAGAATTAGCCACATTTGGCGGCAACAGTCCTGAACTAAGTGATCAAATGCTGGCCAGCGGGGAGAATGCGCAAGGGAAGAAAAGATACATGTGCATGAGCACTGAAGATCTCAGTGGAATCTTTAGAATGAATTAACCCCAGCTCCTGCGTGAGTGAAAGCACTCTGTGCTGTACGGCATTGCAGAGGAATGTCCGGCTGTTTGCTTTCTGGGTTGTACTCTAGTACTGACCGCAGTTGCCTAATTGGAGGCTCTCTTCCCCACAACTGAAATCTCTGCTCACAAACAAGCCAAACACCACTGTATTGTAATCTCCACTTATTTATAACTCAGTAAAGTATGTTTGGGCATTGTGTTGCCGAAGCAATACAAGACTGTAAAACCCAACAGCCTACAATTATGGACAGAGAGGCTGTGATTGACTGTCAGCCCTTCTCTGGTGTCCAGTGGTCAGCAGAGCCAGGTTTGAATTCCAAGGATGCCAGTGACTCACCAGCTAATTAGAATAGTGCTCACACTATTTATATTTGATGCTGAAACATGCTGGGGCAGCAGGGAAGAGGGGCACCCATGCCATGGATGCTTGAGGGCAAGTGAGCCACGGTAGGCTAATGCAAAGTTGACTGCAGTGCAAAGCTACTTCTCTCATTGTTCAAGGGCTCCTGGCGTGACCTCCGTTTTTACCCTCCCTTTGAACTCTGCACTGGAAATTGCCAATATCATAGTCTCCTTAGGGAATCCCCTGGGGAAGTAAGTGGGATACACTAGAATAACTGCAGAGGTCTGTAACAGATCCCTGGCTGCACAGAGTAGATGCACAAACACAAAAGCTGGCAGCTACACCACACATGTGGCAGGGATGTGGCTAGCAATTAGTATAGGCACTGTCCAGTCTATTTCCCTTTACCTCTCCCTATGCACTATTATACCTATAATAGGTCATGGCAGACAGTCTGTCCGATCAGATGTGCTCGCTAGCCACTTATTTAGTAACCATTAGCTGACCTGAGTATTGTAGCATAAAACTTTGAACTTAAAGAGCTGTGACTTGATAGGGTAGATTTCCAAGTGATTTGCCAAATTTTGGGGATTTTTTTAATGTCCTCCAACCTCCTGAAAACCAAGTGAGGTAGGGAAATAATATTCACGTTTTACAGAGGAGGCAGTGGAGGCACATATGCGACCTCACCAAAGTCACACAATAAAGCAGAGTGTAGAGCCAACTTCAGTGCAGGCTGTTCAAACCTACCCTGAACCCTGGGTAATTAACATAGTCAGGGCCCCCACATGGGGGGGAGGGTACACTTTACCAGGGCCTGTAGGCCCTGGGGGCCTGGCCCAAGCTGCAACCCTCATTACCATGAAGAAAAAACATTTCATGGCTCTGAGATTGTATGTATGGGATGAGGGATTGTGGTATGTGTGTGGGAGGGGGCCCATGTTACAAGTCTGTACTGGGCCTGAAAAAATTATGTTTGAGCCCTGACCATAGCTTCACTGCTTTAAATAAAAACTAGCTTGAATATGTGATTCTGAGTTTCAGTCATACCCAGTGACTGGAGTCTAGACATACCCCGCACTCCCTTGCTCCCGTGGGTCCAACTGTGAACATGAATAGGCAGTAGGAAAGCAACAGTCAAAGACACTCATAAACCAGGAGAATTAGTATTGCAGTTACTTATGTGCCTGCCAGGTTGGAATTCATTGTTCAGGAAGGAACCCCAGTATATTTCATCATAGTAGCTCAGTGTACATAAAAAGAGGTCCTCTGGCAATGACAGCTGCATCCCAGCACAGCATGGAATTCAATTCTTTATCCAGGCACAAGGAATGCATGAAGGGATATTCACAGTCCATCAGAAGTCAGTAGAACAAAATTATTTAAATATTTTGGTCTATGTAGACAGTAAATAAAACAAAAAACGATTCACTGGAAACTGACTGGATTTGCATGCTAACAAATTAAACACACACGCATCCCATCCATGTCTTTACCTGGGCTTTTCTGGCTGGTGGGCCTGTACAATAAAAAGTGTACACGGTTTCAAGAAACTGCTCGGAATAACCAGACGTAAATTAGGATGTCGGAATGGTTTTCATGTGCCCTGCTGGGTTATATTGCTACATGACAGGATTACCTCTAGTGTGATCCCTAACGAGCCCATCGCCCTGATATCTCTGTGCCAGCAATGCTGTATAAATCAAACAGTCTAGCTGGAAGGAGACCATTCTCCAATCTTTCTCATATTAGGCCTTATATAAAGCCCATTGAAGTTATTGGGAATCTTTCCATTGACATCAATGTGCCTTAGATCAGGTCTGTTATGAAACACAGTATTCCTGGAGCTCTCCTTTCAGCAGTGTTCCTCTGCGCCACCCTCAATCAATCTTATGAATCTACACCTCAATATTCACTTGACTATTGAAAACAAGCAATACAAATATAAGTCATACAAGAAAGCACTACAGACTGTGGCTATCCGTGCAGAATTCTTTTTCATTGTCTACCTGCACAAAACTCCACCCAATCTGCAGCTCTTCCCTGGCTATATGCATGGGGCTCCCTGCCTCCATTACTCTGCCTGCATGCCCTCCACTCCAAGAAAAGTTGTCTTCCCAAACGGTCACATTAGTATTGCAACACCTATGTATTCTATAGCGTCATCTGTGGAAACTCACCACCACCACCACAAATCTAATGGAATCTAAACAAGGCTTAAACTATAGGAACTCATTAAAATTGGCATTTACTATAACTAGTTCTGGTAAATTGAACAAGCACAACCCTATCAGGGAGGTTGTGGAATCTCCATCCCTAAAGGTTTTTAACGCCTGGCTTGACAAAGCCCTGGCTGGGATGATTTCGTTTAGTCCTGCTTTGAGCAGGAGGTTGGACTAGATTAGCTCCTGAGGCCCCTTCCAACCTTAATCTTCTATGATTCATGTAATGTAGGGCTGTGTTTAGCAGGCACAAACCAAGTCCTGAAAGAGGACTACAGGGATCTGAGACACATCTCTTAGCTTTCTGTCACTTTCCACAAATAGAACAGATAACATACTCTATTCTTGGCTAGCATAGTGCATGGATACATTCTTGGTTCACCATTAAGTGTGGTCGACCTGAGCAGGAAAGAACTTTTCTGTGTTTGATTTAAAACATGGCTTGCCAACATCAGCACAAATGTGGGTAGCTGGATGACTACTGAGCTAATTAATCAGCCATGCTATAAATATGGCAGGAAGTGAGATGAATACTGCTCTTTGATCATCAGGAGCCAACTTCATTAGGGACACTAAAACATTATGAAAACATCTA
This sequence comes from Mesoclemmys tuberculata, assembly GCA_007922155.1. Lineage (NCBI taxonomy): Eukaryota > Metazoa > Chordata > Testudines > Chelidae > Mesoclemmys > Mesoclemmys tuberculata. The sequence continues at coordinate 9,070,257 of ML675632.1, read as the reverse complement.
CCCTGATTAAATCTCATGAAAAAGTAGCGTGCCCGGGTCAGGCCAATAACATTAAAACAATGACCTGAAAGAGAGGCTCTGTTTCACAATGACAAACTTGACTAGGAAAGTAATTTCTTATGCACTGCTCTACTGATCAAATCATCCCGAAGTCTCTTCATTTGCAGTAATAACTCTTTACAGGAAAGAGCCTGTTATTCCAGATGCGGACAGCACAGTTGTTTGTCTTCAGCAACTGCAGGAAGAACGCAGCCAAGATGTGGCACTGGCCACCATCCACTTCGTCCTAGTTGTAATATTCATGAGCGTTTTCCTTTAAAGCGCAGGTGCCAAGGCAGTGGTCCGACAATCAAATGCAGCCCTGTAGTGTCCTAATTTGTGGTCCACAGACACTATTTTCCTTAATTTGTCGAATGGGGCGGGTTAGAATGGCTCATCCGCAGCATTTCATTGCCAATGAACCTCTATTAATCTACCAAGTAAGGTGCAACTATTAGCAAATACAGATTTTTCCAGTTATGGTTTCATTAATAAAACTTCATATTTAGGCACTGTGTTCCAAGGGATTGAGTGTGGAACTAGGAACTCCTAAATTCTATTCTGGTTCAGACAGTGACTTGTTATGTTGAGCATGGACAATTGCCTATCAATGTCTCAGTTTCCCCGTCTGTTTCTGGCAGTCAAAAGCAACATGTATAACTGGAGTCATTCTCAAATTGAGAGGACTGACACACACCCAGAATTCAGAATTCACAAGTTATATTATTCATTAGCATTTTACTTCTTCCGCAAAGACAGGAAAAGCAGCAGTTTAAGTGTCACACAGATCATTAATTCCACTTTCAGAAATCCAGCTAAGCAGTTTGATTCAGCACTTTTATCCAACAGCAACTTCTCGATCTGTCTCCCAAAACAGTATAGGCCCCATTTAGGGTTGCCACCTTTTGGGTCGGGGGGAAAAGAAATCAAGGCATTTCATGCAAAACATTTAAGGGGCTAATTTGCATAAATCATTTTACAAATAATTTGATGCTTTTTTACCAATAACTTTCAAGGAGCTTTTCAACATTTACATTCCTTAAATAAAAGTGTGAAGTTGTAAGTGCCATGGGGGTACACTACAACCAGGACTCATTTAACAGAGCCTCTTTCTAGTAGTTAATTGGCTCATGCCCTCATTTCCATACATACTACAGAAATTTTCATATGATCGTCAAGCTAGCCTAACTCTATTCCCACTGGAGTCAAAAGGCTTTTTACCACTGCCTTCAGGAAGGAAGAGTCATGATCATGCTGAGCACTTTTTAAAATTCCACCCTCTTGTAAGTGCTTCACCATCCTCCTAGTGAAAACGTTTTCCTAATATCCAACCTAGACCTCCCCCACTGCAGCTTAAGACCATTGCTCCTTGTTCTGTCATCTGCTACCACTGAGAACAGCCTAGCTCCATCCTCCCTTTCAGGTAATTAAAGGCCAATATCAAATCCCCCCCATTCTTCTTTTCTGCAGACTAAATAAGCCTCGTTCCTTCAGCCTCGCCTCATAAATCATGTACTCCAGCCCCCTCATCATTTTCATTGCCCTCCGTTGGACTCTCTTCAATTTGTCTGCATCCTCTCTGTAGTGGGAGGCCCAGAACTGGACTCAATCCTCACCCTTTCTTACAGGAAGCCAAGGAGTTGAGGAGATACTAGCTGGCTCTCAAGGGGAGGCTGTATGCTTCTCTATCCTTTAGCAAGGTACTCACCACTGGGAGCCAGCTAGTCAGGGTGATTTGCAGCTCAGGCCAGAGCATGGTGGTATCTTGAATCAACAGCTCCAACCTGCCTCCTCTCAGCAAAGGGATTAATTCATTCTAAAGCGCTTCCAGACACACAAAGTAGCGAACCAGGGAAGAAATAGAGAAAATGTTTTTTGTCTTCATCAGTTAAAAGGCTCATACGTGTTACGTGTAAGCGCAGAATTTTCATTTGGAAATGTGCTGATGTCTCTTTCAGGGGGATTTATATGGCAAAGGGATGGGGCAGTTAAAAATAAACCCCGTAAGAGTTTCAATTCTGATCTTACGCTTGCAAATTTATGAGATGAAAACCAAGATGGGAAATCACCCCACAACGCCTTCTTAAAAAAGCTTCATTCTTTTTTGTAAGGTATCCCGCACAGTATCTTTACTAATATGCTTTGAAGCATCATAACCAATTTAATCTCAACCACTGTCATCGTGGCAAATGAACAAAGTATTTTTGGCTAAGCAAGATTGATTCTGTTTCACTGCTTGTTCATTTACTTGTTAATTCTCCAAAATCATAGTAATCTGCAATGCCCCAATCTTTGGTGTGATCTTGTAACATTCTGCTGTAACTTCCCTGCATGCTGCACAATGGCAAATTATCATCATTATTCTAGGTTCTGTTTGCAAAGTAGCTTGAAGAGACTCACTTACCTGTTTCAGTGTGGGGTTTTATCAGTGTGAGCAGCTCTGCTCACTTTTAGGGATTTCTGCAAGATGATGTGATTGATTGAATCTGACACTTTTGTTTGCATCAAGACTGTAACAGTTTGAAAGCCCTAAACAGTCCCTCTTGAGAAGGATGCTTGCTTGAATTGTCAGGGAAAGATTAAAGTGTGTTTGGCATCTCGGGCTAATGGTGCAAATACTTAGGAGGCAGTTTTCATCACAATTACTTGTACCTACATCGCAGAGCTTTTCCTACTTAGTTTGAACAGTCTGGCAGATGATGCTGAACTGGAATTGTGTAGCAGCCTTGGCAGGGATCCAACCTGCTGCTTCACAAATTAGCTCTTGTGCACAGCTAACAAGCTTCCTTGCCAATCGATGTTAGCCGTTTCTCCCAGACGACACTTGAGCTCCTTCCTCACATCAGTATGTTGGGTATAAATGAAAAATATGTGCTGCAGGGTGAAATGAGCTATCGGCGTGTTTATATGGACAGGTCATGCTGGTTTTATATTATAGCCAGTAGGGAGCTTTCAAGACCTGATAGTCTCTATTTGCTACAATTTATAAAAACAATCATGGCTGATGACAGTATGTCAGAAGGTCTATCACTTGAGTTCTCACCCAAGTGATTATGGGATGAAGCCATGAGGCCCTGCAATGTCTTAGCCTTATTCAACCTCCTGATTATCCAGTAGCAGAGTGGACAAGAGGGAAAGGCTACTGAGAGCAAGGGAAACTCATGCAGGACGAAAGGATCAGTCATCTTGAAAAAGTGCTCATACCCAACCGGCAACACACTTCAAATTTATATTTTGCTGCCTACTGCTATCTATAGCTCTGTCTTGGGCTGGACTGCATACAGTTTTTATACCAATTTAACTAAATCAGTTTAAAGATGGATATGTTTAAATTGGTAGAAATGCCTAGTGTAAATTTACCATAATAAGCTATTCCAATGTAAGCACTTCTAAATTGGTATAATTGCGTTCACACAAAGGGTTGCACCAATTTATCTATGTTGGGTTGGTTCTAAACTGATATAGTTAAATTGGTACAGAAATCACGCGTAGACAAGCCTTTGGACTAATTGCTCTCCAGTAAAAGGCTTCCCTAGTTTGTCTCTGTGCTGTTTATTTCCTCTCCTTAACTGTGTGACTCTAATGAATTATTTGAATCTCATCCACTCCTAGGTGCTATGATAATACAAATAATCAATAAAAATAATAATTGCATGTGTCATTTTGATCTCTCTAAAGCACTTTGCAGTTTCATTTCCTCTTCCTATGTGTTTATCACTCTGATTTTGGAGGAATTTGACAGATTAAATCATGCTGGAATTAAGTTCAAGATTCTCCAAGTAGGAACTGGATACCTTTCTGAAGTGTGGCATCCATGGTTTGAGATAGACCCCATTATTTGAATGCTTGCCCCATTATTCTGCTGTTTGAACGGTAGCCTGACCACAGTCTTGTCTTTACCATCTACTTTGGGACAGGGTTTGACCTGGTGGATTTGTTCAGTGTGAAGGAGATTTTTGGAAGGAAAGAAAATGGAGTTCAGAGTTCTTATGTGCGACTTGGAAGCTTCCCCATCGTGCAGAAAACTGAGTAAGTTTCCTGGTCTTGTTTTCACTTCAGCCTCTGATATCTGTGATTTAGTTCTTTTAAATTAATCCAGAGTCTTAGACGCTGACCAGAGGCAGTGCAACTATAGGAAACGAATAAAGGCATTTCTGCTGGCTTTGAGTTGCCCGTTCAACTCTCTTGGCTGTCACAAGCCACCCTGGAGCCTCCGGTCTAACCCCACTAATCACTCCTGTCTAAAAGGAGTGTTTGATGGCACCTTCACCAAGGCGTGTATTTGCTAACAGCAAGAGACTGCTTCCCAGTGGATGTAGCGATCAGGCAGCTAATACAGTTTCTTAACCTCCTAAAAGAATGAACAGCAGTTAATCCTCTGTCAACATGGATTCAGTTCTCAGGGCTTTTTATAACATGAGGCTGCCAGCTGTGTCACAGTCCATCAAAATGGGCTCTCTTCAACCTGTCATATAAGTTCTGCTAGCATTAGCCTTAGAAGAATGAGCACATAATTTGCGTGAGTAACTATGGAACAATAGATTGAATTGTCATCGTTAACTTTTTTGCAGTAAATTTCCCTGTGATAGTTTTAAACTTAATATTAAAAAATCAATAGAAATTACTTTCCTTCTGTTTTGATTCTTCTCCTTGGCTTATTGCGTATTTGAGATACTTTAGTCATTTACATTTACTTGAGTTCATAAAATTGATCCTCATGGGACCAACCTGGATTGATTCCCTCCCCACCCTGTCCCCTAAAAAAAGTAAAAAGTGAAAATATCACTACAGGAAAAATGTTTAAAGTCTGAAAATTATGTTAAGTCTCAGGGTAAATTCAGGTGAATTCAGGGATGGGGATAAATTCAGTGTACTAAATAAAACTTCACTGTGTGAAGTGTATATATAATTGCTCTGTGTAGTATGGGAATAGACTGATTTTTGTATGACTCAGGAAAATGAGCAAGGCATACAGAGCCTTTTACCTCCGCTCTAGCTTGTTGGTTTAAATCCTGCCCAAATTTGTCATGGTCCTGATTCAGCAATCACTTAAGAACCTGTTTAACCTTAAGGGCATGAATAATCACAGCTTTCTTTATCAAAGCATTTAAGCACATACTTAAGCCTGACTTCATTAAGATTTAATCAAGTGCCTAAGGAGTCCTATGGTGAATGGAGATGGGATAACTCACATGTTTGAAGTGTTTTGCTGATTCCTGATCTACAATCTGAAAAGTGTCCATTCAGAGAAGCCCTTAATATAACTAGCAATAATTTGACACCCTGCCACTGACTTGCTGAGTGATTTTGGGCAAGTCACTTCACTTCTCTGCCTCAGTTGCTCCATCTGTAAAATGGGGAATATGACTGTTTTTTGTAAAGATGTTTTAAGATATATGGATGGAAAGTGCTGTGTAAGAGTGAAGTGTTGACTCGGGGAGAGTGGCAAACATGGAAAGAGTTTTTAGAGACTGGTCATGAGGAGAACAGAAGTTCTTTGAATCTATTCGAGATGTGGTAAACAACGTGCCGGGGTAGCTGTTCAGGGCACTGAAGAGTGTGATTCAGCTAGAAAGTCACTTCCCTAAGTCTGACTTGATGTTGCTGTGCTGGGAAGAATTTTCACATCTCTTTGCCAAGTCAGCATCTCTCACTAGAGGGCATGTATAGAATGAAATACATTTGCGTTGGCTTAAATTAATCTCATCCCTTGTTGTACAGAGGGTTCTGGTGGTACTAGCAACAGCCTGTGTATGGGATCCCTGTTGCTGTAATTTGTGAAAGCCAGTGGTGGAGCATCTTATAATTAGATGGGAGTTCTCACTCAGGATGCCCTATAAGAGGGCAGAGTACCACCCCTATTGAAATATGCTGAGATTCGGCTTGTGCCGAAGAACTGTCTCTTAATTTTGATTTTCTGTTGAACTATTGGCCAATCTTGAACTGCCTCATGTTTGGGGAACGTGTTCTGGAACTTAATTGCTAAGCTACTGTGCCATTATCTGGACAGAGTAAGCTTTCTGTCTTTCTCAATATGGTTTCAGACCTCAGCATAAGGCTGAAATACTAGCATTGGCCACTAATACAAAATCCTAAGGCAGAGACCTTAGCATGGAGGCAGTGTGACTGATATGTGTAATGCATGACTGAGTGATGGATTCAGGGCAACTATCTGTATCAATATTAGATCTGTCACTTAGCTGTGTTCAGTGCTATTCATCATGCAGCAATGCTGATCTGGGTATGTAGACTAACTAGGGTGGACAAGATTTCAATGAAGTGAATCCATTCATTACTTTGAGGTAGGTATCAATATGATTTGAGGCCTGAGGCCCCTTCTAGAGGCATGCAGGAGTAGGTCTCATTGTTATTCTTGCTCCAGTAAGCCATTAGGGGAACTATTTAGTGAGTATTGTTACCCACATATGTCACTGTCTTATCAAGTCACAAAGTCCATTTTCTTTCCTAAATAACAAACTGTTATTGAGGGATTTTTAGTCCATAGAGACAGACACTAAAAATTGCCCCAAGGTTAAAGCAAGAAAACCATTTGTATCCAAGCATTTTCAGGCATAACATGGCAGTAGCAATCTCTGTGGTGAACTCTGTTTTCCTGCTATCTTGTTGTTTAGCTGAGATGACAGATGAACTAGAATAGAGTTAATTAAGGCAGAATACTGATGAGGCCAATAGATAGACATTTCTCCCTGGGTCAAGAAACTCCTGTAGGCACTTGCTTGTTTCCTGACTGCCTTAGACAGTGTTCATCAGGTCCCATTGACTTCAGTGGGCTCTGCTGGGGGCTCCGCAGTGTTAAAAATCACGTACCTAAATTAAGTTTCTAAGTCTTGATGTAAGTGGGTACTAGGCAATCCTGGCACTTTATGCTTAACATTGTGGCCATCTAATGGCCATTCAGTGGTCTGTGTAAAAGGAATTTGTGTTCTCAGGTCAGTTCCCAAAAGCCAGTTGTCCACATCACAACTCCAACTACCACATTTCACACCTGTCGTCACCCTTGTGGACAATGGGGCTAAAGGAAACGTTTCCACTGACGTCAGTGGGCTTTCACAGAGAAGCCACTGATTGACTAGCAGAATATTCTGAGCTGTTCTAGGTGGTCCTTTCTGGATAGGCTGGGGGCCCACTAGCATTGTGAGTGGTGGCATTTTTGCATTGCTTCTGCTCATCCTGCATCATTTTTTTTTTGCATAGCTTGAGTTTCACTCCCTTGGACTATCCGTATTGAAACATTTTTAAAGAAATTACTTAATTTCCTTTTTAAATAAATTATTCACTTACTTAATTACCCTCTTAATTACTTCATTTCCTTTTTTACTTTTAAAGGAATTACTTAAATGGAAATTAAAAAAGAGCCTGCTCATTTTCACCCATCTTCTTCAAGGTCCTACGGTTTGGAAGAAAAACAAATTCAGGTTCCATTAGATGTTAGTATATTCCATTTTTGTCTTCAGCAGCCAGAGGTATTGAGGGCTCCAGGAAGATTCCCATGGGAACATCACTTATGGAAAATGAAATTACATACACCTACATAAAACTAGGAACTAAAATTATGACTAGCACTAAAACAAAGACGCCTTCCTCCAGATAACTAGTCATATTGTTTAGCAATTCGTGGCAGCTTCTTGTAATTAGAAACTAATTAATTAATTTACTAGAGTAATAGATTTAAATGATTTTATTTTCCATTTCGAATTTAAAAAAAAAGTTTTATACATGAGAAATTTGAACTGGAAAAGGTGCAATTGGTGGCCCTAAAGAGTGAAATTCTCTGTTCAGCTGCAGGATTAGGGCAACAATTCAGCAAAGCACTTGTACTTCTGTCCCATTGAACTCAATGGAACTGACGCTCTTGCTGAAAGTTAACCAGGTGCTTAAGTGCCTTGCTGTACTGAGATGTAGCCCCTCGGGACTTGGAACTTTGGTAATGGATGGAGGAGGGACTCATGCCAGGCCACAGAGCCCACAATTTAGTCTAAGGCCCCTTGACATATGCCCCTGGCTCTCTTGCTGATTTCCCATGAGATCAACAACCTTACTGAGTGAGCCCCACAGCCAATTCTGCAGAGAAGCGAACTCCATCTCCCCAGTGGAATTATATAGGGGAATCTCAACAGGGTTTCTCACGAAGATTTCCTCCCACAAAGCCTTATTCCACAGGGTTTGTGGAAGAAGGAATAACATGGCCCTGATGACGAACATGTTGTAGGTACATAGGAAAGTAGAGTGATACTCACCAGCCTTCGTTCAGTAGATGGCTGAACGGCTATCAAATGTTACTGAATTGTAGCCATTGCTTAGCTGGGCTGGAATTGATTAAGTGGGCTCAATAACCTAAAAGTATTCAGTGACCTCGCAGTTTGGGCTTTGCAGGTGTTCCCTTCACTTTTCAGTGTTTTATTTAATTTTGGTCAACTAATTTCCAAAATATCTTAAATGTCAGTAATCCTGTGCAAATACAAGCAAACAACCAGCCTTTGTTACATTTGGTGTCAGAAGTGAAAACTGGCTTGTGTTTCTCTTTGTGGGGTGTCAGTTGTGGTGGAGGATTCTGTGTTCTTATGGCAAATGAAAGGCGATGAGAAATCACCCTGTACCCTGGAAATGTGGAGCAGCCAGAAAGTCCCCTGGAGGGTCGTTGCCATTTTTTGTATGGCGAGGTTGTGATTCACCTGAGCTTGAACTCAGGTTTAATTAACTCATAAGAAAACCTGCCGCACTTGGGATTTCTCCCAGCTTGGAGTTTTAGAGAGAGCTGTTCTGTGACCAGTTGTGTTCTTAGAATTATAAACTCGGCGGCCGACAGCGAGACCCTGGTGGATACCATGCCACTTGTGAAGCAGAATTTCAGATGCTCTGTGGGCTGGATCGTCAGCTCATTTCAGCTTCAGGTGAAGACGGGGAAATAAAACATTTCTGGAGACTCCACATGCAGTACTTGGATTCCTAAATACCCCACTGAGCCACTTGATGGATATCAATGTTTTTAGAAGGGAAATAAATGAAAACTCATAAAAAGGGCTCTTATTATTTATGGGGCAATGCATTTCCACAAAAGACACCGGGGCAAAGGACTCCAGCTTCTGTCATGCCTTCTGAGCAAGAGAGGTCTCTTTAGATTTGCATTCCCATAAAGGCTACGTCTGCCGGAAACTTGCAACCTGTTATTCAGAGCCTTAGCAAATCAGCTGAGGGAGCTTGGTGACAAGTTATTACAGCGTTCCACCAATTTAAGTCCACATGGTCCACAGTGGATGGACTCATTACTCTGCCTTATGAGTCAGTGGTCTCAGTCCAATTCCTAGCACAAAGCCACACAGGCAGTCCTGGCTGAGAGGCCAAGAATGGCTACATCCAGTAATGCAGTCAAGGGCAAACCCGGGTAAACAGAATTTTTCCACTGCTCGTTTGGGGAATGTGGCGTTTAGATCAGGGTTGCTTACCTGCTTCTACACCACTGCACCCTTCCAAGATTGAGTGGAAGAACTTGGGCGAAAAACATCAGCCCAGCTCTTAAAAACAAGCTTAACTTTAAGCACATGCTTAAGTACATCCCTTGTGCTTAGGACCTATTGGCTCTAATAGGACTTATATACATATTTAGAATGAAGCATGTGCTCCAGTGCTTTGCTGGATCAGGGCTTCGGTAAGGGCCAAGAAGGGAGATGTTAACACTGCTCCTGCTAATGCTATGCCTCTCCTGTGAATAAATAGGAGGGACGGCTTTTCCCCAGGGCTGTCAAACTGATCTTTTGCTAGCCCTAAATTCACTGAGAAAATGTGTTGGTCTGGTTGGCTTTCATTACACGGCAGCTTCTGGATGGATGGGAAGTGTCGCCAGGGCAGTAGCTAATGTGTCTCTCTGCACTTCGACTCAAAGTCAGAATGTCAGGGAACTGGGGGAAGAGGAGGGGTGGACAGCTGTCTCCTATAACAGAGGCTGAGCTCACTCACTTCCTGCTGTGTTTCTAGGAGGCAGAAACAGAGAGGACAGAAGGCTGAACAGGAGTTTCAGACACTAAAAAGTGTCCAGGGCTTGAAGTTTGGAGATAAAGGGAGCCCAAGTGGTTGGTAATGAAGAGGGATTATTGCAGCACCATAAACTGGGGGTTTGGGGAGCTGAGCAGAGACAAGGGGGAGAAAAGAGCAGGAGAGAGGGAAACCTCTACACTGCAAAAAAAAACCCAACAACCGGTGGCAGCGAGTCCTAGAGCCCAAGTCAATTGATTTGGACTTGCGGGGCTTGTATCATGGGGCTAAAAGTAGGAGGGCGGGTGTTCCCATGCAGCCTGGAACAGGAACGTACACACTGCTATTTTTAGCCCTGTAGCACAAGGCCCGCACGCAGGGGACAGTTTTTATAGCGAGGGTGCTGAGAGCCATTGAACCAAACTATAAGCCCTGAATGGAATGGAAACCACTTCACGCCACATCCGCAGCACCTCTAGTTCCAGCAGCTATGCCCGCAAGCCTGAGTCAGTTGACCTGGTCTCTGAGACGCACTGCTCCCCCCTTTTTTTCCTGCACTGTAGCTATACACAGAGAGGATTGGGGATGAGACAGGAGGGAAGGCAGGAGGGAAATGGTCAGGGCAGGACCAGTAGGGGAGCAAAGGGTGGCACCACTGCCCATAAAGAGAAGAGTCAGGAAGTCAGGCAGGCAGAGAGAGTGGAAGCAAGGCTGGTAATTGTTAACACTTCAGGAGCTTGGATATGGGAGACACTCCGAATGCCAGCACCAAGCAAGGATGTGGGGGTTCATGCCCAAGCGTCAGCTGTGACATGCTCTTCTCCCAGGGAATAAATAAATGGAGACCTTGTGCTTTTTAGCTCATTATCCTGACAGGTTGGTTAGGGAATGGGGGGAAGGCCAGTTGAATCTGTCAGCAATTTAAAAGGTCCCTGTTTCCCTCTTCGGAAAACTCACATAAAGCCAGCGTACCAAGCGGGCAGTGGCACGACAGGAAGTTCACGCAAATATTTATCAAAGTTACACGAGGCCTGGCTATGTGCCTGTTGGAAGGAGTGATGTGACGGAGCTGGCTGTCCCTCGCCAGACCTTCCCTGGACTGCTCCTGTGGCTTTTAGTGCCACTTTCATGCCTGATTTATTCTCCGCTGGGGCCGTGGCAGGACAATGGCAACCCCCGGACATGCCCTTTTGTGACTGGCATCCCTGTGGGTTCCACAGCTGGGAGGGGAGGGAATGCTTTTATTTTGCTGTGTGAGTGACAGGGGGCTGGTGCCCGGAGAATCCATGTCAATGGGGAAGGGCAGGTGTCTGAGTAGCTAGCAAACAGGAGCTGACTGTATTTGGTCCAATCCCAGGTCTCCCTAGGGGAAGCGCATTGTAAAGGGCCAACAGGGAGCTAGAATCTGATGCTCTGATGCTGGCTTGGTCAACTGGAGGTGCTGAGCACCTCTATCTCTCATTGGGATCTCTGTCAGGCCACACAGGCAACAGCTGTCACACCATAAAGGCCTCAGGTGACTGGGTGGAAATGGAGCTGAGCAGCTGAGGTGTTAACAGGACATATAGAAAAGCAGGAGATGAACCAGACGGAAATAACTCTGCCTGTGGACCAAGGCCTTGCTTTTGTTGGCGATCTGTCATGGAGTACAAGGAAACAGGAGTTTTGGTTGCCACATAGTGACTACCAGTCACTGTCGTCTTCAATCTGGCTTTTAGGAGACAATCTGAGGGAGTTCCATCCATGTGTGCATTACAGCAGAAGCAGCAATAAGGATCGAACTCACAGTAACATCTATTCAGCTGTCCTGGAGGGCTTAGCTTCAAATCAGGAAATTCAAAGTGAAAACTGATGATGGGTGAATTGGTTTGCATGAAGCATGACTAACTTTGAATCTTTGCTGAAAACTCTACCCCAATCCTTATTGGAGGTGAGGGTTTTTTTCTTGTTTTGTTTGTAATTGGATGTTTATTTTAAACATCCACAGCCTGAATTCAGGCTCACTGGTGCCTGTGACACGTGTGGCGACGAGTTTGACTCAAACAGGTTGATTCTTTGTCATCTTAATGAAGGGCATCGATCCTTGGAGGCAAACTGCATGCTGAGTAAATTTCTGCCAGATGTGTTTGGAAAGGTGTTTTGGGACAGCGCATTTGGTTCCACAGGCCAACAAAACAGTAGTGTCTCCATCAGAGCTGATAATGGAAGCAGTGCCCGCTTTGTCTGGAATTCGATACATTATGATCCTTTTGAGCTGCTATAGTTTAGGATGTTTGCCGGAAGTGCTAGGTCTGCGTGTCTGCTTTCCAATGTTAAAAGCCTCCACTGCGACAGTGTAACCAAACAGGATGCTTCACTTATCCTCTGGGAGCTAGGCACAGAGGGGGTACCTCATCAGGGAAAACCCAACCTGTTCAGCCTGATGTGGAACAGTCTGCAAAATCCCGGGGTTTGGTATTCGGCATGAAGGCTAGGAATGAATCATCTCCTCACCACAGGAATGGGAAAGGGCCCCTCTGGGGCAGAGCTGGCACATGCTGGTGGAGGAAGCAGGCACAGATTTTTTAGACATTTACATGATGGCTTTGGAAAATCTTGCCAGGACACGGAGGGGCTTCAGTTAAAGTTTTTTGCTCTTCCTTGTTAAACCTGTTACATTTTCTCTCACTTCCTCTCTCTCAGGGGTGTATTCCCACAGGGTCTGCCTGATGAATATGCCTTTGTAGCCACTTTCAAATTCCGGAAGGCTTCCAGGAGAGAAGACTGGTATATTTGGCAGATTATCGACAAATACGGCATACCACAGGTATGAGGACTTTCCAGCTGTCAGGAGCAGCCCTGTTTTGCACAAGCTGGCTATGCTGCTTTCACTCCTCACTCCCCCTTCCAAATGGACTAATGAAAATCCTTTTTGACTGACTGGCACTTTCAGTTCCTTCTGCTAAACAACCTTTGCCTTTGAAATTGGACACTGCCCGTGGTTTACCTTGGGAGGGATATTCACTCAGACAGTGGCTGAAGTGAGGAGTGAATGGGCAGAAAAAAGACACATTCCTAATTTTTAAAAGTACTTTCAGTTTTTCAATAATTTTAAACAGCTGGTTCCGAACAGAAAAATGATGCAGTGCCCAAGAGCAGGGAAGGATGGCCTCCTGGTTAAAACACAGGGCTGGGCCTCAGGAAAGGTGGTTTCTCTTCCTGCCTCTGCCACAGACTTCCTGACATTGGGTGATTTTGGACCAGTCACTTAACATCCCTTTGCCTCAGTTTCCTCCCCTGTGAAATGGGTATAATAATGCTTCCCTACCCCTTATGCGGTTTGTGAAGGTTAACTATCGCAGTACTGTCACAGAATCTAGCGAGTGCCCCCTCCTCAGATGGCTGTGAGGGGGAAGCCAAATCTCTGCTGCATCTGGAGCCTCCGCAGTCTCTAGCACTGGTTCGGTGCTTGGCCTCTATGGCACATTTCCTGGGCCTTTTCCCCCTTTTTGGAAATGGGGCTGTTCACCCCACCTACGCTTGGCCCCCAACTCGCCTACAAGATGCCGCCATTACTTAAATACATCCTGCTTCATCACTCCAGCTCAAAGGTGTGAAACTTCTTGTTAAAGTTGAACTCTCTCAGAGGCACGCAGCAGTTGTGAAGCAGTTCGTATACCTCAGACACTTTGCACAGAGTCTGACACATTTGTTCTTTTTTACCTAGTGATTAAGGGACTGGAGCGCAAGACTTATGAGAAGAGGTTGAGGGAAGTAGGCTTGTTTAGTCTGCACAAGAGAAGAGTGAGGGGGGATTTGACAGCAGCCTTTAACTACCTGAAACGGGGTTCCAAGGAGGATGGAGCTAGACTGTTGTCAGGGTGGCAGATGACAGAACAAGTCTCAAGTTGCAGTGGAGGAGGTCTAGGTTGGACATTAGGAACATGTTTTTCACGAGGAGGGTGGTGAAGCACTGGAATGGGTTACCTAGGGAGGTGGTGGAATCTCCACCTTTAGAAGTTTTTAAACTGCGTATTGACAAAGCCCTGGCTGGGATGATTTAGCTGAGGTTAGTCCTTCTTTGAGCAGGGGATTGGACTAGATACCTCCTGAGGTGCTTTCCAACTCTGATAGTCTATGATTCTATAATCATACAGCGCACAGGAGAGTGTGGATCATACAAAACAATAAACTGTACACGTATGTCACTTTCTATCTGACCCTTCACTTGGGAGTCGTTTGGGACTATTGCTGTGCAGATGGCAGGCAGACAAGGTGTCCCTTGCCTTATGTATGCTGTTACATGAGAGGTGGTCTGTCCCTCATGGAATTCCTCACCCATCTTCTGCAACCTTGCTGTCTGCTGCCTCAGGTTTTCCCTCTGGTTTCCCCTAGTCCTGTGTGTTTCTTTATTTGAACCCCACCTGGTGACCTTTTCCCTTCTGTTCTATTCCTGGTAAGTTTCCACTGTTGCTACCTTAGGCCCGGTCTACACTTACCTTTGCAATTCGGCGGAAATCTACGGGAGATACGCAAGTGACGTAAATCACTTGCGTATCTTCCATCGACTTTGCAGCATCTTCTCTGCGCGGCGTCCACACTGCACTGTGTCGAAGGGAACAGCGCTCCCTTTGACACAATGCTACTCCACTTACCGAGGTGGTTTTCCTGCGTCGCTTCCTGGATGGACTAAGCGCGTCTCTACAGACCGCTCAGTCGATCCAGAGCAATTGATGTGACGGCAGCAAATTTGCAGACCCAGCCTGAGTCTCTACAATCCAAGGGGTAAGCTAGAATCGTTTTCCAAGGCTTGAACTCCTTTTTAGCATAACCTGTGTATAGTTAAAGTGTTGTCATTACCTTAAGTATTTCCTTTTGTCCCTGTCTGCTGCGTACCAGCTACAAGCCTTTCAGCAGTGGTGGATCCAGTTACGTGTAGACACTCATGATACAGCTGTTTTTCATAATACAACTTCACAGTATCAAGCGGAATTATGAGTTATATGAACAAAGCCCACATTCATCATACATACAGTATAGTGTTATCTGTTTCCATATAGTGTTTTTAACCACCACACCATGTTGTTGTTTTTTTCTTTGCGGGTGGGTTTTTTGTTTTGCCTGCTCTATACATTTAATTTTGTTGTTATAGAATTACTCATGATTCCTGAGCGGGCTGCCAGTGCTGATGGATTTAACAGTGCTAAATATTATTATTCCTTTGGATTTGAACTTCCTGAGGATGTGGGGAGATATTTGAGGCACTCAGACAGCACAGGGAATAGGTGTAGTATAAGAACCTAGCTAGCTAGATTCTAAAATCAACCAGTGAACAAAGATTAATATCAGCTGATTTTTGATCAAAGGAAACGTAACTTATTGTGAAACCATACTCCCCTAATTCCAAACTCTAATACAGTACAGTCAATCATTTGATGTTGTTTGTAGCTGAAAAATTGAACCCCTTAAATCTGGAAAGCAAAAAGCAATTGAAAACTTGATTAAATTTTAGTCCAGTCACTCAGTACTTTCTCCTTCTTTGTCATTGCTTGGCCATTTTAGTCATAATGGCAGGTCATTTAGGCCATGTATCAGCTAGTCCCTTTAACACACCAGGTCCTTTCTCAATCTCATTTCCTATCGCATCTTCAGGTATGCTTCCCACACCCTGCCTATATCTCTTCCCCTTTCCATCTGCTATTAGTCACATTGACTCTGTAAATCACTTTGGGTAGCAGTTTATGTGAAAGGATGAGTTTAGAGAATGAAGTTGTGTTTGTATGGGCAACATTCTTCCTCTTGGTTCTCAGGTGTCTATCCGACTGGATGGGGAGAACAAAGCCGTGGAGTACAGTGCCATTGGGCTGACCAAAGATGCAGTGCACGTGGTTTTTCGAAATGCGCGAGTCAGCGATTTGTTTGATCGCAACTGGCATAAGATCGCCCTCAGCATTCAGTCCAAGAGCGTCTCCCTCTACATCGACTGCAAACTAGTGCAGACGTTGCCTATTGAAGACAGAGAAAATATTGACATTCAAGGAAAGACAGTGATTGGCAAACGCCTGTATGACAGTGTACCCATAGATGTAAGTAGTGAGCATGCAGATTCGTTCCCAGGGAAATTGTCCATCTGTACACAGTGGATGGTTTCACCAAATCCTCTCTTTATTCACCGTTATTTACCGAATCTGTGTGTTTGATTAACTATCTGAGAATGGCTGATATCTCATCAGACACCAGAGTTTCTGTCTTCTAAGCTGAAGTGTGCAGTACAAGGATACAATGGAGGAGGCTCCATCTCATCCTTCTAACCACTCACAAACGTCATCGCCTAATCTTCATAATACCAAACAGAATTGGAATGTCTCTGTGCTGTCCCAACCTGGCCCTACATGGGGTTTCATGTGTATT
>ML675632.1:8926440-9053828 GCA_007922155.1 Mesoclemmys tuberculata | reverse complement strand
TGCATGTAAAATGATTTAGTAGCATTAGTAAATGACTGCGTGGAGTTGAACAAAATGAAACATCCTATCCAACTGAAATTTCAAGGGGAATTTAGGTAGGCAGAGTATAATTTCCAGGCCAGAACACACATATATACATATACAATCCTTATTCTTATTAAAAGCACCACAGATTTTTAATGAACAGAGATAGTCAGGATCTCATTAGCATAGTGCCCTTCACAGAATGCTGGGGTGTTAAGAGAGGTGGGTATCAGCTGTGGTCCCCCAGAACCATCATGATCTAGTCTCATCTGGCCTTTGTATTGTTCGCACATTTTGCTTTGAAACACTAGGCACAAGTTGACATTAATAATTCACAGCCTCTGAAACATGGCTCCGTTGTCTGTCTTTTGTTTTCTAGTTTGATCTTCAGCGGATGGTCATTTACTGTGATTCCCGACATGCTGAGCTGGAAACCTGCTGTGATATTCCCTCTGGACCAGTAAGTTGTTTTGTTTTTATATATGCATATACACAGACACTCTTAGTTTAGATCTATTACCCAAATAAGGGGACGTGAGTCTGATATTAGGCAGGTAGTGAATCAAGCCAATAGAATTGGTAACGTAACATGGTGATGAGTTTACTGAAAAAGAGAAAAGTATGAAGAAATAAATGTTTCCATCTCCCTTTTCCTTGTCAAAGTATCATGAGAAACAAAAATCTGAAGGGTTCAACTGCTGATTGAAGAATATAATTTCGTTGTAAAGGTATTCGGTGTGTTTCCTACTGCTGTTGTACGGGAAGAGCTAAGACAGCAACAGTAGTTAGTAGTCTCAGTCCAGTTCCCAATGCACAGATGTCTGCATTGCAAAATACACCATCATAGTGTGGCAGAAGTCTGTCACTGTTGTAGCTGTTGTTCGGATAACCAGGTTTGCAGGATCCATACTGGTACCTTTCATCAGGAGTTTTAAAAAACCCAAATCCAAACAAACAATTGATTTTCTGATTCCCCAAGTCTCTGGAGTTTGCCATAGCTAGCGACATGTCTCGATAAATACCAGTTTGGCTTTCATAAACTGGATAAAAGGCAGATGAGGTTTCGAAAAGGGAAGGCCTGATCGTGACATGA
Organism: Mesoclemmys tuberculata; assembly: GCA_007922155.1. NCBI lineage: Eukaryota > Metazoa > Chordata > Testudines > Chelidae > Mesoclemmys > Mesoclemmys tuberculata. Next base: position 9,052,711 of record ML675632.1, on the reverse strand, counting down.
GCTGTTTGGATTTAGTGCCAGGTGACGGTCGTTACTGAAGCGCTACCTGCTGAAATAAGACCTACTGTCGGCAGCGAACAAGTGGGCCCCACAAACACGCTCAACTGTTCCTGTCCTGCTGGAGAAAAGGTGAGTGACTCTGTGTTCCTTTCTGGGAGTCTTTGTTTCTTCTCCCTGGCTAGCCCCTTTGGTTTTGGGAGCACGGTCTAGTAGAGGAATTGTATAGTGCTTGAACTGCAATGCCAGGCAACATCAGACTCCTCGATTGTAAACTCGTTGGGGAAAAGGACTGTGTCTTGGGTGTTTTGTCAGCACCTAGTTCAGTGATTGTGACTTCTGGAGAGCAAGCTAGAAAATGAAGCAGCTATTTTTACCACCCCTTCTAAGTACAGGTTTTGTAGGACATAATATGAATGGACTGTTAGGGTCAATGTGAGACATGCAGAAGAAATCCGCTTGCCGTCAGAGGAGTTGTGCCTGTTTAAGTCTGCAGGGAAGGTGGCCATTGGGGTGTTAGCACTGCAGCAATATTTTCATTGCTGACTTTTTTATTGTAGTCTGCCAATGCTCAAATGTTGGGGATGAGTAGTTTCTCCTCCATTGCCCACTAAAATCAGTGGGGCTCTTTCCATTGTCTCCGTTGGGCCCCTAGTGTTCTGGCGTGTAGTGAGAAGAACTGTCTCCATACCGTCTCCTTTTTCTTTCTTTAGGGCGAGAGAGGCCCAACTGGCCCTGAAGGTCCTAGAGGTCAAAAGGTCAGTAGTACGATTTCCACTTTGTCCATTTAAAAAATATCATATGAGGTGCTGGGTTATTCTGTATGACTTGAAGTGTTGAAGGAACAGAATCAAATTAATTGTACAGCAGATAGGAGAAGGGTTGGATGTGCCCAGGGTAGGGCATGGGGAATGCAGTAGTTAGAATGCGTGTCTTGACTATGCTTACCCTTGATTTAATTGAAGTGGATTATATAGCTTCTAGAAGCACTAAAATGCAAAATCTTTGTTTCTATGTTGAATCTTTCTCAAACTCATGTAACCCATGAGGCTGACATCACAACTTTGATGATGATTGTCCAGTAATTCTGCACTATGCCGAAGATAAAAGAACACATCATTACTGTTCGTCATCCTTCAGAAATTCACTGAGCCTGGAGAGGGACAATGGAGCTCTGTAACCCAGTGTCTAGGAAGTGCATTTGAGTCATGGGGTGAAGTTAAATATGGGCTATGTTTGTACTTAGGTTTCTTCTTAGAATGCACAGAGTAAACCAACCATTCTTTGCTCCGATGATTCTAAATCCTACTTAGCTGGATGATACAGATTTCTGATGAAGTGTGGTAGATAGGTCACTGATGAAGTGTGGTAGGTAGGTAGGTAGGTCAAGTGTGGTAGGTAGGTAGGTAGGTGCTGTAGGTCTGTATGCATGGTGAGGCCAAAAATTCCAAACCCTGGGTTTTTAGAGAGATTCACTGTACTGCCAATAGTTAAATGTTTCCGGGATGCAGAAATAAATTTTCAGGGTATATATTTTCTGCTGGGGTAAATGGACACAGGCCTGTTGACATTCAGCTGTGCCTACTTAAAATGGCTGGGAATTTGGCCCGTGGTTCCCATGGGACTATAAATAGTTCCACTCCTATTTTAATCTCTGATGGTGTAAGTAATGACGGGCTATTCTTCAGTATGACAGAACCATGAGAAATTACTGTGAGGAGAACACAAAAGGCTGGCAATGATAAAACAAAAAGAAAGAAAATGTATGTGGTCTCGCTCATCGGCAAAGCTGTGCAATAGATTCCAGCCCACTTCACACTCAGTAAAAGAGATTAAAAATGGTTCTGTAGAAGGATTGAATGGCAAGCCTTATTCCCGATCTATGGCTAGTAATCGCTGGCTTTGATGTTCCATAACCCATGTGCATCCAGGGACCTATAAGGTTTGTGTAATGGTGATCTAATGAACTGTTCACAGACCAAGGGTTGGGGACTCTTGAATTTTAATCCAAGCTCTGCCGATGACTCACTATGTGGGAAGTGTGAGGTCATTTAACTTCTATGTCCCTTCGCTATCCACTAAATAGAGCTACTTTTTGGTGCCTGCCTCACAGGGATGCTGCAAAGATTAATTAGTAAATGGGTGTAAAGCCCTTTATGTCATTTGTGGCCTAGTAAACATCTAGACTAGATTGTCACTGTCCTCACGCAGCCCAAAGGAGAGTAGACCCCCTACACCAGCCTGTACGTGCACCTTTAGCCCTGCCCAGATTGTGATGCTGGCCCTGGGGTGCATCGCAAGGACTACTCACCTGCCCCTCCTCATGTATAGCCAGCTCCAAGCATTCAAAAATCAGGAGTCAGGCCTCAACCATTATGTGCTTGGGTTATGAGATTGAAATAAAAATTGGGCTCACTTTGTTCATTTTCTGGTTAATGAGCCTTTAGGGTGCCCTCCCATCCTATTGGTTTTTTTTATATTTTTCTCTGCCACCATGAGGGCCAGAAACTTACTTTTAAAAATGGAAGCTGAGAGTCTCGCCATGTCACCTGACTCCAGGAGCTGGAGCTTTAAGAAAAACATCAAATATCATAAGACACATGATAAAACCGTGAGAGTTGGTGTCCTGGAGGTGCCAACCTTGCACGTCCCCTCACGGTGTGGCAGGTCTGCCTCAGTTTTCCCCGCGGCATCTTCGGCACGCTGCTGATGTGGATATGGCTCATTTTCTGGCCAACTGACTGTGAGAGCTCAACCCCTAGTGGGGTAACAGAGTCCCCAAGTCACAATCCAGCGTAAAGAGAAACCAAAATAATCTTCAGCCTACCTGGGCTGGGCTTTCAGTCCCTTCCTATCAGGCAAGCTCCAGCTGCAGCAGCTTGCCTTAATGCCCGCTGTTATAGAGTTCTTGGAGGGCCTGTGGCCTAGTGGGTGGCACGCCCAGTTTCCAGCTCGCCTCCCAGCAGGAAGAGCTTTCAGTCCAGTTCCTGACCCTGGTGTGTGGCTTAGCTTGACCTTAGGGTTTTTCAAGGTCCTCCCCCTCTCCTTACAAGAGGGGAAGCAGGCTGGAACTGAGGCTTATGCACATTAGACTACAAGGGCGCTTGGTAGGGGACCCCAGGCCCTCCCACTCTATTGGGCTCCAACCCAGGGTCCTAAGAGAGCCAACAGTGTCCCGTGCTCCGAGTTGCCTCCCTGGGTCACCTCCTACCGTTGTCTCCCACCCTGTCTCTCGGTCCAACATAGAAATGAAAAGACAACTAAATTGTCAGCCCCAGCCGGGCTCAGCTGGTGGCCCTGTCCTGACAGGGAGGCTTCTTCAGTCGCCTTGTTCACGAGCCCTCCGGCTATGTCCGTCTTCCTCCCCAGCATCCCCCTTCGGAGCCAAGCTACTCTCTTTTAAGCACTCTGTCCAGTTGGAGCATACTCAGCAGGTCTGGAGGGGTGAGGTTACCTGGGGCCAGGGTTGCCCTTTATCCCCTTGTACACCCCATCGCACCCACCATTGGCTTCCTGGTAACAAGGGAAACGCTCAGTCTGTGTTTGGCACCTTCCTGCAGGGTGGTCCTGGCTGACTCCCATCTTCAGTCAGTTTCTGGCCTGACCCAGGCTTCTTGTCCAGAGCAGGAGTGACCTGTCTGCTTGTCTTCCTGGTCTACTCCCAGTCTATCCTCTGTCCTTTCAACCTGATCGCTCTTGCCCCAGTAGCTCATTAACCCCCCTCCTGACCAGTGTGGGGTTCACATAGCCCATCACTGCCGTCACCTGGCCAGAAATGCACAGAGAGTGGGAGGAGTCCGGACTCTGCTCCCCCTTCTGACAGCCAGAGCAATTGGGCAAGCACATATGGGGGAGTACGCATACATGAGACGGGTGAAGTAGCTTACTTCCTCCTCAAAGCAAGGGAGAAGCAGAGGACGAATTGTAACCAAGTTGTCATCAGGAGCTGGGAATATAAATCTCAGGGCCCTTAGAGACTGATGCTGAGGATGACTCCATATCCAGTATGTTGAATTCCAAGGAGGAGAAAGGTCAGGGCTGGAAAGCATAGAGGACACTCTTTTTGTGACATTGCCTGACTTCTGTGAATATTCCGTGCAACTGAATAAAAATCAGATACAGTGTAGGAAGATAACAAGCTTCCATTTTTCTCCAGTTTAAGTCCCATAACCCAGTGCAAACCACAGAAACTCAGAGATTAGAGAAAGGAAAATCTTCTTTTAGAGGTGATTGTCTCTGCCTCAGTCCACTATGCTCTCAAAGTGAGGGTAATGTGCTGTGACACGACGTGTGTTTTGGAAGGAGATGCAGCAAAAAAAAATTAGAGAAAGAAGCAGGAAATAGACTTGGGAGGGTCAGCGTCTGGACATGGGAGACTGAATTCTGTGTTAATGTGCTACAGAATACAATGACTAACACCATCTTTATTCAGTTATTCTTGGATGCAGCACACTTTTCACCCCTATTTTCATAGATTTATAAGGCTGGAAGGGATCACTGTGGTTTTCAGCCTGACCTCCTGTGTAACACAGATCAAAGAACTTCCCTGAATTAATTCCTGTTGGAATGAAAGCAGATCTTTTAGAAAAAAAACACACCCCAAAATCCCATCATGATTTAAAAATTGTCAATGATGGAGAATACACCACAATCCCTGTAAATTGTTCCAATGGTTAATCACCATTACTGTTAAAAATTTGCACCTTCTTACTAGTCTAAATTAAACAATTAGACTTCAGCACATCGCTAGGCTGTTAAATGGGTGTCTCCATCAGATAAAGCATGTGTTCCTGACAAGGGGCACTGTAAGTGGTGGGACTGAACACTTCTTATAGTTACAAGTGTGGACAAGGGCAAATGGAATTCAGCACTGTATCAAAAACCATGGTTAAATCCCATTTCATCCAGAATGGAGAAATCTTGTGCTGCTACAGGGGCCATTGTGGCTGGCTCTGTGCTATTCCTTGCTAGTCCCTTCTAGAGTAAAATGTATGGCACATTCCAGCAACTCCTAACTGATGTAAGACTTTCCAGCAAAGAGGAGCCTTGCAATTGCTCTGAGTTGTGCCAAGAGCTGAACTGGACTTTGTCCGTGATTGGGACTGGGGTGTGGAAAGATCATTTCAACCCATCTTTGTTCTTACCCCTAAATTACACAGACATCAGTTCCAGAGCCAGTAGCAGTATTTTTTTTAAACAAAAAAAAAACCTGAATTTTTCTGTTTTTTTTTTTTATTTTCTGGTTAAAATTTTTTAAGTGTATCACTTTCTATTTCCCCCTCTTTCTCATTTTCCCTTTTCCCTTTCCTACTGCTTTTCCCAAAAACAATAAAAGGGGGGGCAGGGGAGAAAACCCCACAATATGGAAAAAAAATGGGGGGGGGGAAATATTTCTGAAACAAAAATGTTCATGACAAATTCTGAATTAAAGAAACATGGTTCCTTTTGGAAACCTGTAGAACAGAAATGACTGGAAACTTTGGAAATTTTTCATTACTTACCCCCTTTTTTTGGACCATCGTAACCGGTAAGGGGTACACTCTCTGGATCAAATTCAGCACACTTTTTCAAGGACTGGGAGTCCTTGCTGTGTTGAAAAACAATTGTAAAGGTAAGGCCTTCTGGGGGCATTCAAAGGAAAGGTCTCTTTGCCTTGACATTGCCCCTTTAAAAACTCCATCTGTATTATAAAATCAATGACTGTGTATAAATCACACACCCACACCCAAGTTTCCCATCGACTATAAACAAAGTGATGCATAGATGGGCTTTATGTTTGCAGCAGCACCTGCCCTGTTGCCAGCTGTTAAACTGGGGCTTTGGGGAGGGTGGGCTTCAGTGTTTTGAGACAAATCTTTGATGCTCTTAAATAACAAATGCATATTTGAATGATTGAATATACAAACATTAACATGGGGCAGCTCTTGAGTTAAATCAGTTGTTAGGAGCAATAAGCGATGTCCGTGTGCCTTTCAGAAAAATGATATGCTTTACAGTCTTGTGGCGCTAACACCCCTTTCCTCTTCTCCAGGGGGAAAGTGGCAGCCCTGGACTTCCTGGTCCAAAAGGAGAGTCGGTAAGTAAGAGATTTCACAGACTGACTGATTTTTGTAGTGGAACATGAGAGACAGAAAACCAGTGGCTCTCCTACTGATTGTGCGGGGCCTCTGCTAGTAGCTGCCCTTTGCGGACCAGTCCCTTGTGGCCAGAGTTCCATTTTAAGCATTCCCTCTGTTCTTTGTTTTTGGAGCCCCTAGGGTATGTCTACACTGCAATTAAGCATCCATAGCTGGCCTGTGTCAGCTGACACAGGACCCCATGATGGGGGAGCATCCCTGTTGAACTGCAGTGTAGACGTACCCTTAGGACCCACCACAGTCTTTCCTATAAGTCCTACCACCCTCTACTTAAGGGCTACTTTAATAACCACTAACCGTCACTCCAATAAAGCCCATCGCCGCAATCCAAAGGTTGTCACTTATCTCCGGCTCTTCTGCCATCCACATTCCCCTGCCATAGCCTGCTCTTCACAGGGTTGCTTCTCAGAGCTCTCTCTCCCTGGAGTTTAGCCTTCTGACTCTGTTTTCCTTCTCTCACCCGTGTCTCCCATGTTCTGCGGGAGAAGGCAATCTATATGCAGTCCTCCTCCAGGGAGCTCCTCCCGACTGGCTGCAAGAGGGGAGCTCTCCTCTCTTGCATTACAGGGCTCCGGATCCCAGCCCTTTAAAGGAACAATGTCCTGGGGTTTCCTCCCCATTTAATTCCTAACCACCCAGGACTGCTTCCTTTCCTCAACTACCAGGCCATTTCCTCAGCCTTTGATCCTTCCAGCTCCCTGGAATGGGATCTTCTGTCCCACTCCTCTCTTCAAGGGTCAATATATTCCATTACACTTACAATTCCGCGTGCAGCCTGTGCTCGTCCTCTGTGCAGGGATGATATTCAACCTTCTAGTCTCAGTCAGCTGATGCCATTTTCTGTGTGTTTCAATGCTCTGTCAGGAAGCCTGACTGCTAGCTGACCTCTTACTGGCCTTTTAGTTCAAATGTGCAAACTGGATACGTCGACTGCTTAGCACATTCAGCAGAGACACTGTGGTGCATTTACACACAAAGGAAAGAAAGTGTCAGTCTTTGCTGGTTACATTAAGGTGACAATGGGATCTTATTTCAATCAGTTGTTGCTGATAAAAAGTCCACCCTCCAGTATAAGTTATTTAAAAGAGAAAGAAAGTTGAGTTTTTAGTGGCAATCGGGACTAATGAAAACTGAGGGCGTCTTTGTTTTTGGAAGGTTCATATCAGACACGGTCACAAATATTAATTAATATCATATGTAGGGTATGGGGAGAGAGTTGTCTGGTAATTGAAATGGGGTTGCTGCTTTCCAGAATGTCTGGGCTCTTTATTTTAATCTGCTATTTGTTGTCTGAACTGGGCACGTCACTTGACTTTTTTGTGCTGCCCAGTTATATAGGTATGATAATACTGATCTATCTAATAAGTGCATCCTTAATTAGACTTAAAAAATGTGCAATAGAAGAAGAAGAAGCATAGACAATTTCTTAAGCAACCACATGATTTTGTTGTTGCAAATCCTGGCCTTCTCTCCCACCAGGATTTATCTCCATCTTGACTTATGTCTTGTCTTAAGTTTGCTCCAAATCCTGCAGTTGGATCCACAAGGGTAGACCCTTGCACCTCCGTGGTCCAGTTGCAGGACTATGACCTTGGATTATGAACTGTTCCAGAGCAGGATATCTGTCTTGTGCTTTTCTTCATGTAAAGGGCCATGCCCATTTATGGACCCATATAAATAATCAATAATAAAATCTGCATAGGTGTTTTGACAATTCATATTTATAAAGTGCTTTGAGCTGCTTGAATAAAAGTTGCAATATAGTATTATAATATATTAAATTCACCTTTCCTTCTTCTTTCTAGGGCAGAGGACCATATGGCAGAGGAGAGAAGGGAGAACAGGTATGGTGATATTGTTCATTATACAACACGATTAGATCATAGCTTGCTCCATTGCTTTGTTTAGCTCAAAGACTAACTTTGGAGCCCTTGGGAGCTTCTAGAGTAAGATCTGCAGGAGAGAGACCATTATGAGCAAAGAAAATTCCAGAGATGTGATCTGGTTAGATTTTAGTAAAGAACGTGATATACTTTCTTGTGCATGCTTCATCAAAATTTTAAGATTTTTCACTGATTTGCCCCTTGTGTAGTCTGAATTCCAGCTGTGCAAAGTGTGTGTAAAATGCTATCACAACAGAAAGATAACGTTCACTTTGTATAAATGGCAAAGACTATACAAGGGGTAATACAGCGAAGAATCAGGCTTCATCTAATGGATGAAAAACTGGCTCAAGGGCGGTGAGCAAAGGGTACAGTTAAATAGCAGTCATTGATTTTTGAAGAGGTATGAAATGGGGTACTGAAAGGACTCACGCAAGGTCCTGCTTTACTGAATATTTTCATCAATGATCTGAAAGAGAGAGAAAAGCAGCACGTTAATGTTATTACAAATATTAGTAGGAACCGAGAAATAAGACAGAAGGGTCTAGGAAAGTTAAAAATATGGATGCAAAGTAACAAAATGACATTCACTTGGAAAAATCCTATCTGTTCTATCTGGGAAAATATATTCAGTGGAAATCAGCAATGGCAAATGAAGCATGGAGAGGATAGTGCTTGGCAAACTAGAAGTGGGGTTTTAGGCTATATGGGAGCAAAGCCAGCAAATTTAGGCTGCATCAGCAGAAGCGTCATATTATGGAGGAAAGAGATAATCGTCTAACGCTATCCCAGTGTTACAATCAGAACAAAAGCATCACACTCGGTTCTGGACACCGGAATGATACTGATAAACTGGGGAGTATAGAGATGAGCAAGAAAAAAGATTGCAGGCTGCCGGTCAGCAGATGTGGAAAGATAAAAAGAGCCAAATAGGCATAGGTTGGCTAAGTGATAATTCTGGGGGAACATGAACAACCTCTAAAAATGTTCGACGGGTGTGATCATTAGTGGAGGAATGGAAATCATTAATTAGGGTGGTACCAGGGGATAATAGGATAAAATTAAGAAAGAAGCTATAAAGTGTCGTGACTATGAGATGTAATAGTCTCAAGGGAAACAGTGGGCACCCCATTGCTTGAAATATTTCAAGCTATATTGGACAGTGCATTAGTAAATGTCCTATAGGGAAGAATCCTCTACTGGCAGGGAGAGATGGATTTTATGACCATTAGAACCTTCCTATCTCTGCTTTTTCTGCTTATAATCTACCGATCATATACATCTGAAATGCACCATTTGACCTTCTTACATTCCAAATGAAGGATGCTTCTTAGAGGATACGTTACTAAATCAGCCCGTAGACATGGGAAAAATAAAGGGCAAATTTCTGCATTCATATACGTGAAACCTTTTCCACTGACAGGCAGAGTTTGGCTTACAATGGACAGTCCAAAGATTCAAAATGCAGCCTTTAGAAATCACCCAATGTTTCTCATGTGGCAAGGGTCAGTTGGCCCCGATGAAAAGCGTTACATTTACGGTAAAACCTCTGAGTTATGAACACCTCAGAAATGGAGGTTGTTCGGGACTCTGAAATGTTCGTAATGCTAAACAAAATGTGACCATGGTTCTTTCAAAAGTTTACAACTGAACAATGCTTAATACAGCTTTGAAATTTTACTATGCAGAAGAAAAATGCTGCTTTCAATTTGTGTGTGTTTCTCTGCCGCTGCCTGATTGTGTACTTCTGGTTTCAGATGAGGTGTGTGGTTGACCAGTCAGTTCATAACTCTGGTGTTTGTAACTCTGTAGTAGGTTGGTGCTGTAACAGAAATAAGGTCTGATCTGGGCAAAAAGAAAGAGCTGTAGAAAGAGCCACCTCCTGCCTTTTTCACCCTGCAGAGGAATATGGTGAGGGTGCAAGTTTTGATTGAAAAACAGGTACATCATCTGGGCTGAACTTCTCTGATTAGGTAGCCCAGTGGCATCCTTGTGGCTGCAACCTAACATGAGTGCATAAAGATGCACGGCTTTGACTGGCCAGATCTGTTTATTTGGTATGCTAGCCACCGGAGGCATTCAGTGGACCTGGACCGAGTAACAAAGGTGCTGCATCTGTTATATTTGTCAGCAGAGATCATGGGCACCTTCTGGCCATGTTTTGGTACAGTTGTTGGTGAAAAGTGTGTCTCTGTTGAGCATGGCTGGTATGTCTGAGAGCAGGAGGAGAATGTGAGATTGCTCAGCACATCCACTGATTAAGTACCAGAAGAGCTGACGCCCGTCCAGCATGTCTTTTGAGATCAGCAGCACAGAAGGTGTATATTTGCTGAACGTACTGATACATCTAGCAATAGAGGAACCGTGTGTGTGTGTATGTGAGAAGCAGGGGTGCTGGTGTGATTTAAGTAACTGGTACATTTGGCAGCTACATCTACTGTGCTAGATGTACTTTATACTCCAGACAGAAGAGGAGGAGAGTGTGTATGTTTCACTGCAGAGGTGTCCTCACCCACTAGACAGACCTGGTACATCTGGCATCAGAGGACTCGCACACCTCCTGGCATGTTTTCTCATTGCTCCCAAAATGGCTGAGTAAAACCAGTCTCTCTTTCTCTTCATCTTTACCATGACTGCTTTATATTTACCTGAGTTTCTGGGATGCTGGGCTATTAAATCCATTAGTGGCGAGTAAGTGGAGGAAAGAGACGGACTTCAAAAGGCAAAAGTGGGGCCTCTGTTGTTCTGTTTTGCACTGTGATTTCTTTAAGGACAACGTTTAAGTCTCCAGTGCCAAAGTAAGAGAAGTTACTATGTCTTTGAGACAACAGAGATGGTGAGATTGCACTGCCTTCATAAACTCCAACCATGCCAGGTGATTCAATATTGTCATAAGCATTCATCAGAAGTCAGTTCCTGTTCTTCTAGGATCACAGGTGAGGGGGGTGGCTTGCTTCTGCACTCTGTGACACCAGCTTAATGCCGTTGTAACTCTACTGACATCAATCAGGGTATGGAGCATTTTTTTATTTCGATCTAGTACAGCACTGAGCACATTACTGATGATAAACCAACAAACAGCTGTGGCTGAAATCTTCCACTCTGCATTGGAAAGTTTAGGAATGGGGGTTTATATGATTTAGAAAAAACGGGAATTCATAGTGAAGGCCGAAACTGCATCCTTAACTTGCCCTGTTGTGCCTAGATATTACAGCGATGACTTGTGTGTTGTACCTTATGTGCTGAAGTATGTATAGGCGAACCATGGGAGGGCAGGCGTAGCACCCAGGTTTTGAACACCCAGGCCTTTCAGGGTCCAAGAGCTCGGGCTACAGCTCAAGACAAAATGCCTACAAGCAATTTTTCAGTCCTTGAGCCCAGGTCAGCTGATCTGGGCCAACTGCAGGTTTCTATCCCCATATAGACATACCCACCATGTCCTACGTTTATCACTGGAGCTCACCTACCTCACAGGGCTGTCATGTGGCCGCTGATCAGTTAATATTTGTAATCTTCTTTTCGAGCTCAGATTAAAGCTGGTATATAACGGTTAAGTGCTAGTGGTTTCAGCGTGAACTCTGTCCAGTCAGGGCAGTTTCATTCTATGATTCTAGTATAATTTTTTTAAAACCCTCTTTCCTGTACTTAGAGTGCCTTCTGTGTGGTTAGTTAAATAACTGAGGCGCTGAGGTTGCGTTGGCTTTTTTTCCCTGAAACAATAATTAAAGGGTTTTAGATAAAATCAGTGACTCCAGTGACCTAGAATAACAGCTGCAGATTGTAATAAACAACTTGAAGCCCGATCACAGAATAATAATTTTGCATCCTGACAGCTTAGTTCTCAACGCTACAGGAATTGCAGGGCTTGTGTGTAGGTTATTTTTTCCCCTTTACCCAAGCTCAGTAAACATTAGCTTACATTTGCTGTCCTGGTCTCTCACTGCCAGGCCTGGAGCTGGTATACAATGACGTCTGCTGGCAGTGAGAAAGCTGTAAACTCTCCGCCCCCTTTCTTTAGGGCATTTCCTTGCCAAGCTCACCTCCGAGTGTGAAAAGCGAAGAGTGTCAGAAAGCTTTTGCATCCCTCCATTCCTCTTCTGGTAAGAGGTCTGTAAAAGAGATCCCTGTGATTCAGTCGCTGATCACTGTGCTAGGATGCAGAACGCTCTTTAACGTGGTATTACGACTGACAGGTATGGATTAGCTGCTTGTCAAAAGGAGGTGAAAAGAGCCTTCTTAACCATCTAATGTGAGTGTAGAATGTAAAATGAGTCTGTCATCCTAGTAAATTACAGCCTCCTGCGGTGCTGCACAAAACAGAGCCCGGTCACCCCCAGCAGTCCCTTCCCCTGTAGTCAGTCAAAGGAATCAACCTGTATCACATACTATCTGCCATCTTCCGCCTGACTAAAAGCTTTGGTACCTGTTCTTGTGGCCAGATGGCAGAGTTATCCCTCGCCTTACCCATTCACAAGATCAGAAGAAGGGCAGAGGCAGTATCGTACACTCCAGTTGATTGATAAAGTTAGGCAGTCAGATCCTCCCTTCTCCATACTACACGCCCCTCATCAAAGCTTGTCATGCTGATCCTCCTCGTTAGAGCTTGAAGATAGCACCTCTGACAGCTAGGGCTGCCAAATACTGTGCAGATACTCTGCCCTAACCACACTAACCTGAGATGCTATAACTTCAAATGCCATCCATGTCTGGACTCTCTTACACCAGCAGAAAGCTGGCAATTTGGCTGTCCGATGCTTCTGCATAACAAACAAAGAATGGGATAAGAAAACACTCTACTAGGAAATCACTGTCTTGATCAGAAACGTTTTTGTTTTTTTCCCCATTATTTCAGCCGAGGAGTGCACGTTATTATGGTCAAGCATTTCTACAGCACCCACCATAGGGGCACAGCGTACTTTACAGACACATGAGACTGGGCCTACTTGAATAACTCGCAGTCTTATGGCGAGATTCTAGCCTGGGCAGCAGGTCTTAGGGCTCTATTGTGGCACATCATTGGGACTTTATGTGGTGCAGGGCTTCAACCCATGTGGGTGAAAGGGCAGAATCAGGGTGTAAATTCTTAACAGAGACCAAATCCCAGACAGACTTTAGGCGTGTCCTCTCCCTGCTCTGTATGACACACTCCTTTTTGGACCTGGCGCAATGTGTTACAAAAACTTTTGGGTATAAAAGAGCCAGAAACGGTGGCTTTGTTGAAGCCGGGCAAGGTGAGTTAATAGGTTTTTCTGACAAGGCAAAACATTCATCTGGTACTTGGCAAATCATTTATGAGCTCAAGAGCAACGATCTCCACATCCTATTTATAGTCCTGAGGATACAAATTAATCAATGTCATGCTAAAGGCTACTGTGTTCTTGTTCTGCTTCAATGCGCACTCACCATCCGGCCCGGCAAGCTGTTTGTCTGACTGAAGCTTTGATCCTGGACAGATCAAAGTGGAGAGGAGCGTTCCCCCCGGTAACAAAGAGGGAGTTCCATAGCAAAACTGCTCACAATTTGCCACGTTTCAAAATGTAATGCAAATATCTAATTTTGATGGCAGAAAAAAAAAGGGAGAAGATTAGGGCATAACAGTCACAAAACCACGTTCCTGGCTTTAGCGGGTTTTTTGGTTCTTTTACGAACTCTAATATACAATATTGTTAGCTGTAGCCTGTATCTGAAAGGGTAAAGGAATAGGAAAGTGGTTCATTTCAGTGGGACTTTATTGGTATGACAAGGTATCCAAGAAATGGACAGACCTCTCCAGTATCTGTCAGAGGCAGGAGTGACCCATCCAGGATAGGGTTACACTGCCTTTGGAGTTAGGTCCCCTGTGTACATTTGTTTGTCATTTCTGACCCATTCCTGCATTGGTGCATAGTACAATGCCATCTCTACCATCTCATAACTTTTTCGGCATGGGCAGCTTGGCAGGAACCTGCTGATTTAAATAGGATTTGATCAGAGACAAACACGCACAATTATTATTTATAAGGCACAGTATATATACTTGGGGTTTAACAAAGCACAGCCATGGTTAGCTATATTCTTTGCTGGCCTTACTCCATTGATTTATTTTGGCCCAATAAGCTCTAAGAGCTCCAGGGAAAGCTGCATCAAAGGAAATATTGGCCACTCTAAAAACAAATCCCTTTATATCCAGCTTTCTCTTGGAGGTGGCCACATGCTCCATGGAAGGCAGACTTGACTCCACTCTGAGATTGTGGTGTGTTGTTTGTTCAGAATCATAAAACCAGAAGGTCTTTTCACAAATGTAAGGGCTTCTATAGTGGCCTGTCCAAACAGCAGCTCTCTTACAGAGCTCTGGAGATCGATCTATCACTTGTCTGGCACTTGTAGAAATTTAGTAATTTTCCTTAACAAAACTTGGAAACATGGAGTGCTTTGGAGCACCGTAAGTCAATCGATTCTAGCTGCTCTTTGGCCTGAGTTTCTGTCGGTTCAGCCAAAAAGAAGTCTGCAAACAATATGAATGTGTTGGGTTTTTTCTTTAACTTTTGAAAGTCTTAGAAACTGTGAGCAGTTGATCAAACAAATCTTGGAGCTGGGTGAATGGAGTCATTTCAGATGCTGTAATGAGATCTGTCAGTGCACCTTGAAATTCTTAGGCCTAAATTTTCTCCCCCTCTGCACTTCCTTTGCAACATCTGCTGTGTGAAGGGGTATCCTCTTTCCATCAGAGGATATCTTAGATGTGGATGAATCATCAGCAGGCATAGAGTTGACAAAGGTAGCTTACATACCACTCCCGTCCTCTTTCAGAATCCCTTGTTGTATGCGGTGGGAATGGGTAGGGAGGGGGAATGGCCAGGGTGAAAATGTCAGACAGTATGCTGGGGACCATTACTGTCTTGGCAGACTTTAAAGCAGCTTCTAGACTTCTCTAAACTCTGCTTGGACCAAGGGCAGTGCAGGACTGGCTGCAAAATTTGAAAGCAGCGTCCAGCCCCCTGAGTCACCTAGCTCTACCTGCTGTACCAACTCAAAGGAAAGGCCTTGGGCCAAAAGCACTGGTACACATCAGCTATTTTGCCCCACTCTGATGATGCAGAGGTGGATCTGCTGGTAGTCTTTCTGTCGGGATCATCAGGAAGTACACAAGGGACCTGCCAGGAACTCCAGAAGATCTTGTGTTTCCTGGAGGCGCAGTGCCTCTTGGAGCTCCAGCATGCATGCACAGTGGGGCTTGACCTTGTGGGACAATTGAGCCCTATGTATTTTCCCTGTGCAATGAATGAAACCATTACAGTATCTGTTTGTAATATAATAAGGGTTCTTAGCTAGCCTTTTATCAATTCCCCATACGTTAACGGCCTGATTTTTCAGAGGGGTTCAGAGCACCTATATCTCTCATTGACTTCTGAAAATCAGATCCATATGGCTTCTGTATTTATTACATCAGAATAAAGTGCAGTGACTGATGTAAGCTGGGTGTTTTGTGGGTTTTTTTGGATGAGTGATCTAAAGCAAACTCTTAGCTTAGATGAATTGCTGGTCTCCTGTGGAAGCACAAGGTAATGCCAGCTTTGATGTGAAATCTGCCAAGATATTAATAGGGTTTTAACCTCATTAAGATAATAGAATTCTGCACCTGTGCTTTCAAGAACGCAGTCATTTGTGCTGCCTCTGGTCAGCAGCTTTCGAAAGTGGAACTGGGTGAAATATCCACTGCAAAAAGCTGTTGCATCTAAATGTACTTGGTTTCGAATTTATAGAACATCCCAAAACTTTAATGGAATTTCTAAAAATGTTAATGAAATTTTATAAGGAAATATTTCCACAATATGGCTGTTTTGTGACAAATTTTTAAAGCCTCGTTCGCTCCAAAATTCACAAGTTGTTAACTCTGAAAAAGAAAAAGTTACAGGAGGAGGAAAAAATGCTGGTGTCCTTCCAAACCCTTATGGTCTAATGGATTAATAACGCATGCCAGTGAACCAGGATGGGTTTGTGGGTAAGGCATTAAACTGGGACTCAGGAAACCTTGATTGAATTTCCCTCTTTACAACAAATTTCCTCTGGGACCTTGTACAGTCCTCTTGGTTTATGTGTGCCTCAGTTTCCCTTCCGTGAAATAGGAATTTTATAATTTTCTTATTCCACAGAAGTGTTGTGAAGATAAATGTGTTAAAGATTGTGAGGTGCTCAGATATTATTGTGAAGAAGTCATACATAGACATAAAAAATTCTCAATTCTGGTCCTACATCATCCCACCCATTTCTCAGTATCTTGACTATTTTGACTTCCACATTTCCTGTGCAGCTAACAGCTCACTATATACAGACCCTCGGAAACATTATTTTAAAATGTCGTTAGGCTCTGAATTAAATCAGCAACGGCATTTGGAAGTACTGTGTGAACAAAGGTTGGGTTGAAGGCAGAATGGCATCTACTGTTCTTGCTTTTGATTGAAACTTTTAACAGTCCAATTCTTATATCCAAACCCCTTTTTAAAAGTAACTGAAAATACTAATAAAAACATGCACAATTTATTTTAAAAAACACTTACGTGAATATAGTTCTGGTGAAAGGCAGCAGGTGACCGCCCTGAAGCCTGCTATCAACCAGAAAATATTTTAGAATATGGACCACTGCAGTGCGGAATCCCTCACAGTTCTCAACTAAAGAGCCTCAATCCTGAGGCGTAGAGACCATCTGTAGGGGGAGACAATAAAGTCATTTCCCCTTCTTGTTCAGATCATGGTCTCTAACTGAGAGTGCCAATTAGCAGTGGTGGTTTTGCCATGCCAACTCTTCTCAATTAGACTGCGACCATTATCTTACAGCAAGGAGGCCACTGGATGTAGTGCAGATGGACACTGCTTTCAGTCAGCGTCTGGACTGGAACTGGTGGCGCAGTGGTGAAAGACCATTTTGCCAATTACAGAATCTTACAAGATAGACATGTAAAAGACCTGTTAGCACACCCCATCCATGACGCTGCCAATGCAGGGTTGACTCCTGTTGTCTCGTTTGATTGACTTTTGAAGGATTCCCAATCCGGTATAGGAGACACCTCTACTGATGTTACAGTGACCTGGTCATAAATTTGATTTCATTTTTATTAAAGAGGCACCTCCACATAAAAAAGGAGCCCGTTTGAAAGAGACAACAAAAATAATACAGAATACGCACTAACATTTCCCCCATACTCTACTTTATGAAATGAATAAGTGAAGGAAAAATCAAGTGAATTACTGTTTGAATTGGAAAGCAGCAGGGCTAATTACCATCTAAATGCATGTTTAGGGCTGATTTTTGCCATTACTTTGCTGCTTAGATTGTTCCCATCTCCATTATCACAGGCCGCAACCCAGAGTTTCAAATAAAATATGTGATTATAGGCCACAGCTGTTTTCAAGCTGGAGAAATGTTTGTAAACTTGGCAGCTACTTGAGAACTTGCAAGTGAATAGGATATGGGCAGATAAACATGTCTTGTTAGCTTAAAAAATGTCACTGAGGGTTTATTCGTTTATTTCAGTATTCATTGAACTGGCAATCTACTATTTCAGGCAAACAACGCTAATTCATCTCTTGACCCTTCCCTTAATGTGCAACCCATCTCCCTCCCTTTATTAAACCAGTTTGTTTCAACATGCAGATACATTCTGATATAAATGTTATTATGAAACATCCTTTGTACTAGATGATCCCAGTATAAAGCCACATATGATAAGCTGCATTAAAGTTACTTCCGTAGCACTGTTTACCCAAAGATCTCAATATCCTTCACATGGAATACTGAAAGGATCAGTGTAGACAGCACCTCCTCTCACATAGAGTGCTGTATTTTTATCTTAGTGTTAAGTTGTTGTTTTGTATGTTTTGTTGTAGCTGACTGGGGGAGAGGGGATGTTCGTAGGAAGACTGAGTCCTGCCTGTGTGTGATGGAGTTGTTATTTGCAATAAGTCCTTTGAATGCTCTAAGCAAATATTATGATACGCATAATTTGATCATAAACAGGAAATGTGGTGCACTTCTAAAATGTTCTTAAGAGCAGGTTTGCCAATTTAATTTCCTCTCCTCCTTTTTGATTGACAGATAAGTCAACCAACCGTCTTTTTTCATTAAGGATGAAATTCATGTCTTTGCTGTGGCCCAATACAAGTGGAGTGTCCCCTTTAAGCCCTGTTTTCAGGACCTCAGTGGGATGTAAGTGCACAGACCCTGTGCCAGACCCTTTGTATCCCAGCCTTACAAATCAATACAAGTGAACAAAATCAGAACATTGTGGTTATTCAATTATTATTGAACTGACTCACTAAGGCCTTATTTACGGTAGAAAAGATTTGCCAGTATCACTACTGTATCATCAGATCCTCAGAGTTGTAGGCACAGTTTATGGGGAGAGGGGGGAGTCCTTTGGCTGGTATCGTTTATATTAGTTTTCCAAGGAAAATCAGTTAGACTAGCCAAAGGGCTTTTTTGCTGGTATGACTGTCTACAGTAAGGCTTAGGTTGATATAGCTATGTTGATTAGGGGAGTGCTTTTTCTCCCAGTCCTGACAGACAAGCTATGGGGGCTAAACTTAACTATAGACCAAGCCTGACACTTTTCTAATGCCCATTCGGTGCCACAGTTTTTTCTCAAAGACTAAACACCTCCACTATGTCAAAGCACAGCTTTGAACCAGACAATGCCATCAGCCCCTGTCCTTTTGTTAAGGCGTCAGCAGCTGCTGATCCATCCCTTGATTTGGCCAGGTGATTTGCATTGCTCTGAGGGATGGAAAGCAGCTGGCCTGCGTAAACACTGAAAGTGGAAATCTACAAACCTCCAGTCTGTCACCTTGTAGCACCAGGCAGGACCGAGTGGGGGCTTCCCAGTTGAAGGTGCGCTGTTAGACCTGCTTCTGGAGACTGGTGTATTCCTTCACATCACTCCGGATAGGAAGGTGAGAGGGGCTGTGAAATGATCATTCAAACTGGAAGGGCACTCCACTAACGCAATCTCCTCTTTGTGCACCCCTACACAAACATCCAGAGACTCGTGGAGAAAATGCTATGTGCTCCAGCCTGTTCTGCTTGGTACAGAGGAGCCACTTGCTCTCTTGTTCTAATACTTTCAATAACACAACTCAAGCTTCTATCTACTTAGGAGCCAATATACTGGATGATTCTGGGAAGAGGAGGAGGAGAAGCTGGGTGCAAAAATCCTGCATCTGGATTGACTGCCACCTGCCAGACATACACAAAGAGGACTTGCACAGTCACCCATTCTAGTGTTTCTAGAAAAGTGGTGCTTGTCGGGCAAGGAAGGGGGAGTTTTGCTGATAAGGCACCTCCTTCTTACCTATGTTGCAAGCTGTGTGTCAGGAAACATCAGTTCCCAGTTATATTGAACTTTGTGAGCAAATGATTGCCTTGAAAATCAAATTGGCTGTTTGCTGGTTTTCTGTCTCATTAGGGAAACATTCAAATAAAGCAGATCTGATACCCCTTGCTCTACCACCGCACATTAGAAATTCCAAACGAAGGGCTCTCTGTGATGGTTCAGTTCACAAGAAATCTGATCGTGAAAGTAATGACTCTAATTTACGCATCTGCAATAGATACTTTGCACAGATGCCAGCTTTTATTAACCCCTGAGCAGTGACAGAGATCTCTTAAAATAAATAAGGGCCAGATCTGTCTCTCTGTCTCACATTGATTAGTGCCTTACTCCACAAATATATGTGTAAATGACTACAAATATGAGTAAGGATGCCAGAATCTGGCTCTTAATTTATCAGTGTGTGTGTGCGAATCAGTATATCTGCATGTGTATAGGTATGTGCACACACTTCTCAGGTAAGACATGCATAGGCAATCTTATTTCTGGCAGTTCTTGACTTCTGAATGCTTGACTTTGCAACCTTATTGTTCATTTGATGTAGTTTTCTATATGCAGTTTCCTAGGTTTTTAAACGATCAAACTGGAAAACAAACATACAAACAAAACTCAAAAGAAACCCGGAAAGTCCATCACATGCGACCACATTGTTTCCAACATGGTTTATCTGCTGGGTCAACGTTCTTTAGATCCACAACACAGATTTCTGACATTTGAGCTTACGGAGTAACTGGTAGCAGTAGAAAGTTGTCATCTGCTGTGTGGGCCAGCCACTAGAAGGATCTGAGGTACACATTTTACCAGTTTGGCTGGCAGAAGAGGAGCGTTGAGACTCAGTGCTGCTCTGCATGAGGAAATCGCCCAGAATAGCAATTGTAGAATAGCTGTTCTTACACTAACTCCCCATATCAACACGCTTATTCCGCATCGAGTGTCTTTGTCCTGTTTTGTTTAGTTTACGTTGGCAGTGGACTCCATCTGGGCAATTAGTGCAGAATAGCTATTGTGCATTAAATGAACACTCTTGCCTATTCCACAATAACAATCCTGTGTAGACAAGCCCTCAAGAATCTTAGGTTCTGTTCTTGGTTCTATAATCTAATGGTTACAGATCTTTCTGTTCCTAACACCTCCAGTCTATCTTTGTCCTAATCTAGATTCCTCTCCACCCCAAATTCCAGTTCCCCCACCCTCCTCTCTCAGGTCCGTGTCCCCTCTTCATGTCCCCCATAGCCACAGCTCCTCAGTGCTCTGCAAGCCAGTCAGACTGTTTTTGCAAGCAAGGGAAGCATTTAATGCACCGAAGATACAATCTCCCTGTTCTCAGTTCTGGAATCCAGGACCATGGTGGCCTCTGGGCAGCAACTTCAGGGCAAGTCTTGCTCAGCTTGTGCAACCCTAGGCTGGAGCATGTTCTGTGCAAATGGGATCTGCGGAGAAATTATCTGCCAAACTCTAATAATGTCTACTGAGCACGTGCAAACTGAGATGTTCCAGGGGAGTCTGACTTGGCCAAACGTGGGAGGAGTTTCACAGGAACGTCAAAAGGCAACTTCCATCCCCATGGAATTCCAGGTCCCTGCTCGAAAGCATGAAGGCCTTGGAACATCTCAGCAAAACGAGGGTCGGGACGTTTTTAACGTGGGTCAAACCACATATTTTTCTGTAATTGGATTCTTAGAAACAGCCGAACCACTTTGGCTGAAACTTTCCACAAAATTCAGCTTGAGGCAGATACCTGGCATGGTACCCTTCAGCCTGAATCGTTAACATTTGGCGTGTTACAAACAACTGAAAACACGGTTTTATAATGAGACATTTGGGGCAAGTTTAACGAATAGGTAGTGCTGCCTACCTCACCTATAAAGTGCATGCACGCACAAACACACACACTTTAGAATGGTGTTGCATTTCATGTTGAGTTAACTTTTCTATTGATGTTTTAGGGTGAAGAAGGGCCTCGGGGTTTCCCTGGATTGAGGGGTGAAAAAGGAGAAAAGGTAAATCTGTTTAAAATAGAAGTTGCACGATTATAATTAAACTATCCAGACCTCTTGCGTCTGGACAATTAGCATGGAAATCTCATGAGAATAGGTCCTCTTGCAGATGTTTGGCACTGTGGGTTGGCAGGAGATAGTGTAGAGAGGACCCTTTCTAGGTAAGGGGTTTCCTTTTTGCCTTAACTGGTTCACATATGCTGAATGAAGAAACTTACGATGTGCCTGACAAAGCTGTGCATGATGATAAAGGCATGCAACTTAGAAACCAAGAGAGGTCAGATGGAGAAAAAGGCCTCACAATTGAAGCAAAGATCCCAAAGACTTCCTGGGAACAGTGGAGAGTTTGTTAACCATTCCCCACCAAAGTAACCTGGACCCGTGTTGAAAGCTGTGCTGAAGTTCATTCATTTTTGGGTTCATGACTGTTGCCAGTCGTGGTGTCCTGAAGGGAAAAGGCATTTAGCCACTTATGTTCCCCAAACACTTCATTTGCCTGCAATGTGTACTATTGTACACATTATGATAAGTGGGGCATATCTACTCTACACATATACTAAGGAATCTCAACTGTCTCTACACAGAGCCTTGGAAGTGAGGGTCTGTGTTGTTACATTACTTGGGTCTGCCTTCTCATCTCCCCTTTGTGGTGAATGTTGCATCCTCCTCTGCTTGTAAAGCTCATCACATACATTGTAAACTGTGACCTGCCTTCAAAGTGTTTCCTCTGGCACACCAATCACTGTTGTTGGCCCTGCTAATGCTGGTTTGACATGTTATCTGTTTTATCTCTGGAATTAACCCCAATTTGAGGGTGCGTGCGATGAATCTGGAATTTCTCACAACGCCAACCCTATGAATTGCTAGTTTGAAAAGACTCGATCCTTCCTGCTTTAATTGGCTGGCCTTTCCCAGCTGCTGCTGTTGATGTTTTAAATTACTTGCTTTAAAAAAACATCTGTAGTGGGTCCAAAGTCAGGATTAAAATGTCTTTTTAGCATTTAGCATAAAGCAAACAGCTTTAGGAGCAAGATGTGTTATTGCTGCGGATAGTGGGAACGCCTTCTAAAGGTTATTGTTCCAAGAATTCTTGTCAAAGGTAGCGTTTGCTATGGGCAAAATTTTCAAAAGTAACTAAACGATTTAGGCGCCTACATACCATTTTCAGAAGTGATTTCGGCATTTAAGAGCTACTGTCTTGGGAAAATAGCAGCTGCCGTGACAAGTTTACAGTCCCTACAAAGTAATATACAGTAGGTTAGTTCATTCTAAAATAGACTAGCCTAACTGTTTCCAGTGCCTAGTCCTCTCCTTTCCTTTTCTTCCTCCCTTCCTCCTGGTCTCTAACTCAAATTAAAAAATCAACTTGCAGTGTGGGTAGCTAGCCATGCTGGGCTAATTCTTCAACATCCCATCTCCAGTCCTTTGTTTGTGTCTTTAGTTTGTACATCTTGCAAGGACAGGATTGGCTCTTCTTTGTTTGTACAGCACCTGGCACAATGGGGCCCTAGCCCTTATTTGATATCTCTAATAATAACGACAGTGAGAATTAAGTATAAAATATACTCTTCTCAACTGCAGAGGGTTTTCCACTTCTGTTTTTTCAAATCTCCCTTTCTTGTGGGTATTGCATGAGACATGCCTTGTCTAACTTTTCAAGAGGTCGGGTTCTTTGTTTGTTTCAGGCTCCCCGGGCTTGTTCTGGTGCTACACAAATATGTAGTAAAAGACAGTTCCTGCCTCAAAAATATTACCTGTCTCCAAGACACAATGGAGGGTGCAAAATACAATGGAATGGGCATGCAGGGGAAGACAAAGGGTGACAGTCATACAATGGCAAGGTTACATGTGTTGTTAGCTTCAGTGTTTTTATATTATTTTCTTTTTAAATAAGTTAAATAGACAAGGGTATTGGTGAGTCCCTAGCCGCTCACCTGCTGACCATCATTAACGTGTTAACGTTGGCAGCGGGACCGCGTGAGACTATAAATAGTACATGCTCACGTTGAAGTGATTTTCCTCATCACCTCTTCTGCCCTTGCTGTATTACTCGTGTCTTTGTGCTTTCAGCTAATGTGAATATAATGCTGATGCTGGGTTCTGTTGTGTTACAGGGATCCCCAGGCTCACCTGGCCCCTCTGGGAGGGATGGAGCGAAAGGAGAAACTGTAAGCTTTTTTGTTCCTTCCTTGTAATGCTTTCATGTCAGCATGAGTCAGGCAGTGGAAATCAATCTGTATTGAGTGGGACGTGCCTCAGGGATTTGCGTGACCATTTGAGGAGGAACAGAAACAAATGACAGGAGGTTAATGACCTCAGCATTGTCCCTTACACGTTCGCAAAGACTGTGGACTTCATATGGATTAAGCATATTGAGTGACTCCCGGGGCCGAACCATTCCAATTCATTAAGCTGTGAGAGGGGGAAGCCGGGCTGGCTGCAGTTTGGGACTTGCTGCTGCAGTGTCAGTTGTTAAAAAGCGCAGGCACAAAAGTCAGCCATTTGTCTCACCCCTGGGAAAAGGCTACTGCCCTGTGGAGATGGTGGGAATGGAGAACTACTGGAGTGACTGGTTAAAGGCAACAGAGAAGCTACTGTTGGCATCCCACAAAAGCAGAAGGTTGAACGTCCCTTGATGATTTATACACCGTTAAAAGCTCAGCGACTGGGGAGAGCAGCAGGCTTTGCAGGAGGAAAATTAAGCATACTAGACAAAATGCCCTTAGCGTGAATGTTGCAAGAAAAGAAAAATGTCCATGTATTTTCCAGCACCCTTTATGGGTGTATCTCTCTCAATTTTTCACTAATGCTTTAGACCTGCCCGCCTGGCCTTTTACTTTATCCCTGGGCCACTTCTGTGCTTGAATCATCTGCCCATTTTAACCTCTTCTCTTACCTCCTTTTTGCTAATCTATTTTCTTTGCCTCTCCCTGTTTACTGTTCCTGATACAGGAATCCATTGGCTATGTAGCCCCTGCTCCCTGATGGTAGCTTATCTGCAGCTAGGGAGAAACTTGGGTAATGGATTCCTTTGGCAGATCAGATGTACATGAACTAATAACAGGGAAGGAGTACATAGCAGAAAGCTTTCTTGCTTCCCGTTCCCGTCATTCTGTGTCTGTGGGTAGTTCAAGTCTTCCCCCGGTCGTGTTTTTTGATAGTTACTCCCGATTTTGCTGGTCATTATTGTATTCCAGCATACTTCGTCGAATCAATGCAACTTCATCATGTCATGCATGAAACTGATTCGGGGGTGACTGCGATATATGGAGACGTGGTGTCCCAACATCACACCCTTCCATTCCCCTGAGTCAACGAGTTCATTTTACTGGCCTACTGTTAAAGATCACATTTGTGATGTTGCCCTCACAGGCCTGGCCAGTGGCATGAACGCCGGAACTGAGCATTATCTTGGTTAGGAAGCGGCTTGCAAAGAGCTAATGGATGGCCAAATATTTTAATGGTATATTTACTTTGCTCTGGTCCCATCATGGCTCCTCTTGAGAAAAAACACACTGGGAACTTCAGGACCTACCAGCACACGATATGTGGAATGCTGAACACCAGCTGCAATGTGGAGCTGCCATTGGGAATATCAATGCATCCTTCAGTGGTGCTCTTTTTTCTACCTTCCCGAAACATTTGAAAATGAATACAGGCATTGGAAACCACACAGCTAATCAATGTGCTCTTTGCTACAGGGGGAACCGGGGCAGCCAGGGACATTTGGACTGCCTGGGCCGGCGGGCCCTAAGGTGAGCTTTTCGTTCACTGTTACAGTCAACCCATGTAGTTTATTATTTGTACGTCCGGTTCCTTTGAATTGATTTGTGATTGTGATTCTTTACACACTTGCTAGTGAGGAAATAAGCTCCCAGTGTTAGGATAATAATCCTGCTCACCTACAAAGCATTGTTAAAACATCAGTAACTCCCTCCCGAGTGCCTGGCAAAGTAGGTGAATTTTATTCTCCCCATTTAACAGGTGGAGAGAGAACAACTTGGAGACACTAAGACCTGAATGGCCAAGTCTCCACTAATTTTGGGTGCCTCAGTTCGTGCCAATTTGCAGTGACTTGGTGACGTACCGCTTACAAGAGCATTGACATCCCCTCTGGATTTGGTTCAGAGAATGTATTCAGGAGTTTGGATTCAGTGACCCGCAGCTGAGCTCTACAAACCTAGATCTGGAGGGCTGTGTGTATGACCCATTTCTGTCCTCACTTACACAGATCCGGCCCCTGTTGACTTACTCCTTAATTGCCTGTCACTTCTCTGGGTGAATGTTTATAAACTGCCCGGGTTCCCACAGGGCCCGCTCACAAGCACACATGTATTAATCATGTCGCCATTACTTGTTTGAAACGCTTGACAGCGAACCAGCAAATGCAAGAGTGGAACAGTGATTACATGCAGCCGCTCCGAGCGGCTCGTTGTGGAAGTGGCGTGACAGAGCTTTCTGCAGAAGATGAATGGCGGTGGGAATTTAGGGTTGGGCTGGGAGAACAGGGAGAAATATTTTCATACAGTAGCTTGTAACCTTGCCCTCTGTTTCCTAATCACTGTGGGTACATTCAGCCTTTGGGGGATTCAGTGGCAGGTGACGTGAATTGAATTTGTCACACATGAATGCTGGCCACCTGTGTGGCTCCAATCCCTGGTGTAATAAATACATTGAAGTTTTTTGTGCATCCGGAATGATTTTCCATAGTGGTACAAAAGCCAGATAAACTGGGAGATTCTGTATCACATCCGCGCCATCTCCTCTTCAGGACGCTAAGCTCATTGGCCTTGTTTGGACTCTGCTCTTAGCGTAACCAAGCCGTGAGCATTCCTTTCCCTAAGGACTCGGTCCCGCAAAGTGCTTAGCGTTTCTGTGAGCTGCCAAGCACACTCAACAAACCTTGAGGTCACTCAGCACCTCACTGGATCAAGCCCTTATACGAAAGAACGTGGATAGCTTGGTTACACGCTGACTGAGAGGAGATATGATAATTGACTGCGTTTGTTTGATAGGTATAAACATTATTGTTTGTTTGTATTGCCATCACCCTGAGGAGCAGAAGAAGAATTATTTCGGGTAGTACAAGGGACGTGTCTAGGATTCTGTATACAAATACTTAACAACAGTAAATGCTGGCACAGTTTGAAGTGTTAGGATACTGTCTGGAAAGGGAACATTTAGGTTGGGTAACTACAAAAACTTCCTGAATAATGTGTCTGAACCATCTCTTAAGAGAGCTAATAGAAGTCTTATTGTGTGAGTTATATAATAGTAGACTTGACAAGCCCCGAGAAACTATATTCTAGGGAACAATCCAATGGTAGCAAAGAGATACAGTAGCAAAGGGATGAATCCCAGCTGGCCCCTTGTGTGGATGATTTTATACAAGGTGGAAAGCTGTATCCAGAAATTCACAGGGAAGAAAATGTTCAAAGCTGGTCCGCGTGGGGCGGAGGAAAGCACTGTCACCACACAGGATCAGAACCAAGGCCACAGAAGTGTCACAGAAGCTGTTCAGCGCGCCAAAGCACTCCCATTCCAAAAGGTGGTGGTCCCTGGGCCGGTCAGTGTAGGTCTAATGCTCTGAGGTAACAGAGAACAAATACATGGCTGACCAGCAGCTACAAAATGACTCTGGAGCTGTGCAGGAAACAGCATCTAGTAGAGGATGGTTTCAATCCATTGCTGGTTATGGCCCCAGATTTGCCCTGTTACCACATTCTTCTGTCAGACCCTCTTATGCTATAACTAATGGGACTACAGTGTCTGACTTTGGCAGACCTTCCCAAACAAGGGCACATGCCACATCACCTATTCTGTTTATGCCACAAGTTTTGCTTGCTTTTCTCCCATTTGTCCTCTCCCTCTGCTTTCCCCCTGAAGTACATCAGTCTCTAATGATATTAGATTATGCCAATCTCAGTGACATCTGCAAGTGGAGTGAACTGGGGGTCGGGAGATGTTGGGTCTGTTCCTGGCTCTACCACAGACTGCTTGACTGACTGGATAAATTACTTTATCTTTCCATGCCTCGGTTCCCCATTTGTAAAATGGTATTCCTTTTCTCTCTCTCCTGCTCTCCCACCCAACCTTACTTATTTAGACTGCAGGGGTTCTCTCTTATTGTGTTTATGTGCGGTGTGTAGCACAGTGGGGCCCTGATCTCGAGGGGTGAGACTGCAACATTAATAATAATAAAGCAACACGACTGTCCGTATGTTCAGCAGATTGAAATGCATATAGTGTTATGAGCTGGGAAGCCTGAGTGTTTATCTGATGGCTATCATGAGCATTTACCATGCATAGCTTAAATACATTCTAACGGGGAAGGCCAAGCATTCACTGTAGAGAAGTGAGCTATGCCACCCGGCTCTCTCAGCTTTCCTGGTTAAATATAAAATGAACATCTCCTTTCAAAGGAACTTTTATGTCTTTTAAAGGGTACATCATCCATGGCGTGGTGTCCTTTGGCTGGATTTTGGGCTGTACTTCTTTTAAGAAGGAATCCCACTTTTGCTGACTCTGCATTAACATATAAATTACTAATGGTTTAAAAAAAAAAACCCAAGCCATCTACTTCCTATATTTATATATAAGCAGAGAGCCAATAACTGGGATTGTAAAGGAGGCGGCGGCGATAATTGTAAAGGTCACGTCTCCTATTACTATTGTAATGATTGTTTTTTTGTCAGATCACTTATCTTTATTTAGCAGCTGCATTGTGGTGACTGTGAGATCTCTAGATTCTGCTGCGGACTCCATGGAGAGCTAACTTGCAGGTTTGCTGCACAGTGGGGTCACAGTTGTTCCCATGTTCAATCAGTCTTCATTTACCCCCAACTAAGTCAGAGAAATTCACGGACAACGACTCAGGAGCTGTGTACCCATTTCAGGAAACTCAGTGAGCTGCTAAACTACTTGGCTGAGGGATTTTCCAGTGTCTTGCCTCAGGGTCAATCTGATGCATTTTTTTTTCTCTAAGGACATAGTGAACAATTGTTGCAGACGTCAGTAACTGTATAGTGAAACTTCCAGGAGCACAGATAATGGCACTACAGGCTTCTGGGAATAGTACTTTATCCCCAAAGGACTTTAATACTTCTCTGATAATTAAGGATGCCAGTCATGAAACCCCTTCCTAATATCACCATTAGATATGATAGCTAGGAATACCTATAAGAATCTAATAAGAGCACCTTTGTGTTTTCATAAAAACGTAATTGAGATTAACTGCTTGCACTGCTCAGTGCGGTCTCCCGGGAACATTCCTGTCCTTAGCTCAACTCCTTCCACTTTACAAATTTTCCCTCTCATCAGATGTTGTGGGTAAATTTAGTACTCATCAGAATGAGGGGCAGATATTGCTGTCTGGAGCTGTCAAAGCTTCCCCCCACAACCCACCCTCCTGCTCTCCAGTGCAGAGCCTCTGTGCTGATTTTGGGATGGGAAGAAATATCCATACAAGAGCAGGGAAGAGGCTCCTCGAGTGGGAGAGGGAAAGGGAAGAGAACGGGTTCCCTTGTCTCCATGAAGGGAGGAAGCCACAGACACTCCTTCTGCATGAGACCCTGCACCATAGGAAAGCATCGGCATGAGGCCCCATAAACATATTTGCCTCTATTTATAAACCTAGCCACAAGTGTGTACATGGTTTGCCTTGATGGCTAGCACAGTTCCCAACCACAGTATGCAGCGGGATTTAAATTCCAGCACTTTTGGAGAGGCATATTGTGTGCCCCTGCCAGTGCCTTGGGACCGGCGGCATGTCTGCTTCCCCTGCCAGGGCCCTGGGGACCGAAGGAGCTCTGTGGACCCCCACTCCAAGGCCCCGGGACCAGAGGAGTTCTGTGTTCCTCTCCACCCCCTGGCAGGGCCCCAGGGCTGGGGGAGCACATGTCCTCCCCACTGGAGCCCTGGGGGTCAGAGGAGATTTGTGCCCCCCTGCTGATCATTGGGGAGGGGCCATTGCCCTGCTTGACCCCCCCCTTGTGCATGCCCCTGACAGTACGGTTGTACTAATAGGCTCTTCATGTGTGGTCTAGGGAATGGTTTCAGTTGGTGTTTTGGGTTTTTAAAATAAACCTCCCACTGTGGGCAAACTGGGCGGTAGCCTTCCTCCCCAAAATGGTGCTGGGTACTTGCGGAGCAGAGTCCTTCCGTGTCATCGCCCTGCCAGAACCATGCTTAATAACGCCTACTGAATGAGGTTTTAACTTGTGTGCTCCAGAGCTTGCTGCAAGGAGGACTTGCAACACCACCAAGTTCCTGGTCATTTGTATTTGAATCTAGGTCACTAGTGGTGAACATGTAGATCCCCCTCCTTCCCAGGGCTCTATGTGGGCACACCACAGGCTTCTTGCGGGGTCAGGCCCTTCCTTGCCTAACCCTCAGAGCCTCATTTTGATGGTCTGAATTCGCTGGAAATATGAGCTGCTGGAAATTGTCAGCGTGAGCTGAACATGAAGACTTGTTCTATTGGAAGCTGAAGCCTTATGAGTTACGAAGGCCCCCAAACTGGAGTTAACATAAGGGGAAAAATGTCTTTTGAATGAGCAATGAAACCAGCTGGTCCAGCAGTGCAATCTCAAAACGCTTGGGGCCACATTCACTGACCCGTGAGTCTGCTTTGCGTCAAGCTGGTGGGTGGGTTCCCCCCAGCAAGAAATGCCCCCTCCTGCACTGTCCCACACGCAGCCTAGTGTGCTGTGGGGACATCGTGAGAGCGTGCTGCATTGGCTAGCCCCATCTGGCAGAGGGCGCCGAGTGGGCTGGGGCAGAGTTGTCAATGGCTGCCTTGCACCCCCTTAGACATAAGTGAACCCAAAGAACCTAGTCTTTCATTTATTAATTACGTATTGGAATACACAAAGTGGGAGTGACAACTCATTCAAATCCCATCTGCCACCCTCCAGCCCAGCATACAAACACAAGGTGGTGCCATGAGCTTGCCTGAATTGTATGTGCTCGTCTGGGGCTCCCTTATCACCAGCATCTGGCTTCTACTGCTGCTTTGACGGGCGTGTGTCTTATTCATAGATTTTTTCAGAATGACTCCACCTTGCCCAGCCAAGAGATGCAGAAAACAGATGGGGAAGTGCCAAATGAACGTAATTGGCCCAATTAGCAGTGACAGTGACACAGCTTATACAGAAACTTTTTGTCGTTAAGGAACAAGTCTGAAAACCAACTTGCACAGAACTTGGTGCGACACCAGGGCTGGTGTTTGAACACTGGGAGAAAAGGGGATGGTTTGAGTTTGACTGTGGATACATAGCTGGAGGGTGGAAGAGCGCTCAAGGTATTTAGAACTCATCCCCAGATAAGCCAGCTCAACATCTAACAGGAAGTGCTTGTTTCATTCTTGACTAAGTTATTTATTGCTTTCTCTTTTAAATTAACCTCTTGTCTCTTTCGTGTTTTATTTCCTCCCCAGGGATCTGAGGGACAGCCAGGGCCACCAGGAATTAAAGGCTATGTCGGAGCACCCGTAAGTCATGATTATCTAGTTACATTTTTATCAGCAAAACAATCCTTGACTCTGGAAACTTCCTCCACATTTTTCATGTATTACACAAAACTGACTCTTCCATATGACATTCTAGAGATGTTTGACTCTCCCCTAAGTTCGCACAGTGAAACTTCCGTGGAATAACTTCTGATTTATGCCAGATGTTTAAAAGATCAGTATCAGGCTTGCAAAGAATGGTCTTTAAAGGAATTACTAGGAAATCTAGTGTTCAGGATGGTTTGCTTTGAGCTCGCTTGTGTGCCACAGTGTAGAGATGATCACAGTGATTATGTTGTGTTGTCATCTTGTGATGCAACGTTAGTACATTGCATTACATTGGATCACGACACAATGTGACAGGACCTCATGACATCATGTTTTCAGTAAGCTATTTTGGAACCCTTTAGGGCACTGCATATTAGGCTTGTAGGACATAAGGCTAACCTTTGGGGTTTGCATCAAACTCCAGAATACTGGGACAGGTATCCAGTTGGCAACCCAACCTCCAAGACCCACCTTCGCAATTACATGGACATTGTACAGGCTCCTCTAAGTGTGCAGTGGGGAGTACTGCCTGTGGGGAGTACAGTTCATGCAGCAGTGCATTTAAATGGAATTTCAGACCTGCTAACGCATTAAAAGGCTCCCTGTACTAGTTGACTTGTTCCTTTATAAGTCATCAGATAGAGCCCTATGTTTTCAGAGAACTTGTGAGTTTTCTTTCCTGCCCCAGGTGCGTCCTGTTTAGCTAACAACTGTGGAGTCTAGCCTCCTGGGTCTAAAACCAATGAAAGTAAGAGGAGAATGTGGTGGTTTGCATATGCATGGCTATGGATCAGTACAGTATTACTACCTGACTGTCTGGGAAGTAAAGGGGTGTCTCCTAAATAGTCTATTGAGTTGCAAAGAAGGCTCAACAGCTTGTGGGCAAGTCACAACAAAGTGTTAATAGTGCAACAGGCCAATTTGAAGAAAGTCAGGAGAATGTTTTCCTACTCTTTCTTGAACCACCCTTTTATGCAAGGAGGACAGCTCTTCCATGCAGTGTTGCTCATAATCTGTTGCTAATGACCCCATTCGTTTTCATCATCAAACTGGCATTTGGTGTGCATCGTTAGTGCAGAGCGGAGCTATAATCATACGCTCTGATGCCCAAGTGGGCCCCAAAGTATTAGAGCACCAGAGTGGAGTCCTACCTTATGTTAACCTCTTCCACTCAGCTTTGAGAAATGGCAGGGCAGGACTCTGCTTTCTAGAACAGGATACTTCCGAGTTCATTTCTGCCCCTTCCATTTGTCTTTCTAAGTGACCTCAACTAATAGCGTCTGCTGTAGCTAAGATAAAATTACAAGAACTATATGAATCCTCATGGCTTAGGGCACCACATGAGATAAAGAAGAAACATCTCCACCAGCAGACAAAATTAGATGCACGATCGTGCCTGAAGTAGATTGGGGATTGTTTTCAATCATTTGTCATTGGCTGCAAGACATCTGATAGGATGGCCAGTTTCTCTCTGGTCCGGAAGTTCTCAAAGAAGGCTTTTGTGACCTCACATCTGGTATAACTCCATGGCAGTACTACCAGATAGAGTACATATGGAGGTGCCTTGGATCTCTTGAATGAAAGGTGATTAGAGGGGAGACTTCAGGACGTAGTGATTCTGCAGTGGCACTGAAGATGAACACTGACAATTATACTTGGTCCTTACCCCTGCTGATAAGCTGAAGACAAGACGTGGATGAGCTTTGAAAGCGAACCCCAAGGAGAACTCAAGTGCATTGCACCTGCCTGACTTTCTCCTAAGCATATTTGCATGTTAAACCCCTGGAGAACATGGGAAGGAGGGGGAAAAGTAGAGAGTGAGGGAGAAAGCAGTGATTGTCTTATGGTGTGTCAAGTTTGCAATGCAAACAAGTGACTTTATCCCAAGTGAAAATAGCAGGTTTTTCCAAATGGGCAGTTTGATCACAAATACACTGTCAGAGTTGGACTGGCTTGTCCAGAGTTTGATTGCACTCAAGTATGGCCTGAAATCTCAACAGTATCTTACCTGTCTTCTTGAGCAAACAAACCCAGGAGGGCAGTTCTCATTAATTTTCAGCTAAGTCAATTGCACTGTATTGCAGAGATGAGTGAAGTATTAAAATATGAATTCACCTGAGTGGAAAACATTTAACACACTAGCAGTTCCTTGTGGTTCACCATCGACTGCGTTTGCTTGTCTCATTGCCACAGATTTTCCCTGTTGTTTGCTTGTTGGTTGCTACAAAAGAAACAAATGACACCTACAATACAATGTGGCTATTCACAGGAAAGGTTAAATCACTCCCCCCCCTTCACTTGATCATTTACAAGTGGGTCAGCAAAGTTCTGGGTGCACAATGCTGCTGTCCAGCTATCTGAGCCGCAGCAAACCTCATAGCTTCCAGCTTAATTGGAAAGCTGTGGATTGCTCTCTGTGTCAAATTAACTTCAATGGAATTTCACTCACTCACATTCAGGGCTGAGTTTGGCCCTCTTGGGTTGGGTTCATCCAACAGGCGCCATTCATTGACACATGCTACCGTACCCTCTGCTTTCTCCTTAACCACAGTTTCTTGCACCACATCAATGTGACATCCTTGTTTATGGGGCAGATCTTTCCAGTAACGTTGTCCTTCCCTTGCTTCACTATTAGAGGGTCAGTGATTTATTTGGCTCCTGCTCTGAAGAGGAAAATTTGGGCCATGTTGGATGAAGATTTGTAATTTCCTCTTTATTTTCGTTTTTAGGGTCTCCAGGGAGAAAGAGGAGAAAAGGGAACTCGAGGAGACAAGGTATCACTAGAGCATGTCAGAGCCAGGAGTTCTGGGTTGCTCTTCCTCTTTGCCTTTTGCTTTGTAAATGAATGTAACACTGGGGAAGGGTGTGGGTTTACAGCCCCTCCCTGCTCAGCCCAGCACACAGCTGTGAGCCACAGTGAGCTCTCCTGGGCGTGAAATGGGAGTTCAGAATCCCAGCCCGTGCAGTCCTTTTGTCTCTTTTCTAAGTGACAAAGGTGTCACTTGGAGTGGCAAAGCAGGGGCGGGTGTTTCTGTGAGGTGTTCACATGGGGGTACCAGCCACCTGAGAGATGGCAACGATCTTCGGATGCTACTGACCAGAGCAGAATCTGCTAACCGAAAGATAACCCATCCGATTAGCAGCTGCCTGAGCCACGCAGCTTCCTAGATCCCTTATTTTGTCTCATCGCTATGAACTCAAGCGTACATGGGTTGCTGGGTTTGCTGCGTCAGGTAATGGGTCAGGATTTCCGCTGTGTGTGTGTGAATTTGTGGCTCTCCTGGTTCAGGATTTCAAAGAAGTGGCCTGACTTTCAAGTGCTTTGCCCCGTGCCTTTTGTGTGGCTGAATTTCCTTCTATTTCAGGTAGGGTGTGGCATGCTTTGCTGAGTCCAGTTGTGATGAGGCGAACAGCCACACGGCTCAGACTGTTCTTGAGCCACTGCAGTAATCAAGCTGTGTCTTTATTACTCTCTGCCACCAAAACTAACTGTAGAATCCACGGTCCTGACTCAAAGGACTGGGCTGCAAAGGTGGCTTTGAGCTCTCTATCCAGCAGGGGTTGCAGGCAGCTTTGCCAACCGTCCGCAAATGTATGGACAGTCAGTAAATAAATGTACAATTTTAACACTGACCGTCAACCTGGAAATAAATGAAAATGTCCGTGAAATTGGGTAGAAATAAAACATGTTGTATTTTGATTGTCGTTGTTCAGAATCCCTTGTATTATCATAAAACGAGACTGACCGTGACTATCAAATTTCCTTTTTTCTGTTATGGCACACACCCAAAGAACCCAATTGATCAATGAACTGCAACTACAACAACTGCGTAATTCCAGATTCCTGGGTACAGAATCTCGCGAGTGCGTACGCACTTTTGTGACATTCCTGGATTGTTTATGGCATTTTTAGTGATGTCAGTAAAAAGTTTACGGTGTCGGTAAACAGAAAAAAAATCAGCTTCGGATCTTCATGCCAGTACAAACTAAAAAGGAAGGTTGGCAACCCAGCAGGCAATTTCCCAGTGTAAATTAAAGCAATCTGTGGCTGCTTCAATATATAAGGGGCCGTCAGTGACTCAGCGCAGCAGCTAGGGACGCCCTGGCCAGCAACTATTATCATCCACATTTTGTGGATGAAAGGCTACGTAACTGGCATAGCTGGGATGAGAACTCAGACGCGCTTGGCTCCCAAGCGTGTGCTCAGACCTCTGTGGTCATGGGTCTCTCTGTTCTGGGGCAGCATAGCCATTCCATAAGGGTGGATGTGCGCTGTGATTTGCCCCATGTGAACTAGTCATGCCACACAGCACTGATGCAGTTAAGGCATGTTTGTTCAAGCCAGCGCCGAGGTAAGGAGTTGCCGGTCCATTAGAGATGCAAAGTGCAGTGAATAGCATGGGGATGAGTGCCCGTCAGCTCTGGGAGTTTAGCAAGACCCTTTTCTATGTTAGCTGGGGAGTTTTACCTATGTTTGAGCTCCCTCTACTGATAGCCAGCCACAGGTGCAAGAGTAGAGAGTCACTAGTAGAGCGAGGCGCCAAAAAAAAAGGGAATATTCGATTCACTAAAAATGCCACTTCAAGTCCAACTTCTCAAATGGAGTTGGCCAAATAAAAACGAGGGGGAAATTCCCCAAAAGTTGAAACATTCAGTTAAGACATTTATGACACCAAATGTTTTAACTTCTCATTTAGAAATGTTTTATTTTGAAATTTAGCTAGATTTATCTACACAAAATGGGGTAAAAGCCACCTGGAAATGGCCAATGACCCCCCCTTCCCCAAAAGTCAATTATTGGCCCAGCTCTAGTTATTAGTCTCCTAATCCAGTCTAATTCCCAATTCTCTCTCGTCCCCTATAGGCCAGTGCTCTGTTCCCAATATCCATATTGTTGTTTATCATAGAGTTGCTGTTATTTCCTTTCATTTGTTCTGTATTGCAACTGGGCAGATGCCCGTTATCATTTCATCTTCATGCCTTCACTCTTGGAGTTCACAGCAGAGGAGATGGATCAGCGTGTTGTGTCTAGCCATTCCATCAGCCCCTTTTCCTGTGACAGACTGGTCTGTGGGGGTGTTTGGCTCCCTTACAAATATGGATCATTCCCACGTCACTGGGGTGGGAAGGAGGGATGGAACTGTGAGGGGGCAGGGAACCGACCAAACTAGACAGGAATTTAAATTAGAAACAAGTGAAATGGGTTTTGTTTCATTCTGAGAGATTTACACAATAAAAGCTTCTTTTGTCCCCTGGCCTATGCATAAAAACTAAGATCTCTGCTATAACAATTATGCATTTACAGTGCATTGATACTGCACTCAGGACACATATCCCCATTCTTTTAATTTCTACCAGTTGCAACCACTGTGAAAGTGGTGGGCAGTAAGAGCCAGACCCAAGATCTCTCCTTGTCTGCCTTTCAGTCTGCAAACTGCTTATTTTTTCGGAGAAATCTGAGTCTACATTTTTGCATTCATAAGATCACCCCTAGTTCTCCCAGCCTAAGGAATGTAGGAATAGTTATATTAAATAAGAGCATTAGTCTCTGTGTTGAATATTGGTCCACCAAACCAGTATCCTGATGCTTCAGAGGAAAGAGAAATCTCCTACAAGGCTGCTATGTCACTATATATTGGATCACCTTAAAGCAAAGCACTGAAACTTTATAGGGCTGTATATAACTTTTGGCTTTATTGATCATGTCTGAACTTGACGAGAGCCACCATACAGCATTCACCAAACTCCCAAAGTCCCTTCTCAGCATGCAGCCAGCTACTGCAAAATCTGGGATGAATTCTCTAAGGACAATGTCTTTTGTAATAGTAATCCAAAATCCTAGTCAGAAATCTGAAGATGTCCCCGGAACATTGATTCCATCTTGAAATCTGTTACGCTCAGTTTATACACAGAAACACAAGATTAATAGAACCTTTAATTGAGCATAATATTGTCATATAGAGATGACCCGAAAACTGGGACATTTCAAAATATTTCATTGGAGAACTTCCGATTTAGAAATTCACCCTTCAGATTGTTCCTACCGGGAAATTGTAGCTTTCCTGTGGGAAAATGTCCCATGACCCACCACCACTTCCCCAGACTATTTGCTATTTCCCAACAGAAAAAAAGTATAGAAGAGTGGGAAGGAAAAAGACAACCCTGGAAAGTGAAATATCACTTTTTCTCGGAAAGTAACACTTTCAATACTTTCTTACTGCTCTCCAAATGATAGAAATTGGAAATTAGTAACAAAATTATTAGAAAATGGGCTTTCACCCTCTTTCTCACACTTTTTGATCATTTTCTACCTGGCAGGAGATGGAAGACAGTCAGAATTTGGAGAAAAACAGACCACAAATTTGAAATGGAAAATCTGAACAAGTGCTTTCCGTCCTCTGATTGATTGATTTTTCATTTGAAAAAAACCAAAAATCAGCTTTTTTCCCAAAAACTGCCATTTTGAAAAATGAAAAATTTCACCAATGATAATTTTCATTTCAGCTGAAACCATGTTTTATGACAAAAACCAAACCAAACAAAACCAATTTTAGTTGGAAAGTTTTCAGCCAGGTCTAGCGTCAGATAATTATTCAGCCCCCTTTTTGTGTAATAGTGAGAGGATTGACAATGTCTGCCATCCTCTGGCAATGACTCCATCTTCTCAGATCCTATATGGATGTCATAGATACACCAAAAAGGATTCTGGGGGGGTGCAGTGCTCTGCCGATCAGCAGTTGGTAAAGTGGTGAAGTCTCACTCTCTACACTGCAGAATACTAAGAATTTAATTCAGGCAGAGTGTGTGTGCATGCATGTGGGTAGAAAATTGGGCTGCGGTGAGGTCATAATTACAATAGATGAAGATTGGGAGTCCCTCTCTCGGGCTGCTGACTGTCACATAATGAGTAGAGCAATGCAATTCCAGCTCTGCAGCTTCTCCGTACAAAACAGTGTTTCTGGTACAAGATTTATAGACTTTCTAACCCCCCCCCATCAATTAATTTATTTGCAAAATCCATGTGCAGCATACTAAAGCAATCATGCACATACCCCCTCCCTCCCTCCCTGGCAAATCAGATAATTAAATCTAATACTATAAGTACTGGTTCACCACTAATAGGGTAGGTCAAACATTTATATGATGAGGCATAAATCACAACTGAGACTCATAAAGCTTCATTATTATAAGCAAAACTCTAAATAATATTTAGTTATTAATAGCTCCCTCTAGTGGTAGAATTTGTTTATGAATCAAAATTTGTTATGATTCATCATCATAATTTTATTTCTATCATAATAGTGCTTCGATCAGGACACCATTGTATTAGATGCTGAACGCACACATAGTAAGAGACAGTCCCAGCCCCAAAGAGCTTACTATCTAAATAGATAAGACAGACAAAGGGTGGGAGGAAGGAAGTGTAATTATTCCCATTTTGCAGATGAGAAACTAAGGCACAGAGGGATGGGAAGTCTGTGAGAGAGGCAGAAATTGAACCCAGATTGCTTGATCCTGTGCTGTCTTTGCCCCAAGACATTCCTTTGGTGAGCCTCCGATGAAAAGAGTCATGTTACAAATGAAAAGTGTTGTTATTGGGCTCAGCCATGAAACCCTTAAATTAGTCCTTACTCAAGTATCTGCCATTTCCCTCCATGGGGATTTTATCAAGTAAGGATTGCAGGATTGGGAACAGTATCATGAAAAACAGCTGAGGCAAAATTTTGGTTCAGAAATGGATTGGATTGTACGATAACTAGACTTGTGAAGAATCTAGTAACAATTCTTGGAGGACAGGAGAAAGGAGTTCCAATGGACTGGCCTTACTCCCCAACACTGTGCCATGATGCGTCTTTCAGCTCAAGAAAAAAGAGTGGGATGAAATCTAAGAATTACAGAAATCA
Organism: Mesoclemmys tuberculata; assembly: GCA_007922155.1. Classification (NCBI taxonomy): domain Eukaryota; kingdom Metazoa; phylum Chordata; order Testudines; family Chelidae; genus Mesoclemmys; species Mesoclemmys tuberculata. The sequence continues at coordinate 9,013,874 of ML675632.1, read as the reverse complement.
GAAATGGAAAATATGTACTGGTGTCTGGTGGCTAGACTCAGTTCACCTCTTTGCTTTAGATATGCCCCCCACCTTTCTGCAGAAGGGTATCCCCCAAAATAACAGACGTAGATCACTTCTCATGTCCTCAGCTCCAAGGGTGAGTAGAGCAGAAGGTTATGTAGGCAGAGATGTCTCTGGCAAAACAGTTAACAATTTCAACTAGAAGTTATCATTTTCTCTATCTTCTTTTTTTCCTAGGGAGAACGAGGTCTTGATGGGTTCCCTGGGAAACCTGGTGTGGAGGGGAAACAGGTATGTAGTGAATATTTGGGGGCAAGAGACTATTCTCCAAAACAGAGGTTAACGCTCAGTGAATGGGAAGATTGAAGCTGAAATGGGACTTTCCGCAAACAGCTTCTTTTTCCTATGGCATTGGTTTGATCTGCAATGATCAGTTTATAGGTCAATGTTCAGGTTTGAAATGCAGTTCCTTGCATCATGGGTGAGTTGGTGAATGTCAGCGAGGCTATCCTTAAACAAATGCTTAGGGCAGGAAGAGTATATGTGTTCCATGGTTTGAGTCACTGGTCCACAATCACAGTCTGGGCTGCTTCTCATTTTCCATTGGAAGAGTTTCTGGCCACATCTTCCATGCGATGTTCTTATGTGGTTAAGTGTGCACCATTCTTTCCATCGCAGGTCAAAGCCTGGCAGTTCTTCAGTCGGGTCAGTAATAAGGTGCTTGCTTCAAACTGATCAGATATCCCAGGGTGCACGCCATTGATTATCACCATTGATATCCATCCAAGTACTGCTGCGAGTCCAGAGAGGGTTCCTAGATTTTATTCTTGTTCTTGGAGGTCTGCATGCAGGGGGGTTCTGGTGTTTCGGTTTACGTTGGAGAGGAAATTGGAGGTTTGGGAGTCCCTCTGTATTTTTGGAGGGTGAATATGAGACTGAATAGGGAGCCAGTCTGTTAGAGTTGACATGAATGTTCCTGAGATTATCTGCATTGCCCCGTTTTAGTTGTGGATCCAGGAGCTTTGTGTGAGAGCTTTGAGCCCAGACTGGTTCACAGTATTCCACTGTGTAGTAGCCTAGGGCTAATGTGCTGTGTGCAGTGTCCTGGGACCAGAACCCCAGGATGTTCCCGCCAGCCATTTTATGAGGCTCACCCTAGACTTAATCTTGGCTCAGGTGTTCTCAAGGTGTCGTCAGAAGGTCAGGCTGTGATCCAAGGTCATGCCTAGATAATTTGAGGTGGCTTCATGTTTCTCTAGCTGACTGCAGAATGTCACTTGGAGCTCAGTTTGGGTGGCCTTGTTGTCTAAGTGGAAAGCAGAGACCATTGTTTTTTTGAGATTTGGCCAAAGTTTCCACTTTTGGAAGTGGTCTGCCATTATTGAGAGGTCGTTGGTGAGAGTCTGGCTGACGGTCTGAAGATGCGTGTGGTGTACTGTCAGAGCAATGTTGTCTGCATATATGCATTTCCTAGATGTTGTGTTTGACATGTCTCCTACATAAATGTTAAAGAGTGTAAGGGCCAGAACAGAGCCCTATGGGAGGCTGGAGTTCAGTGTCCTAGGCCTGCTGATTTGACCATCCAGGTAGGCCTGGAAACAGCGATCGCCTGTCCTTGAAGCCAGTAAGCGAATAGTTTACTGCCATGGGATTACTCAACAGTTTCAGTAGAAGGCCCTTCCTCCAACCTGTGTCATACACAGAAGAGAGATCAACAAATGCAGTTCCTGTCTTTAGCTGCTACTGGAAATCCAGCTCGATGTGTCCTCACAAGGCAGCTCCCTGGTTACAGCAGCTCCCGTTTGGACGAAACTCTGCCCGCTGTTTAGGTAGAGCTTGTTCGATAGTGGTACGCATTCTGGAGAGCGATATTCTTTCCATCAGTTTAAACGAGGCGGAGAGTAAAGAGATGGGTCAATAATTGGCAGGGTCCTCAGCGTGTTTACTGGGCTTGAGAAGCGCTATAGCCATTTCTTTGTGCCGTTCTTTTGGCACTTCCCCAGGTTTGTGCACTTTTGTAAAAAGTGCTGTAAGCCATCATTTTGCTCGCTCTCCCAGGTTTTTAAGGGATTCTGGAGGGAGTCCATCTGCCCCTGCAGCTTTCTGATGTTTTGTCACTTCCAAGGCTTGGTTAACTTCTTCCAAGGTGTATGTGGCAGAAATCTCAGACTCCTCAGAGCACTGAGAAAATAATTTATGGAGTTTTGTTTTTATGTCCATGTGATGGATTTGCACTGTGGGCGTCTTGCTATTTTTAAGGAGCTGCGAAGCAATAGCATTTACTGTCTTTTGATGGTCTCTGTGGTTGTTCGAGCTGCTCCGAGATGGTGCAATACGGCTCATGCCTTTCGACTTCAGTGAGTGAAGTCAAGATTTTCCAGTCTCTGTCCATCCCTGCAGGCAATCTGCATTGAGGGATTCCAATAGTTTGGTCGTTTTCTTTGGCTGCCCACTTTTTTCGTAGTCCTTTAAGAGGTTTCTGATTTCTCCAACCGGGGGGGGGGTAAGCTTTGCGAAACGCTCACAGGATGTATTCTTTTGAAGCTGATTTCAGGATAGCAGTGAAGTGGCCGAAGTTTGTTGGGGGTGGATGAAGTGGTGGAATCGGTTTTCTGTTTCTGCTGTAAAAGATGACCAGTCTGCTTTCCTTAGATTCCCGTGAGGTTTTGCTTTGGAATGCAGAAGCGGGACCTGAAATCTGATCTGGATAATGATGGGGTGATGTTGGCTGCATGGAAAGTGGTTTAAGATTATTTTAGTGGTTGCCAGTGGCTCACCTGTACCATCTTGGGTCACGAAGCACAAATCAGGTATATGTTCTGAGGCCCATCTCACACACTGAAATGATCCTTGTTGTTTTGGGTCGCATAACAGATGAACACCTTTCTCAGAGGCCCAGTACATGATCTGCTCGCCAGCAAGATTGTTCCATGTATATCCCCCGTCTTCATGATGGCTGTTGTAGTTGCCTATGCACAATGCGGGATGATAAAATGACAGTAGCAGGGGGTCTGGCCACATGGTGTTTGATGGTTTATATGTATTCGCCACAGTAATGTTCCCCACTCTGATTCTTACCAACTCTCTTCCATTTACAGAAGACTCCTCAATTACTTTGACATTTTCCAATCCAATTCCAATTCCAATCCAATCCAATCCACTCCAATTATATTCCATGTTTTGGGTGATCAACAGCGGCAATTCTGGTGTAGCCTGGTATTTTGTGTCTTGAAGCTTTATTGTTTTACTTTGCATGTGTCTCTTGAAGAGCTACATCTATTTTGTGGTCACTTAAGCTCTGGGTAAGGAAATCTGCCTTTTCCCTAGACATTCCTTCTATCTTCAGTTGATAAATGTGAAGAGCTAGGCCTCTTGCCCTCTGCCTCTGAAGATAATAATTAGGATTGTTATTTTTTTGGCCGGGAGGCCGAAAAAGAATTCCTTGTCCGCCTGCCATTCGACAGCATTAGTATGTGAGCCAAAACACTTAACAGGAGCACCATGGAAAGGTTGTCATCTCACTCCCCCCCCCCCCCCCGAAAGCTGACATATTGTAACTAGGAGCAGGAAGGAATCCCATAAAATCATCAAGGTCTTTTTGATCACCCAGTTCTAACGTGACTGGGCCGTACACTAAGAAGCCTTGTACTACCCTGACCAATCTCATGTCAACCAAGGAGCTCTGTGCTATTAGTGTAGGATGTAGAAATGTAAAAAGGATGCACTTTGTATGGTAATGAGGGTATGGAGGAAAGGAATTGATTGACTTACAGCCCTAGCCTACAAGCATTCGAACATTCAAAGCCCAGGAGATGACAATGTGGTCTCTCTCAGCTGCTGTTATACCTTAGTACACACCAACCAGTCTGTGTCTCCACATCTAGTCTCCAGCCCCTTCTTCCCCCAAGGAAGGCATTTGTTAATGTCACCTTGTGCTCCAGCAGCTATGTGCAGACACTTACGAATCTGAAGCATTTTCCAAGCACTTGTCTCAAAGCTGTCAGCAAGTCTTTAGTGCCTTTTAAATTGGGATTTCTGAAGTGGTACTGTCCTTATTTGCATTGGATGTAAGAGGGCTGAGACCAAAGGGAATGTGTGCTTCTGCAGAAGCAATGACAGGCTCAATGGTGGAACTCAAATGTAAGTTATGTGGCTAATTTTGTACTCACCATGCTGCAGTGCAATTCCCTTGTTCCTCCATCTGGGTTTATTCAAATTAACCCGCAGGAGATTTCCTTTTTCCATTGCCTTGCACCTCGTGTAGTCCATTTCTCATTGTGCAAAGGGGCTGTGAAACAGTATCAAATTGGACTGCATAGGAGGGTTGCACTCACTTGTAACAGAACATCCGACTGCTATTAACTAGATAGGCGCTAATTATTTTAAATATCTGTACTAAAATAGCACCGGTGAGTCTGTAACAGGGTACACTTGCTGCTAGGGTGCCTCTTCCTGGCTGCTCTCAGCATTCACTCCGGGTCTGACGCCCCCTTCCCGCGTTTCGCTCTCGCTGCAGTCCTTCGCACTCTCTGGGACACAGCACGCTCCCTCTTTGTAACGTGGCCTTCCGGCCAGGTCACTGTATGTGTTTCCACTTCCAAGATAGAACATCTCTCCAACTATCCAGCTGCCTTTCCAGGCCATCCTCTACTCTAAGATTATGCCACGTTCCTAATGGCAGGTAGGGGAACCTGGGCCCGCCCACTATCCCAGGTTTCAGCACAGTCACCCTCTATCCAGAAATCATGTTGTTGCTTGTTGTTACTGCTCTGTGCTCCCTCCTGCTTCCCTTCTCTTTCACAGTGTTCTGATCCAGCTCCAGGTCCCAGGTCCAGGTCCTCTGCAGCCTCTTCTGGTCTCAGCTTCCTAGCTTTATACCATCCCGGCCGAACCAGCTCCGCTGAGCTTCATCTTCTGTTATCCACCCTAATTGTCCCTCTGGTGCAGACTTCTAGTTTAATTAGCCCCTTCCAAGATACCTTAGACCCTTCAGGTGATGTGTGGCGTGAATGCACCATCTTAGGATCCCACTGAGTTTGGGATTCCATTGTGCTAGGCCCTGTATGTTTAGCAAGAGGCGGTGCCTCCCCCAAAGAGTAATGGTTTACATAAACAAGACATAAAGGATGGGAGAAGAAACAGAGGCACACAGAGGTGAAGGGACATGCCCAAGGTCAACAGGTCAGTGACAGAGCTGGGCTCTGGAACCCATGGGTGCAAGGCACTGCAGTGCAGGCAAGCCAGCCTCCATGTATCCAGGCACTTCATAAAACACTCTGCCTCTTCAAGGTAGCGTGCCTCCTGGTGCTCTGTGCTGCCACCTCTACTTTTATGCAGCGGGAGGCTGGTGCAGTCAAGTCTGTTTTGATCAAATGAGCTTTGGGGATGTATTTATAGTCACGAGTGCACCATGCCCAAGGTTCTGGAGCAGCACGATGCATAAATTGAAAAATGATCTGATCTGAACACGCATTAATTTGTTAGTGAAATGTTCTGTCTCGGTGCCTTGTTCAGCGTTGCAAACACGATGCAGCCAGAATTTAGAAAAGCCGGGAAGATAGACTAAGTAGCTTTCCCCCACTGTGTGGGTATCTGTCCTCTTGACATCTTGTCTGCAGGTGAATGACTTGTTTACATCCCATGGTACTTAGCAGTTTGGTTCTGTCAGCCTGTGTTTGTACTTCCCTTCCAGTTACGGTTTCATCAGCTAACTTAATCACAGTTGAATTTACTCCTTCCTTTGTTTGATGTAATAGGGTTCCCAGTGCATAGCTCTGTTCTGCTCCCCCTTTGAGAGCTCAAACCATCGCTCACTACTCCCTTCTTTGTTCCTCAGCCAGTGTTTAACCTGGGCTATGGTGGTTTCGTGTTTGTCTAGTTACTGTTTAGCCGGTATCTTTGTAAGAGGGGAAGGCGTTAGTGCTTTTGGACACCTCACTTGGCTCCTGATGTACTGTGTCCACTGTGCCCATTGCATTATTTACAGAGCTAGTGAACATTTGCAGCTGCTTTGGTTGGATTGAGAAATTGCGAAGGGCTAGTAGGGCAGAAGCTGCTGCTAGGGAGGGATTTCTCTCTATGGTACCGTGTTGCAGAATTGGAGCATTCTTCCTTTTCTTTGGGTCTGGGCTGCTAGCAGAGAGGCAAATCCTTATCCCGGCGCATAGGCTGGATGTGCGGACTAGGCATGACCGAAATCAGGAACCCCCTCCCCAGCCTAGATGCTGAAGCAGCTGCTGCCTCATCAGGGTTATAGCAGCCCCCACATCTTCAGGGCAGAGGGTAATGGCGTTTACAGATCCATTGCTCTGGCCTCCCCTTCCTACCCCTCCCCACAGAGCAGAATGGAAGGACCCCTTCCACTTGTACCAGTTGCTGCCAGCCTCCTTCAATGTGCCAGTGCAGTTGGGGCTCATTAGTTAAATACACTCATGGTACCTTTACATTCGTCCTGTTCCTGCAGGGTGATTTCCCATGGGGGTGGGTATTTTGTCCCAGACGCTGGGTCCCAGACAACGTAGATTGATGAGCTGCTCCATTCCCTTGTAAGAGAACATTTAACCAAAGCCTTTGTCTGCACAAAATCGCCCCTTTGGTTTTCTTCTGATTAACTGTTTATTTTTTAGTTTCACTGTGTTGCATGGGCCTTGGCTTAGTCACTACGACATTGACGGTCTGTCCACGTTGCAGGAAAAAACCCGAGGCACCGAGTCTCAGAGTCTGGGTCAATTGACTCAGGCTGTGAGTTTAAAAATGGCCGTGTAGACATTCAACCTCAGGCTGGAATCCGGGCTCTGCGACCCCAAGCCCCCTCATAGGTCTCAGAGCACAGACTCCAGCCCAAGACCAAAGGTGAACATTGCAATTGAAACCCCACTGCCTGAGCCCCACAGGCCCAAGTTAGCTGACCAGGCCCGCAGGACTTCAATTGCCATGTAGAAGTACCCTGAGTCACTAGACAGCTACAGGCCATACACTAGCAAAATTATTCCTTGGTTAAAGGCTCTTTGTCTCCCCTGCATGACTAATCGTACTATATTGTTCATCTGTTTTCAGGGCATGAAGGGCAGCTCAGGCCCACCAGGTGCTGTCGGGCTCAAAGGAGAAAAGGTGAGCCAGAGAAGGTGCCCAAGGAGCATTGTGAAAGGCAAACGAATCTGATTTTGAATAAACGCTCCTAGAAATGATATTGCTGCCAGTTAGTCCGATGGGTGTCGGGTGCATCCCGCAAGCTGCTGAATCGCACTGGAAATTGATAGAGGCAGCCCAGGGGCCTGATTTTGCTCGCTCACTAGGATAAATCCTGAGTAACTCCGCAGAAGTAAACAGAGTAAACGGTGCTGCAAAATTGGTGTAAATGCCTGCTCTCATGGAAGCCCATCGCAACTCTCCTACTGACCCTCACGGGAGCCAGGTCTGATCCTAAGTGAAAACCAAACCAAACCCACGTATGTCTTCCGAGGATTTCCTGGAAATATTGAGGTCGGTTAGCTCTTGGTTAAATGGTTGGTGGGGAGTTTTGAGTGGAGGAGATGTGTGTATTTGGGGCAGCCTGACTTCCAGGAGGAATTGCTTGTGATTACTCTTTATTCTTTCTGTTCTGTGTAAGACACTGTCCACATGCAAAGGAAAACATAGTCTCTGCTCTCAGAGCTTGCAAACTTGTTTGTGTTTGCACAGCAGAAATCATACAACCGTAAATAAACTTGACTTGGCACACTTATGCGTGCTATTAAAACTTTGAATTTGTCCCCAAAAGAAACTTTATCTATCAAAGAAATGTTAAGGAAGATCTCCCAAAGCCTCGTAGGAAATAGTTGTACATATTATACCTTACGTACAATATGCAGTTTTACTTGGACATACCCTCCTTCGTTCTGATTCACATCCTGCATAGTTTCACTTCCTGAATGCATACCAGATGCTTTTTTTGATGGGATAATCCTGTGGTTGACAACCACAACAAATCGTCCAAGCAGTTTAACAAGTGCTGCCGAAAACCATACTGTTGTTAGCTCGTCTACAGATTGTTTCTGTCCTGCTTTCCCAAGATTCCTCCCTCTGTTAATTGGTATAATTAACACCTTTTCTTTTGACATCCATGGGAGGCAGCAGGCATTTGATCCAAAAGCCTATAGGAACTGGCTCAAAATCATGAATGCATGACTATCCTTGGTCCTTTCTTGTTGCTCCGCTAGAGGAAAATTCATACCGTTGGTGATGATGTCCTGTTAAGCACAGTGGTCTTTCAGTCCTGTTTTTTCCCTGGAAGGAGGCTCCCTGATTCCTTGTGATAGTGTTTCCTGTGACTTTTTCGTTGTGGTACCAACAGTATCAATTTCTTAAAAGTGACAATTAGTGCTCAGGAGAGGTTTTGAACTCACAGTCTTGAGGAGAGCAGGCTTTCATCCACAGAGCAGATGTGGCACAGATAGCACAAAGACAAGCTTCCTCATGCTGCCCTACCAATGGGGTGGCTTCTGCGCAGCCTTGCACCTTCTGGCCTTGCTTACACTTGTGCAGTGTGGGTGTAAAATGACACCCGTTCGCACATTCTGCACAGGTATAAATGACTTCAGAAGGTGCAAAGGAGTGGAGAATAAGATCCAGTGTGCCTAAACCCTGAGCAGGGAGTTAAATTAATGGTAGCAGTGATACCCACGAATATGGTGCATGGGCAAGGGTACATCCCAGATAACAAGGCGATGCAGTGCATGTATTTCTATTTATGTACTGTGAGTCTGGTGCTCCTCTCTCTTACACTTGGTTAAATCAGGCATACGTCCACTGAGTCAGTGGTGTTACCAATGTGAAATAGGTATGGATGAGAAGGGAATCAAGACTCTTCTAGCTCCTTCAGCACTGGATTTAAACGACTTGGAAAATAAACCAGAAAGACTAGACTGGAGTAGAGTTTAGCTGGGAAAGCAATGGGAAAATGGAGCTTAATGAAGAGAGGTGAAGTGGAAGAGGCACCCAGGCAGCTAGAACATCAGTTAGTAGAACCAGTTCATGGGAAGGTCACTTTGATGCAATCTATATACAAGAAGACACTTAAAAAAATGACAAGCAAATGGGAGCTATTTCCCCCTCCCCTATCCGCCTCTTCCTGATAATTATTCTCTGCTCTTAGATATTTTTAGTGGAAATTTTTACCTTGTTATTTTAAAACTAGTTATTAGACTTTCCAGGGCAGCCACACAACTCCTGCTTTCAGTCTATCATTTTTTGTTTTTGTTATTTCCTACCTAGCTCTCTGGCATTAAAGAAAAAAGGGTTTTTTGTTTGTTGTTGTTTTCCTCAAAGCAGCTAAGTGATACTCTGATGAGGATCCAAGAACGTAGATACCATAATCAAACCACTCTATGTTTGATGTGCAAATGTGCTTCTTTAACAAACTATATATAAAAAAACATTTTTTTTCTAAATTCCAGGCCTGCTGACTCTGCCTAGGATGTGCAAGTCAAGCTGGGTTCTTTCCATCTGGCATATAAACACCAGTAATAAGGGTTCTGCAGGCCAAATTATGGTTTATGGACCCCATTCACCACTGCATTACTCCAGTTTTATGCCCATATAACTTCATTGAAATCAATCGTGTTACACTGGAGTGGTGAATTCACAATGGTAAATGAGGCCATTCATTACACCAGTACAAAATGGGGAAATGTCACTGATTTGGACTGTATGTTCAAATCTCCTCTGCTGGGGAAGGTGTGTGGGCTCAGACTGAGCGTGAAGCTGACAGACCATAAGGGCAGGAGGCTGCTGTTGAAAAGCAGTTTCAGGGCTTATTTCTATTTCATTGCTTCTCTGTCTTTTCCCTTTTCACGCAGGGTGAAGCGGGGCTCCCAGGATTACCAGGCTCTGCAGTAAGAAGTTTCTTTAGCATCAACACGAGACATGAATTATAATACATAAGAAAGGAGTGAGAAAGGCAGGGTTGGGCTGGGAGGATTTTGTAAACTCAGGGATGGATTTTGTATTGGATTTTCAAATGGACAGGAAGTTTAAGCCAGTGAAGATTCCTGAGAGAAGGATTTCATGGGTTCTAGGATCCCAGTAAGGAGATAAACTGCAATACTTGGGAGACTTTGACTTTATGAAGAGTGAGGATTTGATGAGACCATAAAGGAGAGAACTGAAATGCCCAGGAGTAAGGGAGGCGTGGCAGTAATAAACAACTTTCAGAGAAGGGGCTGAGATAGCATCTAATGGAGTTGGTCTTCAGGGAAGATAGTGGACCTGGAAGATTAAAAAGGCTAATGGGAGTTCAAGGTCAAGTTGAGCAGCTCAGTCTCTGACATCGGCGGTCCCGTGTGAGATTTGAGAGAGGAGATGGAGAAGGCAGACTTGGGATGGGCACTGCTCTTTTTACCAAGTAGCCAGGTATCAGGTTTGTGAAAGAAATCCTGGTAGAGCTAGGAGCTGAAGTCTGTGATGAAAGGACAGAAGCAGTAAAGTGGATAGAGGTTTTGATTTTTCTCTGACACCAGATTTACACCCATGAAACTCCAGTGACTTCAATGGAGTCCTTTTTCATTTGCTGTGGTGTCAGTGATGGGGAAATCAAGGTTTAATATTGGCCAGGTAAAGGTGTCATCTACAGTCGAATTCAGCAAAGAGATTGCTACAGGGGACATTATAGAGAAGAGAAGGAGTCAAGGACTGAGCTCTGATAGGGCACCATAGCCAGGAGGTCTAGTGATTGGAGTGTATCCATTGTCAGTCACAAAAATGGGGAGCGATTACATAAGTAGAATCAGAACCTAGGAGAGTGAGATGCACTGATGAAATGTGCTAGAGTTAGAAAGATGTCATGATCAGCAGTATCCACATGGCACTGTGACAAGGAGGGACCTGGAGCTAGAGACAGACGAGAAGATCACTGAACCTAATACACAGAGGTAAAAGGCAGCTGCATTATTGGGAAAGGAGTGGAAGCCAGACTGAAAGCTTTCAAGAAGGCTGTTCGGGTAAGAACTTGGGAACTGACCCAAGCCTTTGCTGGGACAGTAGCTGTGGAGGAAGAGTGAGAAGTGTGTGTGGAAGGATTTTCAAACATTGATATGTGGGGCTGTAGACTTAAAGTCTTTAACAGTGTGAATGGTTCCTTGTCCTGAAGCAAGTAGAAAAGTATGGAAGGTAGAAGAAGAACAGGGTGAAAGGACAAAAAACTGTCATCAGCAATTTCACAGTGATAGGTTTATTTGTTTAGAAGTATGCACACATCCATTCAAGAGGCACCTAGAGCAATGACGTCATATAAAGACAGTTGCTACTTACGTGCACATGGGCATCTGGAGGTCTCTAGGTTCTTTCTGCAGTATTCCATCCAATAGCATCTCGTTGTTACAGCGGAAGCCTAGCCTCACTGTTGAAGACTGCAGATAAAGCTAGACATAGGTGGCCAAAGGCAGAGGTGATGGGTAACTTAGGAGCTTGAAGAAGGTGTAAGACAATGTGAAGACCTCTTGAACTTACACCTTTTTCCACTTTTCAGCATATAGGTTCAACCGCTTTAAACCTTCTTGGATGTGGGTAGAATGGGTATAAGTAGCTCAATGGGAGTCTAACAGATGGAAAGGGAGTCTGCTTGAGGATAAGGGAATCTAAGGCCCAAGTCATGAAAACATGCACGTGGTTAATTTGAATCATGGCGGTAAGTTTGCCACTGACTTCAGTGAGCCAACTTGTGTTCTTGAAGTTAAGCACATGTTTATGTGTTTCCAGGATCAGGACCTAAGTAAGGCTGGGTCTAAACTGACAGCAGCAAATTCGCCGCCATCACATCGATTGCTCTGGATCAACTGAGTGGTCTGTGTAGACCCGCTCAGTCGATCCAGCAAGCGACGCAGGAAAACCACCCTGGTAAGTGGCGTAGCGCTGCATCGAAGGGAGCGCTGTTCCCGTCAATGCAGCGCAGTGTGGACAATGTGCGGAGGAGATTCCTCAAAGTTGACGGGAGATACGCAAGTGACTTACATCACTTGCGTATCTCCTGTCGACTGCCGCCGAATCCAGAAGGTAAGTGTAGACTGGGCCTATGTTAGTATAAAGGGATCTAACTTATACATCATCCCTGAATTTGGACCATTATTTTTGTAGTACCACGGGTGTTAATGGTGCTTAACAGGTAGAAAATAAAACAAGATCCAAGGAGCTTACAATCTTATTTATCACGATAACATCGTGAGTATTATTGTATAGCAACACAAATATACTAGCCACTGCATAGAGAGCCAGGAAAGCACAATCAGGGCCAAACAGACAGCACAGCACAGTTCAAGGATGTGGGGGAAAGAGAGGCTATGCTGCAGCAAAGTTAAAGTAAGCTGTGAAGGTTAGCATGCATCGTGGGGTAGGGAGCAGCTAGTGGGGTTAGATGTACGAAAAGGAGAACTGCTATGTACTGAAGCTTCCTAGATGTGCCTTCTTCCTGTGTGCTCAGTTTTACATCTCTGGCATCTTAATTTCAGGTACAAACTGAAGGTCTGAAAGGAGAGCAAGTAAGAACTGTTCAATATCTACGTTGTATTAAATTTAAGAAGTAATGGAGGTCTTTTTTTTTTTTTTTTAACAATTAAAGGGATGCTGTCAGGCAGTTTAATCGCCCAGATTAGTTTTTGTTTTCAAAGCATGTTGCAAAGTCTAATGTAACTAGGAATATTTTCATGACATTGACAAAAAAAAATTAAATACATTAAAAAATCTTATTAGCTAATGCCTGAGAACCAGAAAGTGAAACTGACCAGGCTACTTTCGTGATGCAAGCTGAGTCCAATGGATAAACAGGCAAATGGCAAAGAGTCAGTTACTTGGTAAAAATTCCTTCCGTTTTTAATACAAGAAGGTGCTAACGGGGATTTTAAACGTTATTTGATTTCTGTCTTGCCTGTGTCACTGCACTTGACACACAGACACTGTCAGGAAGCTGTTTGTTTGTCTCTTATTGCGATATTTTAGTACAGTATATATTTTACATTTTAAGCGCCCAATTCATGGCTGTGCTAGTGCCAAGGGGCCACCCAAGATCCTGGAGAATACCCCTAGTACAGGAAGCCCTCCATGGGAGCTGACTCTGAAACAACCCGCAGCTCCCCTCCAAGAGCCCCATTGCATAGGGTGTTCCTGGAGAGACGGGGCTGTAGCCAGGATGCTCCTGTGTGGACGTTCCTCAGCTGCCACAACATCATAGGTGCCTTCGCAACTCAGCACAAGTTAGGGCAGACCTAACCGACCCCGGGGGCTGAACCAGCCCCAGAATTGAGGAAAACATTAGTTGGACTCTACACTGGCTCATGGATGAACTAGGGTCCTAAGAGAAAAATTCACCCTTGGGCAGAGAGTCATAAGGCCCTTTGCCCCGATTCACCCCCCTACAGAGGGCCAGCACAAGCGCCACGCACCACTTACACATTCAATAGAGGGCTCAAGGGGAACTTACATGAGACATAGGGTGTGTGCCGGCCCTCCGCATAGGGGTGAATTGGGCACTGGGCCTCTGCATTGCATCCCATGTCAGGGATGAAGGGAGCCTCCAATTGTACAGATGGCCCTTGTGCCCTGGGGTGAATTTCAGACCACACACACGGAAGGGCTACTAAAAGAGATGTGGCGAGTGTATCAGCAGCTGCCTTTGAATTCATTATCTCACAGGGGAAATCAGTTACTTTAACACTGATGCTGGGATTTTTATTTATTTTTGTAGGGAGCCCCAGGCCCGCGAGGGCCACAAGGCCCAGCTGGAGTTCCAGGGGAAGTGGTAAGTAGTTTCTTTTACTGCAATATTGATTCATGTGGGCTGAAATTCACTCCAACATGGGGGAGCCACCCAAACCTTATGTGCTGCTCAGGCCTTTTATGAAAAGCTTAAGTGGTGCACAAGGCCTTATGTTTTCTGCATTGGCTAGAGGAAGTCACCCGTTGTGAAAGAATAGCTCAGAGCCATGTGCCAGTTATTCCTGAAGGTGGTGCACAGGACTTGGGCTGGCCCTCTACATAGAGGTGAGCATCACCCACAGGGCCCAGTCTTGTAAAGTTCTGACTGCCCGCATCACCTATTGATTTCCTGGGGCACTGTTGGCACTTAGAACCTCTCAGGTTCGTTCCCGAACAGGAACCTTCTGCTAACTCCTAGATAACGTCATGAACCTCAGATTAAGATTGCTGCAGAAGGGAGCGAAGTCACCACAAAAGCCTCCAGCCAGGCAGAGAACATTACAAAAGATTTTGTGTGTGTGTAGTGGGCGGGCATGGGGAGTGAATTTCATACATTTTCTTATGAAAATCTAGACATCTTAAAATTCTCTCCATTCGGCTTAATTGTAGCCTCGTTCTTTAGCTATATCTGATGATCTAGTTCTCGAAGCTAGCACTTTAGCACACTATCATTGCTACTTCATTTTCACTCAGCCTATTTGTTCCTTTTCCTGAAGCTGCAAACTTTTCTGTTTTGCTATGACTACTGTCTCAGGCTTTGGAAAGTTGTCAGCATTATAAATCTCTATTACTAAGTAAGCAAGGCAAATCTAATTTAAAACATATAACTGAGTATGGTTATGGGCTCCTCTTACTTAATCAGCACAGTGAGTTACCTTCTCTATGCTGTTCCATCATCCTAAGTGTTCACAAGATAACATGCTTATCAGATAAAAGCATCCAGATGCCCATGCTTGGCGGCTATAGTGCACCAAATTGTCTGCACTCGACAGTAGTTTGGCTTACATAGTAGATTCTCTATAAACTGTTTCTTTTTGAAAGGGTCCAGCTGGTCTGGAGGGCAAGGCCGGAGTTCCTGGTTTACAAGGTCAAAGGGTGAGTTGATGTCTTTATTTCATAACTGTCTCAGTTGATCAGCAGACTGGCTGCTTTGTTTCAATAGGTCCTGGACACTTGATCTGGTTTACACAGCTTTTGTACTGATTTAGCTATTTCAGTTAAAGATGTAAGTTTTCTCCTGAAGTAGTTAAATCGCTACAGCCCCTGAAGTGCGGATGCGGTTACATGGGTATAAAGATGCCTCATGCTGGTTTAGCTTGTTCCTCAATAACTATAGAGATAAGGCTCCTCTACAC
This sequence comes from Mesoclemmys tuberculata, assembly GCA_007922155.1. Lineage (NCBI taxonomy): Eukaryota > Metazoa > Chordata > Testudines > Chelidae > Mesoclemmys > Mesoclemmys tuberculata. Next base: position 8,998,794 of record ML675632.1, on the reverse strand, counting down.
CAGTAAAGCTTTGCCTACACTATGATTCCCTGCGGGGGGGTATCAATTAATCGACATTGGTCTAGGTAAAGGGCACAATTTTAGTGCTCTGTAGTACACAAGGCCTGAGAACAGTGCCATTAAAGACTGTCCAGAATGTGCAAAAAACACCCCAGATTTGGAGAAAGAAGGAGGGTCGACAGGATGAAACAAAAATCCAAGACGCTTGCTCTTTGTTGGCTGTTGCACACGGCTGACCATTGTTTTCAGGTTGCCAGTGACTGAAGCTGAAATGACACAACTAATCTGCAGCTTTTGTTCTCATCCATCCATCCTTCTCTCATGCACCCAGTCCCTTTGTGTCTGAGGCTGTAGCCCTCACTCATGCTGAGTGCTACTAATTGCCACCAGTGCTCAGCGGGAGTACGGTTTAAGGAATTAGGTCCTCCGGGATCTAAAACAAACCAGTAATAACTGCGTTCACATTGATAACTCAACACTCTGAAAACGAGAGGGGGTTTATCAGCAGCGAGGGGCTGGTAGAATTGCACCGCCTTTCTGCACTAGCTTGTGAAGCAGGAACATGTAAAGGCGATTATTCCATGAAGGGACATATCAAGTGGACGTGTGCCCTCTGAGAGCTGGGAGCTCAAAGGGGCATTCAGCATGGCCACTTACCCCAAGTGGAACAGCTCTTCATTGCCCTCAAAGGCACCATTCAGCCCAACAGACACAGAATAGTGGAGGAACCTTTAGTTGCCCTACAGATCAGAAATTAGTAACCACATATTGCCAACATAGGCCGGGTAGGCATTAGAGCAAGGGCAGTGAGGGAGTGACAGCAGAAATGTGGATATCTGGCACATAGCAGTGTGCTGGAAGTAACCATATTCATTTGCACTCCAGCTTATTTCTTGCATTCTCATGGTGCAGTGATGAAAATAATTCGGACTTTATTTCTCGTCAGCATATGTCTTTTGAAGGGATGCTGTGGGTCAAACATTGCCAATATGGGAAGACTTTGTAAAAACAAGCTTTACAAAAACTGAAACCAATAGAAATGTGTCCAGGAATTTAATACCTCAGTTGAAACATTTTCAGAACAAATATATATTCCCATACAGTGTCTGTGACTTTGTTTGGAAGTGATATAGGAGCACAAGTTGCATTGAATGTTCAGCCTAGGTAATTTTTAGGTGTGTACCTTGACTTCCACACAAGGATCTAGGTACACGGTGTGTACTCATGGGACTTGCATGTGCATGACTGTGTGTATGTGTAACTTCAAAACTTGCAAGAATGGAATCCAGGCTTGATCCCATTGATTTTAGCAGACTAGCACCCATGGCTAGAGAGTGGGTAGAACTATCACCTATGTATGTAAATCAAATCTTCCAAGACATGTCATTGATGCAGAAGTCATTGTGGTTGGGTAATGCTGAATGAATCAAATCTGCTTTTGATAGTTAGCCCCCTGGCTTTAAGTCTTTATTTCCTGTTGGTGTATGCTAAAATAAATTGCTCACGAAGTGCTAGCTCATCATTTTCCAGAGACTTCACAAAGTGCTCAGTTAGATTCCTTTTGCTGTACAGTTCTTTCCTGATTTACCGTGACCCAGAGCCCTCGCCTGAATTATTTATGCACCGTTTAAACGTAACATCAGAGCAGCCCTGACTGGTCAGATCACACGAAAGCTTTGACCCTGCCTCGCCTTGTTTTAGCCCAGTGGTGTGAGAAGCATCTTATCAGACAGCAGAGTTCAAGGCTGGAAATGAAGTACATGATTAACGGTTTTGCAGATGGTCACTGCAATCTCAGTGCTGCTGGATTGTTTGATTAGCCAACCTTGCATTGCAATCATAGTGACCTGATGTGTTAGTATCCAAGGACAGCACTGGAAGTGCATTTTGCCTAGAATATCTGTCATCTGAGTCATTAACAGGGAGCAGGTTAATTTCTCAATAGAAAAGGACTTCAGCTCTCATTTCTTCCAGTGTTTAGAAAATAGTTCCTCGCTATCTCTTCAGCAAATAACCATGTTGTGCTTTATTTATGAGACAAGATGTTCCATGTTGTCCCTGATTTTAAAGTCTGTCTTGTAACATTGCTTCTCGAATAAGATTAATAGCCAGTATCAGTCGAGTAAAGGACTGTGATCTGTCAGGGTTTGTGGCACAACTTAAAATGCTTGTGCTAATGACCAACTGATGAGAACTGTCATTAGATGCATGCTGTGTATGAATGTTTCCCTAGTGGCTCTGTTGTTTCGAGCTATTAAAATCCTTAGGGGAGGGACTTTTGTCAGTCATTAAGAAACTTAGCTGGAGAGAAGGTTTAATTAAAAAAGTAGCCATCCAAGAGCCTGTGTGAATATCTGAGGTGTGCAAAACCCTGACTATGGGGGTCTGTAATGACATCCAGCAGATATGGAAGCTGTAATAGACTAGCAGAGCCCACTATCACACCACCAGTAAAAATCTTTCCCAATTCCTGGCAAATAAATAAATAAAAACCCAAACACTCTTCCCTACTTCACACATATTTATTGTAAAGCCCTAAACACTAGATGACCTCCTGAGGTGCTTTCCAACCCTAATCTTCTATGATTCTGTGAATCACAGAAGTTAAAATGCAAAAGAAGGTTATTTCCCTGGAGTGCCCTAGAGTACCTTCTCAAGAACTTTGTCCCTTTGTTCTCAAGGGGGGTTTGGGCTAATTCCAAATTAGCAGATAGACCTGTGGTGGCGCAAGTTCTCTTCCCTTCTGCGTATACACACAAACAAGGTGGGTCCATAGAATCAGTGTGATCTGATCAAGAGGACACCAGACTGGGAGTCTGGACAACTGGGTCCTATTTCTGCCTCTGTCACTGACCTGTTGTGTGACCTTGAGCAAGTCACTTTGTCTGTGTTCCTTAGTTTCACCTCCTACCGTTTATCTGTCCTGTCTGCCTAGAATGATGGTAAGCTCTTGGGAACAGGGGCTGTCTGCTCCTGTGTGCAATGGGACCCCATTTTCAGTGGGATCCTCTAGTAATATATTAATCATTAATCATAGAGAAGCAGGGTACAGAGGGCCAAATTTTCAGTTTCCTGTTACAGTGTCCAACCATGCAGCTGTTTGCTGTTTTCATTTGTAGACCACTCGCTTTTCTAGCCTGCAGTGAGAAAGTGGAAGCCAGGGCTGAGCAAAAAGCAAATACAACCACAAAAACAACAGTTTAGTTTACAAATGCACCCAGGCACTTCAAGATTTCAGTATCAAATCCCTTCTTTAGCGTGAACAGGGGCTGGTGCTGCGAGAAGATGTGCAGCTGACCGTTCAAGGGCTGGTTCTCCTGAGATAACAGATGACATCACTTGCATATGGGGTACAGCAAGTGTCCTTTCGAACCATCTAAAGTGAACGTCTCAGCTGAGCCCAGGGCTCTGTTGTGCAGAGAATTTCTATCAGCCGTGCTGCACAGCGGAAGGAAAATCAAACAGAGAAAAATTCTTCCAGCTCCAGTAGTGGGGGAGAGGAGACTGAGAATAGAGTCAGGAAAGCAGTGAAGTAAAGCTTCCAAAAGTCCGATCTGCTCCTGGGAATAGCAAAGAGAAAACAGTCTGGGCGAAATCCTGCCCCTGTTGAAATCAATGGCAAAATACCCATTGACTTCAATAGGGTCGATTTCAGCCCATGTCTGGGGTCTGATACTCCACCAGCCCTTGCACTTTGTGTTGTCATGTACACTTGTGCAAAATAGGTGAAAAACAGTAATCATCTGGGGCCAAAATCCCAGCTGCTCTAAAGCGGGGAGGCTTCAAGGCAAAGGAACAGCACTAGTTTACATAAGAATATAAGAACATAACGGCCAGATTGGGTCAGACCAATGGTCCATCTAGCCCACTATTCTGTCTTCAAACAGTGGCCAATGCCAGGTGCTTCCGAGGGAATGAATAGAACAGGTAATCATCAAGTCATCCATCCTGTCAGCCATTCCTAGCTTCTGATAATAGCAATCCCTGACTATCCTGGCTAATAGACATTGATAGACCTGTCCTCCATGAATTTATCTAGTTATTTCTTTAATCCTGTCATCGTCTTGGCCTTCACAACATCCTCTGGCAAGGAGTTCCACAGATTGATTGTGTACATGCAAAGAAATGCTTCCTTTTGTTCGTTTAAAACCTGCTGCTTATTAATTTCATTTGGTGAACCCTAGTTTTTGTGTTATGAGGAAGAGTACATAACACTTCCTTATTTCTCCACATCAGTCATAATTTTATAAACCTCTATTATATCCTGCCTTAATTGTCTCTTGTCCAAGCTGAAAAGTCCAAGTTTTATTAATCTCTTCTCCTATGGAAGCTTTTCCATACCCTTAATCATTTTTGTTGACCTTTTCTGTAACAATTCCAATATATCTTTTTTGAGATGGAGCGACCAGATCTGCACGCAGTATTCAAGATGTGGGCATCCCATGGATTTATAAAAAGGCAATACAATATTTTCTGGCTTATTATCTATTCCTTTCCTAATGATTCCCAACATTCTGTACGCTTTTTTGACTGCCATTGCACGCTGAGTGGATATTTTCAAAGAACTATCCACGATGACTCCAAGATCACTTTCTTGAGTGGTAATAGCTAATTTAGATCTCCTCATTTTATATGTATAATTGGCAAGCAAAAAACAAAAACAAAAAAACCAATTAAACAAAGCCCAAAACACGAGCTGAGGATTTGGCCCTTCATGTGGTAGTGGTTTGCTGAAGTTACTGCTCTTATAGAATGGAAAGAGAAGTTTAATATACCTCCTTCCACAGCTAATAGGTAAGATTAAAAGTTATGGACCATTACTTACACTATTTGCCTTGTTACTGAGAAGAGAAGACCTAGATTTTAATTTCTTAACATACGGCCAGGTGCTGCAGAGAACAAATGGATATAAACTGGCCATCAGGAAGTTTAGACTTGGAATTAGACACAGGTTTCTAACTATCAGGGGAGTGAAGTTCTGGAACAGCCTTCCAAGGGGTGCAGTGGGGTAAGAAACCTAGCTGGCTTCAAGATTGATCTTGATAAATGTATGGAAGGGATGGTATGATGGGACAGCCTAATTTGGCAATTGACTGATCTAGATTACTAGCAGTAAATAGGCCCAATGGCCTGTGAAGGGATGTTAGATGAGGTGGGTTCTGAGTTCCTACAGAGAATTCTCTCTGGGTGATTGGTTGGTGAGTCTTGCCCACATGCTCAGGGTTTAACTGATCGCCATATTTGGGGTCAGGAAGGAATTTCCCCCCAGGGCTGATTGGCATAGTCCCTGGGGGGGGTTCATTTTCCTCTGTACAGTGGGGCACAGGTCACTTGCTGGTATATTCTCTGTACCTTGAAGTCTTTAAATCATTATTTGAGGACTTCAATAACTCATTCATAGGTTAGGGGTCTATTACAGGAGTGGGTGGGTAAATTCTGTGACCTGCGTTGTGGGAGGTCAGACTAGATGATCATAAAGGTCCCTTCTGACCTTTTAGTCTATGAATCTATAAATCTTTATTCAAGGGAGTTACGATTACTCACTTGAGGAAGGGTTTGCAATAATGCATCCATAGATTGTGAGCTGCCTGGGGAAGCGACAGTGTCTTCCATTTGTCTGTAAAGCAAATCTAGACTGCATGACAGAGATCAACAAACAAGCTCATGGCCAGAAATGGGTATTTCAGAGTTGGTCGGTTAACACCAATGAGCCCCAGACAGTTTAAGGACTAATTAAGGCCTGTTTAAGGACTAATGGTTTTCCCTGTCATTCATCTTAAAGAAAGTTACCTCTGAAATTCTGAGGCTGGAGAACTTTTGCTTTTCCACGTGAGGCTGTTTACTTGGGCCATAGTACGGAGTAGCATGGAGCCATGGGGTCAACACCAGGAAACAGAATGCCCTCCCGACTTCCTGGGTATGGAAAGCCTATGCACCCACCACTGTGTCCCTTCATAGGGTGCAGCCTATCCTCAGCAATTGGGTCAGATATGCTGGGTGTGCCTGGGAGAATGGAGCCATGGCCCCTTCTTGCTCTATTGTAGCCTTGTGTTCCCCTCAGGGAAAAGGAAAAAGCAGCCCCTACACTCCCCAGAGCACAGGGCCTGAAATTCGGTCTGTTCTTACCCAGGCCATGCTCCTGTGTCTGCGTGGGTGTGAGGGGAGTAATCCTTGCACCCTCCGCATCTCACACCGTGCACCCGTGTGAGGGTGAGCTTTCTCAGGCTGGATCTTTGTTGAGAACGTCCTCCCTGGAAGTGCCTCTATTAGCAGCGCTTTCACACTTCAAGCTTCTCCGAGTTTAACCCCACATTAGCATCTAGGTTTCCTGCTGCCTTTTACATGCAGTGTGTCAGCCCGAACTGACCCCTTTGTACCACCTACGGGAAACTACTCTCACAGTGCAAGCCAGCGACTGGCAGTTTTCAGAGCTGTTAATAGAACTTCAGGGCGAGTTTGTCCTGAACTACTTCTCTCTTGTGGAGTTGAGTGTGTGTGTGTGTTGGGCGGGGGGTTGGGGGGAGATTTAGAGTGAAAAATGCTGCTGGTTCCTTTGGTTGAGCATTCACTGGCTTTAGGGGAATATAGATTTGTACAGATTGGCCCAACCAAAACCTTACATTCAAACACACCTGTTCTATATAGTGGTGGCAGTAAGGTGAGACAAGGCAGATTTAAAATACCAACCCGTGGGGGTTAACTGATAGAGGGTGTTAGATGATTTGTGCACAATCATGTAGCGATTAACCACAGTAGGAATGATAGCAATGTAGGTCTGGAAGTCACCAAGTCCATCCCCCTGCACTGAGGCAGGACCAAGTAAACCTAAACCATCCCTGGAGGTGTTTATCTCCCCTGCTGCAGATTAAGCCCATTACTTCTTGTCCTACCTTCAGTGGACATGGAGAACAACTGATGACAGTCTTTTTTATAGCAGCCATTATCATATTGGATATCAGGTTGATCCCCACAGTCTTCTTTTACCAAGACAAACTTGGAAGTTCGGTTTAACCTTTCCTCAGAAGTCAGGTTTTCTAAACCTTTTACCATTTTTATTGCTCATCTCTGTACTCTGTCTGATTTATTCACATATTTCCTAAAGTGTGGTGCCCAGAACTGGACACAGTCTTCCAGCTGACAGCTAAGTCCTGTGTCTTACATATGACACTCCTGTTAATACACCCCAGAATGATGTTACCCGTTTTTGCAACTGCATCACTTTGTTGACTCACATTCAGTTTGTGATCCAGTCAAATCCCCAGGTCTTTTTCAACAGTTATTCCCTATTTTGTAGTTATACATTTGATTTTTTTCTTTCTAAGTAAACTTTGCAGTTATCTTTATTAACGTTTACCTGCTTGATTTCAGACCAGTTGTTCAATTTGTCAAGGTGATTTTGAATTTGTATCTTTTCTTCCAAAGTGCTTGCAACTCCTCCCATCTTGCTGTCATCTGCAGATTTCATAAGTGTATTCTCTACTCCTTGATCCAAGTCATTAATGAAAATATTAAATAGTACCAGACCTGAGACTAAGTCATGCAAGGCTTCAGTAGTTGTCCCCCCCAGTTTGACAGCAAACCATTGATAAGTATTCGCGGATTACAGTCTTTCAACCAGTGCTGCACTTATTTTATAATAATTTCACCTAGACTTTGTTTCCCAAGTTTGCTTATGAGAATGTCTTGTGGGACTGTGTCAAAAGTGTTACTAAAATCAAGAGATATCATGTCTACTGCATCCCTCCATCCAGTTGGCCAGTAACCCTGTCTAAGAAGGAATTTAGGTTGATTGACATAATTTGTTCATGCCAAATCCATACTGGCTATTCCTTATAACCTTATAATCCTGAGAACAGAACCCAGGAATCCTGCCTGCCAGCGCTGCCTCCTAATCACTAACAGCAACTTCTTCTAGCATAACACTTAACTTCTGTGTGCCATGGCTCCTAAGGAAGCCTTCAGGAGGTGTGTGTGTGTGTGTGTGTATGATCGTGTTTGAATTCCCTGTTTCTTTTGCCAGTGTGCCTTTAGTCAGCCTGCAAGCCATTGAGCTAACTCACCAAAGAATATCCTCCAGCTACAAGATTTTGATCTCTTTTCTTCAGGGCTTCAGTTTTATTTCTTCAAATAAAATTGTTTAACATGAGTTCAGTATCTCAGTCATGTCCTTACCCCTGAACTGGGTGTCAAGCTGTCTGCAGCTGCTCTGAAGTGAGAACAGCAAACTCAAGGCAGACTGTGAAAAAGCAGGGCGCAAACTCCAGACTCGCTGTGAGTTCTGTACTTTGGTTTCACCAACTAACGAACAAATGTAAACTCCTTAGGCACTGTACAGACGTCACATGGAGTCAGAGACAGTCCCTTTGGACATTCCACCCAGGGCAAGCTTGATTCTGTGATAGATGGTCCCTTATACTAAAAATCACAACCATATTCAGATTATTCCCAGTTCCGAAGCATGTCACTTACCCAAGTCAGTTGCACCTAGATCTCTCACCAAAGACAATGCTTATAGTCAATCCTGTAACAAACCAACTAATGGTTTATTAACAAGGAAAAAGAAATGAGTTATTTACAAGGTTAAAGCAGGTAACATGCACAAAGAAATGAATTATACACACAAGTTACAGTCTTAAATTCCAAATGATAGTAGAAACTTCTATAAGCAAACTTTATATATCTTTAAGGGCTAACCCAAGCAAAACAAATGGGGACTCCTTGCTTTTGTGCAGTTGGTTAGTCACAGGGCAGCTCAAACCCCAGCTCCTTTAAAGGGCTACCCCACCATGTGACAGCCATTCACAGCTGGTCTTCTTTGGAGCCAGAATTATCCCATACAACCTTGTACCAGTTCTCACAGCGCCTCCTTTGAAACCTCACCCCAAAGGATTCTGAAGGACATGTGAGGTAGAGTCTTTGAATGTCTGGATGGAGGGTGCTCTCAGGGTGGAAATAAAAACAGGAACTCCTGCATTGTAGCTGGAAGAGAGTTTGGGGGAAAGGAAAGTATGAGTGTTGGCTATTATTGGGCATGAGGACACGAGAACAGTCTTGGCTGATTGAGGGGAGGGGCAGGGTTAGTATCTTTGTTGTTGCTTGTTTTATTAAATTCTTCCTCAGGGCAAGGTTCTGGTGGGCCTTTACACAGGTGTGTGAGAGGGGATAATGTAGAAGTTTTCCCCATCCTTCTACAGCCCATGCAAGGGGCCATCAGAAGAGATGGATTTCAATGATTCCAGGGCCAGAGAGGATCCATTGTCATCATCTGGTCTGACCTCCTGCATGACGGTGGCCAGAGAACCCCACCCAGTGATTCCTGCATTGAGCCCAACAACTTCTGAGGGAGCTACAGCAGATCAGTTAGGGAAAAAAAAATCCAATCTTGATGTAAATACTTCAAGGAGCAGAGAATCCGCCACATCCCATGGTACCTTGTTCTGATGGCTCCTGATGGAATTGTAGACTCTATGCACTATTGTGGGGTGCATGTTGCCCCCCGGAAATGTTGGGAAGGGGAAGTTGGATAAGACTATGGCCTGTCTCCACAAGCCCCTGGAGCATGACCAGTGCAGAGGGGAGGGTGTACTGCACTCCATTGAGGGGTGAGGCAGCAAAAGTGCCTGTGTTCTGTTGAAATCAGTAGAGTTGCACCAGAGATGAATTTGGCATGGTTCAGAAATCAGCCATCCTGCTCACACATGCACCAGGGATCCCAGTTTGGAAGGTGTGCACAAGGGTTTTCAGTTTAATGGTGTACCTATTGACAAAGGGCCTTTTACTGGGAATCTATTCAGGGATTTCACTAACCTCATTCCCAGTGTTTCTTAAAAAGTGGAGGGGCCTTAGCAGCAGCACAGTTGTAGGGAGAGGATTAGCTAATGTGGGAGATCAGCTGTTGGCATTTACAAGGACTTGTCTGACAGCCTCCTTTAGTCACAGGTAGTGAAGGATGTTTTAATGGTGTAGGGAAATTGCGCATGATTTCCTCCCATATCTGCTGAAATACTATCTAAAGCCTCTCAACAATAATTGAAACCTAGACCAAACAACACTGTTGTGTTTGATTCATCACTCAGGAATTTCTGACTATCTCTGTGTTACAGGCAGCCAAGGTCTCAATTTCTGCACTGACATCCCCATACCTAGGCTGCACAGTGGGAACAGTGAAAGTTTGCCTTTCTCATCTGTCCCTTAAGATCCTTGAACTGTAAATCTCACTGCAATTGTCTTAAAATACATGCAATTATGGGAGTTTGAATTTAATTTAGTTTGCTTTTGGGGGTTGTGGAATTAAATAGGAGAGAAATGGTTGGGAAAAAGAAGAGCCTTCAAACCAGGAGCTGCACGTTAAAAGTGCTAACATATTTGGATAAGTTGTAAATAGGACAGAATCTGTTCTTGTTAGATGTCCCACAAGTTTAATAGACTCAGAAAGTGCAGACAGTAGCATGCAGACCTTCGGGTAACCAGACCTTAGCACAAAAGGTTGTGAGGATTATTTATCACTGGAATCTAAGAGTCAAATTCTCTTTTCACTGAACACAGTGTAACTACACTTACCTCATGGAAAATTGCACCAGGAAACCAAGAGGCGAATTTAATTAACCATGAGACAGTAAATCCAATTTAGAAATGAGAGGACAGCTTCTTCTGTGCATTTTCAGTGCGATCTACTGTATTTTAGTTCTGTTTTTCTACTTCACATTCTCAAGACTTTGTCAGGGCCAACGAAAAAGAACGGAGCAATTAGCATAAATCAGAAACAACAAGGAAATAGAGTTTTGTTTCTTTAGAAAGGTACTTTATAAACTAATGTCCTGGTCCATGAATGGGATGCCTGTGCACTACAGAATACAAATATTACTACTAATAAAAATACCATGAGGTCTCCTAGTGTCTACCTTGTAATGTCTGTGGCAAGTATGGATGTAAAATGAACCATTAGGTATTGTGACCCCTGAATTGAAAGCACTCTAGAGAAGGAAGATGCTAATCTTTTATGGAATCTGTCAGTTATCAGAGACAGAATGATGCACGCAAACAGGCCAGACATAGTTACTGTAGAAAGGAAGACTTGGACAAAGAAGACCATTTTGATTGATCTTGCCATAGCAGCAGTCAGAAATACAAAAAAGAAATGAAGAGAAGATGACGAAGTATGACGAACGCAGCCACAAAGTGGAACGATTATGGGAAACTAGAACAAAGACCATCCCCATGATTATTGGAGCACTTGGAGAAATCCCTAAGGGTATTAGTAGGCAGCTAAAGAATACATAAGGAGCACAAGACATCGTGAGCCATGACCTTCAGAAGACAGTGCTCTTAGACACTGAGTATTTAAAAGAAAGTCCAAGGAGAGCAAGTACGTCTGAGCACCTGAAATTCAGGAATTTTGCTGAGGGTTTAACAAATGTCCGGACTACCCACACCTATGGAGGAGGTTCATGATCAGGGTTCATTGGTGACTAATGGGGATAAATTATAGATAGTAGCTTTTCCCTTTTTATGCATAAAGATCTTGTTTCTTGTTTTTTGCTTTTTGTTTAAAAACAAAATATCCCAATTATATAATACTGAGGAATACTGCTAATAATAATGTCGTTATTTTCCTTGCTTATGTTGATTCATGCAGAAGATAACCTATCAGAAGAGCTATACACACAAAGTTAGTGAATTCCCCAAATGAATAGAGACAATTGATAAGAATTTTATGACACAATTATTTTGCTATAAATTGCAATGCTCAGTATTGGATTCTGTCAAGTTTCAGACATGTAACTTGTTCTTAGAGATTCTATGATGCATTCTCTGCAACCTTAATTTAGCTGTCTTGTTCCAAGAGGCTTTACGGAGGCATATATGCCCACCTCTGTTGGATTTTTATCTCAGGCATCAGAGGAACATGAAGAGTTGTGTATACCCTGCGTGGTTCTTTACAAATGGATTGTGATGCTATTAGCTGTAATAAGTCTAATATAAAACAATAATTACTGTTAGAAAGAAAAGGTGGCTGGAGTAATATCTTTTTTAGACCAACTTCTGGTGGTGAGAAAGACATGCTTTCAAGCTATGTAGACCTCTTCTTCAGGTCTCAGTACCTTTTTCAGACCTAAAGAAGAGCTCTGTGTAGCTCAGAAGTTTGTCTCTCTCACCAACAGAATTTGGTCCAGTAATAGGTCACTCACCTTGTCTCTCTAATATCCTGAGGCTAACATGGCTAAAGGAACACTGCATACAATTACTGTTCTCATTTAATATTTACATTACAGTATAGCCCACAGACCCCAATGAGAATCAGGGCCCATTGTGCTAAGAGTATATTCTGCCAAGGGTTAGAGTTGGGTTCTAGCTAGCATGCCTGGAGCCCGTCAAACCTGAGCTGGGATGTGATATGTTGCGCACATTGCTTATAATGTGTTCTAATATACCACTGCCCAGAGGCATGCTGAGCTGTGAGGGCCAATCCCCAGAGTGCTGAGAGGAAGAGAAAGTGCAGGAAGGAGCAGTGTATGGGTGGACTTCTCTAATGGCAGCTCTTCCCAGGTGATTTTGCTTCTGATAATAGTAATGCTGTTTGTGTTGAACTCTAACTTTCAGTGTTCAGGTTAATGCCTTAGACTTCCTCCAACACAGCGGGTAAAAGCAAGCTTGAATTTCCACCCAGACCATCCAGCTAACCCAGTGATTAACACAACATTCATCCACATGTTGAACTGAAATGGGTGAGGTGAGTCTCCTGGACTTTAAGCCTTAGAATGCTGAGGACAGCTGTATAGTCAGCTCAGTGTTCTAAGTGTGGGGGAGGGGATTGGAACCAGACTCTCCCTCCCCCCTCCCGGTCCTTCCCTCTTGCACCAGGTGAGAATCTAATGCCCACCTACTCCCCATCCCTCCCGATCATAGCTTAAAACGGGTGGATTGCATCAGTTGACTACCCATTTCTCTCTACAATCTTTTATGTCCTCCTGATGTGAACCACTGCAACCTGCTGGCTCTAGCTGGAAGGAGTAATCTGTAACAAGCAGCAGAGGGAGATGGGTCCTTTCAGGAAGGCAGACCTCAGGAGCAACGAGGTTTGAACAAGGAGTTTAGGGTCAGGCAGCAGCACACTTGGAAAGATCCAGGTCCAAGCTGTTGTGCATCTTGGTGGTCAGAAACCCTCACTCATCTCTGTCCCAGAGGGAGGCTCCACAAACTGGCTGGTCCCCACTGTAGCATATGTTAGAGTCTCAGACCAGGGCGCTGTTTTTAACTGGAGCATTTAATTAAAAATTTTGTCAGAATCAAGCAAAAGTTCCATTGCTGGAGAGTCTTCTAGGAGGAGGAGACCCTCCTTGTGACTCCACCCTGCTCCCCCGAGCTGTATTCATCTTCAGTAGCATTCCAGCCCTTAAATGTACAGGCCATAGGAAAATATAGCAATGGTATTCCATCCAGTTATTTCCAAAAAACAGTCCCCATTTATGCCTCCATACATATGCTAATTTGAGTCATGCATATACACCTGGAGCCAAACCCATTGGTTTAAAACAATGGCTACCCTAAAAGTGAATTTGGCTACTTGAGATTAGCCAGGTATTCTAAAATTTAAGATCTTTTGGGCAGTGAGTTGGAAAATGGCCTTGTGCTATCATTTCTGTTAGAATTCTCCCCTTACCAATCCATAGCCCACAATTTCCCCATGCTTCCCTAAGCCTCTTTCCAGAGGGTAATTGCTTACTTAACGACTTGTGATCTTTGTGGGCACTTGGACCATGAAAATGACAGCGTTTCTTTTTGCAAAGGCAAGTGGAACAAACAGCGCAGAAATAGCAATGTAGGCAAATGAACAAAAAGAGCAATAACGCAATTGATCATCTAGATTAAATCTAGAGCAAAACTGTAATTGCCAGCAAGGTAAATATATTCATTCCCAATAAAACACATATTTTAACGGTACTATTATTCAAGTTGCTGATCAAGGCAAATAACACACCTCGTACGTAGTCAAAGGAGACATGGTGACATGCACTTAGCTGAGTCTTGCTATGTGCAACAGAGCATAATTGGTGGTTACGTCAGTTGTATTAATAGGCGATGTGACATTTTGCTGAGCTTTCCTCTCTCAGGTATAATTTCTCCTGGGGAGTGTCTTCGCTGCCTTCCAGAGAGGCTGTCACATTGCCGAGCAGCTCTGTTGCTGCTTGATTTTGACTGAACTGCGAATAGCCAAATCGTTCCCCCACAATGGGGGAAACTGGTCTCCCAGCCTTTCTGCCTCTATAATTATATGCTGCTTTATAGCAGGGCTCATTGTTTTGAAAGACACAAAGGCTCGACAGCATTGTACATGAGGGAAAGACAGGCTCCTTTCGTACCATTGGTAGCAGCCACAAATCACCCCTACCCTGTCATCTGCATGGAAATAGAACATCTCCTATATAGTTATCGTTTCAAGGCAATCATCTGCTTATTTCCCACCTCTGAGTTGGGCTTGGGGAGGCGTGCAGCTGTAGCACCTCAGTGGAGGTTCCCTGAGTCATTTTGTCTGAGGAGGAGTGGGTTTCCAGGCATCCAGGAGAGCATGCTCAACAGCCTTTAAAGCTCTGAAATCCATCTCTCTTCAGAGGACCAGCACAAGGTCTATACACCACTAAAGCCTTATCTGAGGGTCTCTGCTGGCCCAAAGCACAGTGATGAATTTCACCTAAAGGAGACTGAAGTTGGGTGGGGTAATTCCCAGTTTGGGTAGTCATACGCATAGACTCATAGTCTTTAAAGACAGAAGGGACCATCATGATCATCTGGTCTGACCTCCTGCACAACGCAGGCCACAGAACCCCACCCACCCACTCCTGTACTAGACTTATGAAGAGAGGCTAAGGGAACTAGGCTTGTTTAGTCTGCAGAAGAAAAGAATGAAGGGGATTTGATAGCAGCCTTTAACTCCTGAAAGGGGGTTCCAGGGAGGATGGAGCTAGGCTCTTCTCAGTGGTAGTAGATGATAGAGCTAGGAGCAATGGTTTCAAGTTGCAGTGAGGGAAGTCTAGGTTGGATATAGGAAAAAAAATTTCACTAGGAACGTGGTGAAGCACTGGAATTGGTTACTGAAGGAGGTGATGGAATCTCCATCCTTAGGGGTTTTTAAGATGTGGCCTGACAAAACCCAGGCTGGGATGATTTAGCTGGGGTTGATCCTGCTTTGAGCCAGGGGTTGGACTAGATGACCTCTGGAGGTCCTTTCCAAACCTAATCTTCTATAATTCTATGTCTTTAACAATACAGATAAAAACAAACAAACAAACAAACACAAACAAAAAACGTATTTCCCACATGCCTCAGAAGCAGTGCAAAGGCTTGGGGGACTAAGGGGTAATGGAGCAGCTGAGGGAGAGGGAAGTAATTGCTGGAAAAGAGCCTTGGATGAACCTGGAGGGTTGTTGGATGTGGGTAGGAGAATCTAAAATCATAGAATCAGAGGACTGAAAGGGACCTTGAAAAGTCATCTAATTAAATCCCCTGCACTTATGGCAAGTATTATTTATAACATCCCTGACATGTGTTTGTCTAACTTGCTCTTAAAAATCTCCAAAGATGAAGTTTCCACAGCTTTCCTAGGTAATTTACTCCAGTGCTTAACTACTCTGAAAGAAAGTTTTTTCCTAATGTCCGACCTAAACCTCTCTTGCTGCAATTTAATGCCATTTCTTCTTGTCTTATCCTCGAAGGTTAAGAAGAACAATTTTCTCCCTCCTCCTTATAACAACCTTTTGTGTACTTGAAAACGTTTATTATGTCGCCACTCAGTCTTCTCTTCTCCAGACTGAAAAAAACCCATTTTTTTCAATCTTCCCTCATAGAACATGTTTTCTAGACCTTTAATCATTTTTGTTGCTTTCCTCCAATTTGTTGACATCTCTCCTGAAATGTAGCACCTAGAGCTGGACACAATACTTCAGTTGAGGCCTAATCAGCATGGAATACAGCAGAAGAATTACTTCTTGCATCTTGCTTACAAGATTCTTGTGAATACATACCAGAATGATGTTTGTTTTTCTTGCAACTGTGTTACATTGTTGACCTTTATTTAGCTTGTGATCCTTCATGACCCACACATCTCTTTCCACTGTACTCCTTCCTAGGCAGTCATTTCCCATTTTTTATGTGTGCAACTGATTGTTCCTTCCTAAATGGAGCACTTTGCATTTGTCTTTATTAAATGTCATCCTGTTTACTTCAGAACATTTCTCCAGTTTGTCCTGATCATTCTGAATTTTAACCCTATCCTCCACAGCACTTGCAACCCATCCCAGTTTGGTGTCATGCACAAACTTCATAAGTGTACTCTCTATGCCATTATCTAAATCCCTGATAAGAATATTGAACAGAACCGTACGCTGGACCGATCCCTGTGGGACCCCACTCAATATGCCCTTCCAGTTTGACTGTGAACCACTGATAACTACTCTCTGGGAACAATTTTCCAACCAATTATGCACTCACCTTATAGTAGCTCCGTCTAGGTTGTATTTCTCTTGTTTGTTTCTCCCCTGTTCAGACCTTGGCTAACCCTTAGCCTCTCCCATTCAGTCAGGCACATCTACCCCGTCCTCGGGTGTCCCTGCACCCCATCGTGCCCATTTGTCCCTGCACCTCCACTCAGCGAATGCTCTCCCTATCTCCATGTGTTCATCCACCCCACTCAGCTACCCCTCCTTCCACCCCATGTGTCCCTGCACTCCCACTCAGCCACTCCCCTTTCCCCATCCCCAAATGGCCCTGCACCCATACTCCCCTACAGCTGCTTGCTCAGTGCTGTCACCTCACTAACTCCTGTGCCCCCCATGCCAGTCTGTCCCCACCACTAGCCCGTCTGAACCCCAGTCTGTGATCCCCCAGAAGCCAATTGTGCCCCGCTCTGTCCATCTCCCCAGCTGCCCTCTTTTCTGGCACTACAGTAGCCCCAGTGGGTGAAAGGTTTAATTGCCATGCCTCCCTGGCAGAATCTATTTTCTGTAGGGGAGGGGAAATAATGCAGGGGACTTGAATTCTGAGTATGCACAGTGGCACAGAATTCCCACAGGAGCAAAGTTGTTGGAGTCCTCAAATCATGATTGACAGACTTCAAGTTACAGAAAATCCACCATTTACACTAGTTTAAATCCTTGTCCCAGGCTGCAGAGGAAGGCGAATCCCTCCCCACTCCTGCCCCAGGTCTCTGCCATTCTGACCTGGAGAAAATTTCTTCCCAACTTCAAATTTGGTGGTTAGTTGGATGTTGCTGAAATTCTTAGGATCCAACATCAAGACACCTGGCAAAGAGTCCTCTGTACCTTCCTCATATAGTGTCCCCTCACCCACCATTGGACATATTTATCACTAGCAGTTGCAGATCAGCTACATGCTATTGTAAGCAGCCTCATCGTACCATCCCCTCCATAAACTTATCAAGCTCAGTCTTGAAGCCAGTTAGGTTTCTTCACCCCCGCTGCTCCCTTTGGAAAGCTGTTCCAGAACTTCATTCTTCTGATAGTTAGAAACCTTTGCCTAATTTCAAGCCTAAACTTGTTGAGGGCCAGTTTATAGCCATTTGTTCTTGTGTCCACATTGGTGCTTAACTTAAATAACTCCTCTCCATCCCTGGTATTTCTCTCTCTTAAACACAGGAGACCAGAATTGTATTCACTATGCCAAATGAAGTCTCACCAGTGCCTTGTGTAATGGTAATAACACTTCCTTTTTTTCACTGGAAATACCTCACCTGATGCATCCTAGGATTGCATTGTCCTTTTTCATGGCCTTATTGCATTGGTGGCTCAGAACCATCCTGTATCAAAGAATAAATCCAGGTCTTTCTCTTTCTCTGTCGCTTGTAACTGATTAAGTCCCAAGCTTATAGCAAAAGTTCTTGTTATTAGTCCCTAAGTGCATGACTTTGCACTATTAAATTTCTTCCTATTTCTATTACTTCAGTTTTCAAGGTCATCCAGATGCTCTTGTATGATATTCTGGTCCTCGTCCATACTGACAATGCTTCCCAACTTTGTGTCATCTGCAAATTATATTAGCATGCTCCCACTTTTTGAGCCAAGGTCATTAATGAAAATGTTAAGTAAGACTGATCCCAAGGCCAATTCCTGAGGAATTCTACTAGTAACCTCCATCCAACCTCACAATTCCACATGCCTACAGCACTTGCTTGTTGCAGGGGTCGAATGCCCCTAGGGCTCTGATGATCAATGCATGTGTACTTCATTGACTTTCCTTCTCAAGGTGTCGGCCAGGGGACAGCGTTTCTCTTCCTTTCTAACACAAGTGTTGCAGAAGTCTGGGGTTCTGTTCTCGGAGGGGACTTCGATGTCTCCCAGGATGATCTTCCATTCCTTGTCGGTGATGATGACATCAAGTTGCAGCTGATTGTCTATTCTGGGAACAATGGAGTTCACCTCCACCTTCTCCACAGGTGGTAGGAATCATAGAAGATAAGAGTTGTAAAGGACCTCAGGAGGTCATCTAGTCCAATCCCCTGCTCAAAGCACGACCAACCACAACTAAATCATTCCAAGGAAGACTTTGTGAAGCTGCACCTTAAAAGCCTCTAAGAATGGAGTTTCCACTAGCTCCCTAGGTAACCAATTCCAGTGCTTCACCACCCACACAGTGAAAAAAGAATTTTCTGATATCCAACCAAACTTTCCCCACTGCAACTTGAGACCATTGCGCCTAATTCTGTCATGTACTACCATTGAAAATGGCCTTGTTCCATCTTCCCTGGAACCCCTTTCAGGCAGTTAAAGACCGCTATCAATTCCCCCCTCATTCTTCTCTTCTGCAGACTAAACAAGCCTAGTTCCCTCATAAGTCATGTGCTCAAGCCCCCTAATCATTTTTATTGTCTTCCATTGGACTCTTTACAATTTTTCCACATCTTTTCTGTTGTGTGGGTTACAAAACTGGACACAATACTCCAAATGAGGCCTCACCAATGCCGAATAGAGAGGAATAATCACTTCCCTCGATCTGCTGGCAATTCTCCTACTAATGCAGCCCAATATGCAGTTAGCCTTCTTGGCAATAAGGACACGCTGTTGACTCACATCCAGCTTCTTGTCCACTGTAACCCACAGGTCCTTTTCTGCAGAACTGCTGCCTAGCCAGCCGGTCCCCAGTCTGTAGCTGTGCATGGGATTCTTCCAGCCTAAGTGCAGGACTCTGCACTTGTCCTTGTTGAACCTCATCAGATTTCTTTTGGCCCAATCCTCCAGTTTGTCTAGGTCACTCTGTATCCTGTTCCTGCCCTCCAGGGTATCTACCACTCCCCCCATTTTAGTGTCATTTGCAAACTTACTGAGGGCAAATTCCACCCCATCCTCCAGATTATTAATGAAGATCTTGAACAAAACTGGCTCCAGCACTGACTCCTGGGGCACTCCGCTTGTCACTGGCTGCCAACTAGACATCGAGTCATTGATCACTACCCATTGAGCCCAAAGATCTAGCTAGGTTTATATCCATTGTGACAGGGTCAGACTGGATGGCTACCAGAAAGTCCTAGAAGGCCAATATATCAGCCCCAGGATCAGTAAGTCCCTTTTTCTCTGGTAGCTGAGCATGGGTTACTTCCAGTTAATTAATATGCCTGGAGTCAATCAATGCCCCATCCAGGATTTGTTAAAAAGCCTACCCTCCAGAATAAGGGTATGGCTGGAGTTGTGGGGGTGAGGCAAGCTACCAGAGAGTGTTTGAGCAGGCAAGAGCCTTTCAAGAGCCAGGAGGGTTTAGGAAAAGAACAGAACGCTGGCAGGAGAGGGCTGCAGGTGCAAAGACTGGGGGAGGGAAAAACCCTGCCCGAACAGGGCAAAGAACCTTTCCCAAGCCTAGAGGCCTAAGGGAAGAAATCCTGCTAGAAGGGAAAGATTGAACTGGGCATTTGGTTTGGGCTCTACCATGCCCGTGGGGCTTTCAGAGGTCAAGAACTTTCCCTGGCAAGGAGGCCAGGAAGGGTCTTTGTCCGAGCAGGGTATGGACATTAAGTCAAGGGGCACGGGGATGTAACCCAGGGAAGCTAGCCGCTTTCCTAAAGCCACAGTGTGAGGCTGCTGCTTGTAGAGTCCCTGAGTTGGGGCCTGGAGTTGAGGGTGGGACCAGGCCCCCCCCTCAATCCTCCACTGGCCATTTATTGGCGGGGCAAGAACCCCACCAAAGAGACAAGGGCCTATGAGAACCAGAGGCAAGATTAGGAGCCAGCAGGGAGCGGCCATCTTAAAGCGGCTGCATTACCCTCACTCAACACTAGAGGGTGAAGTAACACTTAGGGATGAAGCAATTCCCTGACCTACTGCTTGAAGGAACTGCTGGACCAATCAAGGCAGAGGAAGAGCTTTGTCACCCCACCTTATAGTCTATTCATCCAACCCATATTTCTTTAACTTGCTGGTAAGAGTGCTCTGGGAGACCTTATCAAAAGCTTTGCTAAAGTCAAGCTATATCATGTCCACTGCTTTCCCCACATGCACAGAGTAAGTCATCTCATATAGAAGGCAATCAGGTTGGTCAGACATGACTTACCATTGGTGAATCACGCTGAATCTTTCTGATCACCTTCCTCTTTCCCAACTACCTCAAAATGGATTCCTTGAGGACCTGCTCCATGATTTTTCCAGGAACTGAGGTGAGGCTGACCGCTCTATAGTTCCCCAGATCCGCCTCCTTCCCTTTTTTGAAGATGGGCACTATATATGCCTTTTTCCAATCATCCGGGATCTGCCCCAATTACCTTGAGTTTTCAAAGATAATGGCTCTGCAATCATATCAGCCAACTCCCTCAGCACCCTCGGATGCACTGCTTCCGGCCCCATGGTCTTGTGCTTGCCCAGCCTTTCTAAATAGTCCTGAACCTGTTCTTTCTGTACTGAGGGCTGCTCACCTCCTCCCCATTCTGTGCTGCCCAGTGCAGTAGTCAGGGAGCTGATCTTGTCTATGAATACAGTGGCAAAAAAGCACTGAGTACTTCAGCTTTTTCCACATCATCTGTCACTAGGTTGTCTCTCCCATTCTGTAAGGGGACTGCACTTTCTCTGACCTTCTTCTTGTTACTAACATACCTGTAGAAACTCTTCTTGTTACCTCTCATGTCCCTTGCTAGCTGTAACTCCAATTGTGATTTGACCTTCCTGATTTCATTCCTGCATGCTCAAGCAGTATTTTTATACTCCTCTCTAGTCATATGGCCAAGCTTCCACTTCTTGTAAGCTTCCTTTTTGTGTTTAAGCTCACTGAAGACTTCTTTGTTAAGCCAAGTTGGTCGTCTGCCATATTTGCTATTCTTTCTGCACATCGGGATGGTTTGTTCCTGCTCCCTCAATGGTGTGACTCTGACCAGGCAATCTTGGATGTCGTGATACAGCTTCCAGGCCCTGGAGTGGGACTTGAAGGATACGGGGCAGGGTCTCGTTGGAGTAGCTGCACCTCCTGCATCGCTTGTCCCAATTCCCGAATGCCCACCTTCTCCAATTTAACTAATAATTTCCCACGTGGAACTGTATCAAAAGTCTTACTGAAATTCAGGTAGAGTAGATCAAATGCATTCGCTTTGTCTAAAAAATCCATTGTCCTCTCAAAGAAAGATCAGGTTGATCTAGCATGATCTACCTTTTGTAAAACCATGTTGTATTCTATCCCAATTACCATTTACTTCTATGTTCTTAACTATTCTCTCTTTCACAATGTGTTTCAAGATCTTGCATACAATTGAGGTCAAACTAATGGGCCCATGGTTTCCTAGATCACTTTTTTCCCCTTTCTTAAAAATAGATAGTCTTTTAGCATTACTCCAGTGAGAGGGTACAAGCCCCAAGTTTATGGATTCATTAAAAATCCTTGCTGTTGTGCCTGTTCCTTTAATATGCTTGGATGGAGATTATCTGGACCCCCTGATTTGGTTCCATTAAGCTGTCTGAGTTTTCCTTCTATCTCGGATGTGGTAATTTCTACTTTCATATTCTTATTTCCATCAGCCACCCTACCACTGCCCATAAAGTCTTCATCACCCTTTTTAAAAACTGAGGCAAAGTATTAGTTTAAATTTTGGGCCAAGCCTGGATTATCTTTAATCTCCTCCCTATCTTCAGTGTTTATAAGTCCCATTTTATCTACTTATATGGCTATATAACCTTTTACTATTGGTTTTAATTCCCTTTGCAAGGTCCGGTTTTGCTTGGCTTTGGCAGTTCTCATGTTTCCCCTACACTTTCTGACCTCCAAGAGGTAGCTTTTCTTGCTGATCCTTCCCATCATCCATTCCTTGTAGGCTTTCTGCTTTCCCTCAATCATCTGTTTGAGATGCATGCTTATACAGCTTGGTCTGCAATCCTTCCCTATTATTCCCCCCCCACACACACCACCACCCCTTGCTTGGAATGCAGGTTTCAAGTAGTTTCTGCAACTTTGACTTAAAGTAATTCCAAGCCTCCTCCGCATTTAGTTCTTCGAGTTCTTCAGTCCAGTCCACTTCCCTAACTAACTCCCTTCATTTTTTGAAGCTTACCCTTTTCAAATCAAGGACCCTCATTGCAGACCTATTTTTGTTTATCCTTCTATTTAGTTTAAATTGAATTAGCTCAGGATCACATGAACAAGGGTTGTTCCCTACAGTCAGGTCTTCTATGAGGTCCTCACTACTCACCAATACCAAATCTAAAATGGCATTACCTCTTGTTGGTTTGGTGACTATTTGGTGAAGAAATCTGTCAGCTGTCACATCCAGGAAAATCTGGGCCCTACCATTATTAGTAGCACTTGTTCTCCAATCTATATCTTGGAAATTAAAGTCTCCCATAATCACACAATTCCCATTAGTATTTATTTCATTAAAAACATGCTAGCTTTGATTGAGGCAGCGTGTTCAAAATAGCAGTGTGGCCGTGGTAGCACAGGTGGTGACTTGGGCTGGCCACCAGAGTACAGACTAGGATCTCGACGGAATTGCGTTTGGGAGCTAGACACACTGATAAAAACCTAGTCCGATTAAAATATAACTGGCCAGATGGATGGTGCATACAGGGGAATACCCAAATTAAGTCAAGAACCAGACCAATGGTATTAAGTCCAAACTCACTTTTTAATGTGGTCTAATATTCATAGGAAATTGAGGTTGAGCAGTTCGTTTGGATATCCTAGTTTATAATCCTATTCACTTCCCTCGCATCTGGCTACATGCTGTACTTATCTCAGCACTCCTTGATTGTAAATTGGCAGATCCATTGTGGAGACAGGCATACAAATGTGACATGTAATTTAAAGCTTTCACTGCTATGCTGGGCTATGCAATTTGTTTGATCCATTTGGAACTGGACTTATTGCATCCCCAGTCACTGTACGTCATTACTGCTGAAAATGAAAATCACATTGCTGTAATTTTATATTGTATAGGAAGGAAGAGTCAACCTGGGAGCCATTGTTAAGCCCTAATCCAGTCTTTCTGCATTAATATTTTGTTAGTGGGTTGGGTTTTTTTTATAGGCACCTTCTATACTTGCTTCCTTTCTGCCAGATGGTGAAATGAACATCGCTGTTTGTACTACAATAGTTGATTCATTTTGTGAGGTGGCTGCTGCAGGTTACGTCTGCAAGCCCCAGGTGTTCAGAAGCAATCAGGCCGGGAAATGGCTGGCTGAATATGATGCTATGCAATATTGGGGATGCAGGGAACAGGAAACAATGAGGGAAAGTGCATAAGACACTTATTTGAATGGCTAGTATAACCTATCTCTGACTGGATTTATTTTTATTGAGAGAAAAACAAGCAAAGGTCCCAATTCTGCTTTCAAACCCCAATTAATAAAGTAGGTGAAAAAACTGAAACGTGTGGTGAAAATTTGGTCTTTTTTTCCATGTCCCCCCCTTAAAATAAATTTTTTTGACAAATGTCACTGAAAAATCTAATTGTGGCACATTTCCACCTGTTTCTTCCATTAAGGTCTATAATAACCACAAGTTATCCCTCCCTGACAGAATCTGACTCAAACAAAGGAGATTATTACATCAGCAAACACCTGAATCTCTTTCAACTGTAAACTCCGTAAAACAATCACGTGTACAAAGCGTGGGCTCATGAGATACAACCATAAAAGAAATTTCACCACTTACATCATGAAATGTATTTAATCAAAATACTTTTCTAAGAAGAGGGAGCACATTTTGGATGAGCTGTAAGAACAGAAAGAGAACTTCTTTCTCTCTCACAAGTTTATACGGTCCCTATGGCCATAGCATCTGACTACCTCACAGATCTTAATGGTTTTATGCATCCAAGACTGTTGTGATGTAGAGATTATTTCCCTCATTTTACAGATGGGAAACTGAAGCACTAAGTGTTTAAGCCAGTGGTCACACAGGAAGTCCATGGCAGGGCTGAGACAAGAACCCAGATGTAATCCAATCCTTTAGCTCTCCTTTCTCCACACCCACCTGCCCTTTGGACTACACACCAAATTTCCAATGTGCATAAATGTGCTCAGAGACCTAGCAGAACTGGGTTCAAAAATGTATATATGGGGCACACTCGAGTTCTTGCGTCTGACTCCCCTTCCACGGGGATGCTTCCTGCAGGGAGCCCTCTGGATCTATAGAGGGAGGAGCCTGATCAGCCTCTTGGAAACGATGCCAGCCATGAGTGTCAACACTTTGTGTCTCACGAGTATCCAAATGTTTGCACAGATCTTCAGATAAGGGAATCTAGAGGTCTCATTGGATGTCATTGCATGATATTAGTTTGTGATGTCTGTTACTTTCTCCCAGAAGCAAAACTCTTTTATTAACAGGAGCGTAGACATTAAAAAGGGGAAATTGCTTTTCTGGGACACAGACTTTGACACTTAAAGTTCCTTCCAGTTCTAGAATGATTACCAGTTTATTGCTGTCTCCCTTCTTATTAAGTTTAGGGAATAGCTCTGGAACTGGTAATATCTCTAATACTGAAATGAACTTATGTACATACCATGTAAGAGCAAAGGAAAAGATTAATTCAACTTTCCTAAGATACCTAGAACTGACTGTAGGGAAAAAAAATCCAGATATGGACTTGTGTGCTTTATGTTTATAGCTCCATAATTGGATGAGCATGTCTATCTCTGTGTCTGTGCATGTGTTTGTGTGAGCAACATAGATGTGTAGCATTCTTTTGTCCTCCTCACTCACCTGCATGTTTGCCAAAATTCAGACCAAGCATTTAAAGGCAGCAGTCAGGGAAACACAGTGGGAGCAGATTAGACAGCCTTGTGACAGTTACACATTCTGGCAAGGGAAGGCCAGTGAAAATGTATTAAACATGAGTCCATTATTAAACAAAATGTATTATTTTAACAGACAGTCTAGCTAGAGGGCTCTTTTGGTTTCTGAAGCTGGTGAGCTATTGGGTACCAAGAAAATAAGAGTATATTTTACTTGTCTTTAGCACCTTTCATCTCAGAGGATCTGAAAAGTTATTTACAAATTTTAGAGATGCAACAGGGATAAAATGCAGCCCCTCAAGGGTGAGAGAGCAGACAGCTGGCACACAACTTTCTGCATAACAGTGGGAAGAGGGGAAATTTTGGCTAAGCACACACTGTATCAATAAAATGTGTTTGTTTAAACAGATCGTAGTCTTTCAGAGGTCAACTTTCTATTTAATTGTGAGGGTCACTGGAGCTCTATAGTTTTTCTAATCAGAATCTTTGATATTAAGAACTTACATTTATAGATAAAGCATTTGGCGTATTCAGTGGTGTTTTTTTTTTTTTTTGGATCTATGAACTCTTCAGTAATCGGCAAGAGAAAATCAATGGTAGAAACAGGGTGGGGTAGAGTTCTCAGAAGTGAGTCCATCTCCCAGGGTTGATTATGATCAAGTCTGGTTTTAGGATCTAATTGGCTTTTCCATAACAGACTTAGCTAGAGCCATCAGTTTCTTCATCCCTGTAGAGGACACTGATCAAATTCCCAACTCTGCAGCTGTCCCTGAGGTGGAGAAAAGGCCATGATGCATAATGCATAACATTGCCTTCCTCTTATGTGCACCAAGGGAAGGTGGGTATGGAGATGTGGGTGCCTCTCCAACAATCAACCTTTTCCACCACTACTGTGCAGATACACTGGTCGAACATGATAATAAATAAAGCTTTCCTGTCTTTGCATTATGGGCCTGCGTTTTAATTCAGGTGACTTTCAGCTGCTTACTTCAACCATAGCACTGGTTTCCTCGTACTCCAGCTCTGTTGTGTCTCTGCACTGTTTTCCAGATAAGACCTCAATTTGGCAATGCAGCAGTAGCACAAATTCGAATGTTATAGACCCAGTTGTGTGCACAAACCCTGGGCAGAATCTGGACTGTGAATTCTAACTGTTCTGGGCAGTTAACGTTTGCACGTCTTTGCTGGTCTATGTGTGTTCCAAAGAGAGAGATCCTGGTCAATGTGAGAAGCCGTCTCCCCTGCTGGTTTGTAATGTCTGATTTTCTCTTGACTTCACAGGGCAAGAAGGGTGAAGCAGGTCTCCCCGGACTTGATGGCTTGCCTGGACCTCAAGTGAGTGAAGTTTTTGCTTTGTTTGTGTAACCCATCTGCCAGTTGGAGTCAAAATACCTCCCTTTCAACAGTACAACACAAAACTGGCTCAAGTCCCCAGCCAGTGACCTGGAGTTCAGGTCAGAAGTTGATTTAATGTGTCTCCTTCCCTTCACAGCCCCCACTCATAGGTGTTGTCCTTAGTCAGGGCAGAGCCAGGGTTCAGCGGTGTAGCTCCAGAGTGCACCTCCCACCCTGGTTGGAGGAAGGGGGAAAGAAGGCACCTGGCTTGCTCCGCTACCAGGCCACTCCCCAGACCACCCTTGCAGATGTCACCGATGCACACTGTCATCTGCTGCCACCGGCTTCTCTACTGTGACCTCCGTGCGGTCGGTCTCCTGTGGTTCCTCCCAGCTCTTAGTGATTTTCAGCTCTCAGTGGGGGGAACTCATTGCTGAAGCAGGCTGGGCGGAAATGCTGTCCCCAGCAAGGGATCCCTTAAAACAAAAGTGTCCTAATGGAGCCTTAATTAGCTCAATCTTTGAACAGGGGGGCAGGGCAGGTCAAACCATGCCTAGGACTCTTCAGTAGAGCTCACCCACGCCCCAGCAGGGACTCCAGTCCCCACCCCCTCTGCTTTTCACAGGGGTCTGGCATCCGAGCCCTCTGCTTAGTGAGTTCAGTTCAGTGGAGAGTAACCCTCCCGCATCCCCAATCTGGACAAGCTGAGCACAGTTCTGCTGCCCATTATTCAGACGACAAGGATAATAACATTTCATTACCCCTGCGTTCAAGTGAAGTGAGTCTGTAACTCAACACTTGCCCAAATTGATCACTTTGGCAGCACATCTTTATCTGCTGGGTACCTGGGCAGAGGGGGTATGTTTGTTTAAATACAGTCTGGTCCTGAAGTCTTTTTCCCTCCCCGACTAGCTCGGCAGGGGAGAGCTCTGCTCACATCCATTACAAACACAATGGAAATAAAACCAGAAGTGATCACGTTTTGGCAAAAGGGGCCACAACTCTCAGAATAACATGTTTTCTAAGAAGTCCTCAGGCTGCTTCGTCTCTCCTTTACACCAGTTTTACAGTAGTGAAACTCCATGAGCATAAATAGAGTTACTTCTGATTTACACCAGTCTGAGTGAGGAGGGCCAGGCCCAGCTTCCTGCATTCAGTTTTATCATCCTGAACAGCTTCTCATGAGGTACCTGAACTGCATATCTGTCTTCACAGCCTCTGTACATCACTTTTACATCACCGTTACTAGGGCGAAAGGCTCACCTCTCAGCTTACAGTATTTAGGGCAGCATCTCTGCTAATTACTGACTGTGTGAATTTATAATTGCAGAAAGACACCTCCCAGAGCAGCAGTCTCAGGGGATGGGGCTGTTTAAATCTTGCTTTGTTATTGTTCAGGAGGCACATCTCCTTATGGCCTGTGGTGTTCATCTTTCCTTTAGGGGAGGACGGGAAGGAGGATGCTGAATAAAGAAGATAGAGACAGAACTTCTTTTACCAGGATATGTTTGCAGCAAAGGGTTCCCCACAGTGCTAGCTAAGGGAGATTCCCACTCTGTGCTCTAGTAGGCCAGTGTTCTAAGGCCACTGGGCCAAAGTCTGACCTGTGCAACTCCATGAGGGTTCAGTGGGGTTGCACAAGCAGTCAGTTAAGGCAGAATTCGGCCTGTTGGCTCTAGCATGGAATATCATACACCTTGCAGTGGAACCACGTTGGTGCTTGGTGCCTCCAATGATCATTTCCTTTCCAGCTGCTTTGATCAGCAATGCTAGATGATCTAAGGCAGGGATTCACAGCTATTTCCATACAGTGACCCCATCTTTCAACAGAAACGTGCTGTGAGGACTTGGCACAGAGTAAGTGGCTCCTTTAAGGAGAGATGGGGCCAACTCTACCTGTGCCCTGATTAATTAGCTGCTTCCCAGTTTGAGGGCTAAGGGGGTCACCCTAAAAGACATCTAGGCCTTATAAAAGGACTGAGATAGATCAGTCTGTGGGAGCTGGTGGGCTGTCTCTTTGGAAGGGCTTGAACTAGGGTCTACAGGACAACAGTACTCAAGGGAATCCAGCCAAGGTGCCGAGTACATGAAACAGAGAAGACTGGGACAGAAGAAGTGGTCCAGGACTAGCTAAAGTCACCCAAACTGTGTATGGGCTTTTTAAATGGATTTCATTTCAGGACTTTAAGGATTGTTTTGAATTATTTATGTTATTAAACCAGCCCTAGCAGAGGTATTAGCAACAAGAAAGCATGTGTGGAGTTTGTTAAAGAGTCCTGAAGAGGAGGGAAACTGAGGCAGGATACCACAGCACTTACACTGACTACGAGGGAGCTCTCAGGATGTGGCTGTATATTATAGAATCCCTTCTTTTCTCTCCTTTCTGTAAAGAAAGGGAGGATGGTCCCAAGCCCTGTTGACCCATTTGTGACCACACGCCCCAACTGAGAACCCTGTTAACTCCTTTTTTAATAATACATCTTCAGTTTTAAGATTGGGGATCTTAACTCCACAAACAGTTAGACTTTGGATAGACAAGGAAGAACCTCGATTCTACAATGATTGGTAATTTACACAGTGAATATGGCATGGTTAGCTGTCAGTTGTTTTTACTTTGGAGATATTTATTTTATTTCCCCTGGCAAGTAATGCTCTTGTTACTAGGAAACATCAGCTAGAAATGGATTATATAGCAGATGTACTGTATTAAGGCGTTAAGATGACTGCAAAAGCCATCAGAGAGAAAATCCGATGGCTTGCTCTGTTGGTTTAGGTGAAGCCCATTACATCCAATTTAGAATGCTGCCATTTAGGTTCTGCTTTTTGCAACGTCTCTGCTTTTCAGGACTCATTTCATTTTTCAGCATCTGGTTTACCAGTTGCGCAGCAGCTGCCTGGAATGGGAATGTATTTAAGTATTTTCAAACACATTTTAAACGTTCCATTGTTTTCATTCAAAAATACATTTCCAGATCTCTCTCTCTCTCTGAATTAATCAATAATTAATCATTACACAATTAACATAATTCTGCCTTAACTGAAGTGCTGCAGGGTTTCTGATATACTTTTATGGCACTAGTTCAATATTAGTGATGAAAAAGGATGCTGATTTAGCATTAAGCAGCTTTTCCCTTGGCACTAGCAAAACAAAACTTGCAAATGTTATGTTAATCAGAAATAGATAAAACTCCAGTACCATCAAGGGACTTTAAAATTAACTGACCCTTTGCTATTCCTCCATGTATATTAACTTTGAGAATAAAGAAAATTATGCATGTTCTTGCAGTACTACCTCGAGGTGTGCATGTGACTGCAGATATCCAGATACATTTGATAAAAAGAGCTTCAGTTTTGGTTGTAATAAAAGACCTTCCACCTTACAGGATTTTTTAATGTCAGGCTTTCAAGGGATTTTTTTTTCAGTATTACTACTTTATTATCTTTTAAGTAAACCAGTACATGGATTCAACGAATACTCAAAAGGAAAAGAGAATGTCTCTGAGGTCCTTAAAGAAAATCCACAGTTTCTGCCTGTTTCTGATCTAGTTTCAACTCCATTGGACTTGGGGGAGAGCACAGGACAGCTGCAATAATGGGATCACATTTTCATACGTTCTGGGGAGAATGAGTGGGTTGGACAGCAAGTTAAAGAAGTCCGGGTTGGATGAATCGACTATAGATGGATACAAAGCTGGCTAGATCATCAGGTTCAATGCATAGTGATCATCATCTCAATGTCTAGTTAGCAGCCGATAACAAGCGGAGTGCCCCAGGGGTCGGTGCTGGGGCTGGTTTTCTTCACCATCTTCATTAATGATTTGGAGAATGGGGTGCATTGCACCCTCAACAAGTTTCCAAATGACACTAAGCTGGGGGGAGTGGTAGAAATGCTGGAGGGTAGGGATCAGATACGGAGTGATTTAGACAAATTAGAGGATGGAGCCAAAAGAAATCTGATGAGGTTCAGCAAGGACAAGTGCAAATTCTGCACTTAGGATGGAAGCATCCCATGAACTGCTACAGACTGGGGACCATCTGGCTAGATGGCAGTTCTGCAGAAAAGGACCTGGGGTTTACACTGGAGAAAAAGCTGCATAAGAGTCAAAAGCGTGCCCTCATTGCCAAGAAAGCTAACGGCATATTGGGCTGCATTAGAAGGAGAATTGCTAGCAGATCGAGGGAAGTCACTATTCTCTTCTGTTCTGCAATGGTGTGCAGAACTCATGTGCAGTACTGTGTCCAGTTTTGGGCTCCCCCACTACAGAAAGGATGTGAGCAATTTGAAGAGTCCAGTGGAGGGCCACAAAAATGATTACAGGGCTGGAGCACATGACTTATGAGGAGAGGCTGAGGAAAGTAGGTTTGTTTAGTCTGCAGAAGAGAAGAATGAGGGGGGATTTGGTAGCAGCCTTTAACTTCCTGAAAGGGGGTTCGAGGGAGGAAGGAGCTAGGCTGTTTTCAGTGGTAGTAGATGACAGAAGTAGGATCAATGGTCTCAAGTTGCAGTGGGGGAGGTCTAGGTTGCATATTAGGAAAAACTTTTTCACTAGAAGAGTGGTGAAGCACTGCAATGGGCTACCTAGCAAGGTGGCGACATTACCATCCTTAGAGCTTTTTAAGGCCTGACTTGACAAAAACCTGTCTGGGATGATTTAATTGGGGTTAGTCCTGCTTTGAGCAGGGGCTTTGCCTAGATGATGTCCTGAGGTCTCTTCCAACCCTAATCTTCTATGATTCTGTGACGCAAGTGCGTGTCTTTATCTGGGGACACTGAATTGGAATGATTTGAGTTCGGGCGGGGACGTGGGCACTAAGTCTGAGTTAAATTCACGTGGGGCAGCCGAATATCTAGCAGCCATTCTTGTCCTCCTTGCTTACCTCTGATGGCTGTCCACGAGGAAAGGAAAGATTCTGAGACACATTTGAAAAAACTAGGGGATGACTCCAGTGCCTGCGATAACATCGCCTCCCTCCACAAAATCCATTCCGCTTCCCAGCTGGTATAAAGTGCTGGTCGAAAACCAGGGTAGAGCTTTTGTGACAACAATGCGCCTCGTTTTTCATCAACATTTCAACCAAAGAAATGGTTAGACCTGAGAATGTGGAGTTTTTTCTGCCAACGCTGGCTGCGCATGAGTTGAGTGCACGTCTATTGAGTGCACTGTCGAGTGCACGTCTATTACATCTGCCTTGTCTATTTAAGCAAAATTAATATTTGTATTTCAGCAACCAAAAAGCTAGTGTAGACTAGCACAGACTACCAGTAGGGGAAGAGCTAATTTAGAAGGGCTGAGGTAGTTTTGCTCCCTGTTCTGAGTAGATTTTTTTGACACAGTGATGAAAACACCTGAATCCATCTGCACTAGTATCTTAACACTGTTGTATATGTCACCGGTACTGACAGCTGCTGGAATGTGGGTACTAATTTGACTAGTGTAGACTCCCACAGAGATCCAGAGCACTTCCAGTTTCAAGCATATTACCTTTTTCAAGAGACCTTGAATATAAACCCTGGAGTGTGCAAAGATCTTGAAGGACTATTTACAAGGGTAAGACTTTAGTAACAGGCTGTGTAAACATAAAAGTAAGAGGTGGGCCGGAACTGCAAAGCACAGATCTTAATCCAAACTCTCCCAATGGCGCTTGAAATGGGCGGGATTGACACAGGCCCATTTTTAGTAAAAAATGTGTCTTTAAACAGGGAAAGAAATCAAA
The DNA here is from genome assembly GCA_007922155.1 of Mesoclemmys tuberculata. Classification (NCBI taxonomy): domain Eukaryota; kingdom Metazoa; phylum Chordata; order Testudines; family Chelidae; genus Mesoclemmys; species Mesoclemmys tuberculata. Next base: position 8,966,533 of record ML675632.1, on the reverse strand, counting down.
AATCTGGACCCTGTTAGCTCACTAATAGCGTTGAAGCATAAATCCCTGATGAGTGTTTTATGTTGTTTTCATTTGTTGCACTGACTGAATAAAAGCCATTAAAAACAAACAAAAAGGAAAGAAAAAAAGCTCATTCATCAATAAACATAGGAAATCCCAAGCTGTCCCTTATGCTAAAATACAAAATTAAGCAAATTCTGCCTTGTGCTGAAAAGATCTCCTCAGTGAGAATTTGCAATGTACAAAGCCTCTGCATTCTTATGGCCTCGGGAGATTATCAGTAACTTTTGTTCAGAACACTTTTCTAAAACAGTGTTGGTGCTCCAGTTATCATGCCACTTGGCTTAATAGCTAGAGACCTGGTCCATTATGAGTGATGAAGCAAGCCCTTAAAATGATTAAAAAGCCATGCAAGTTAGATATAAAGGACTGTTGGCCCTTAGGGCCTTGGTTTTTAGTGTCACTGACAGTCTTCTTCTATTATCCTTTTACTATTTTGTTGGTTTACCAAACAGGCTTTGAGTGGCGAATACAATTTAGTGTTGCAATGCAGCATTCGTCAAAAGTCTAGAAATGGAAATGTTAGAGTAAGGAGGTGTAGGCAGCAGGCAAGGCAAGGAGTCAAATACCGGTGTAAAGAACCCAAATGGGTGATGTTATCTGGTTGTAGCAAGCACTGTAGAAAAAGTGAGTTTAGAGGTACATTTTGGAGTGGAAGGAGGCATGCAGACAGTTCCCCAAAATCTTGGTGTGGCAACGGCGACGGCCTGACTGAGTAGAGGAGGGAATGGGAGACTGAGGCCAGGTCTGCACAATAGAGCTATAACGGTATAACTAATTCACTCAAGGGTGTGATCAACTATGACGATGGTAGAAGCTTCGCCACCAGCGTCCGCAGCGTCTTCACTAGGTGCTGCAGCTATGCCGTTGTAGTGCTCTATGTGAAGACGTGCCATGAAATGAGACTGCCAGGTGGAACTAATGCAGATATAACAAGAGACGAAGTTACAGTGGTTAAGTGGCTGGGAATGGCTCTGCAGATGAGTAAAGACAAACATAGATGTTGGCGCTGAAAAAGACATATTAGCATGAGTGTCATGTATTATATTAGCATCATATCAGCAGTCAGACCATTCTGTGTGGCCTAAATGCTTGTCTCACTCATAAACTGATGAGTTGCCTAAAAAACATGCATTGTAATCTTTGTAATATAGATTAAGTGTTATATGGATAAAAGGACTGGAGAACCTACCTTATGAGATGAGACTTCCAGAGCTTGGCTTGTTTTGCTTAACCAAACGAAGGCTGAGGGGAGATGTGATTGCTCTCTATAAAAAAATCAGAGGGATAAATTCCATGGTGGTAGAGGAGTTATTTAAGTTAAGGGCAATGATGGCACAAGCACAAATGCATATAAACTAGCCAGCAATAAGTTTCGGCTAGTTATTAGATGGTTTCCAACCACCAGATAAATGAAGTTCTGGAACAGCCTTCCAAGGGAACTAGTGGAGGCAAAAAAACCTAATTTTTTTCGAGACTGGGCTTGATAAATGTATGGACAGGCTGGTATGATGAGAATGCCTACAACGACATGGCCCATCTACTGCAGCTTTTAGTGAATATCTCTAATGGCCATATGGGACACTAGAGAGGAAGGACTCCGAATTACTACAGAGAATGCTTTCCTAGGTATCTGACTGGGTGGGTCTCACCCATATGCTCAAGATCTTACTGATTCGCCATATTTACAGTCGGGGAGGAATTTTCCCTCAGGTCAGTCTGGCAGAGATCTTTGCGGTTTTTCACCTTCCTCTTCAGCATGGGACATGGGTCACTTGCTGATCTGAACTAGAGTAAATGGTGGATTTCCTGGGACTTGAACTCTTTACATCAAGATATGAGGACGTCAGTAACTCAGCCTGAGGTTATGGGCCTATTACAGGAGTGGGTGGGTGAGGTTCTCTGGCCTGCAGGTCAGAGTAGAATGATCATGATGGACCCTTCTGGCCTTAAATCTATGAGTCTATGATTTGCATAAAAAAACCATGCATTGCAATCTTTGTTGCATGGAGTAAGTGTTTGTCTAAGCATTTCTAATGATGCAAGTGTCTTTGAACAGTTGTATGGAATATGTGAGCCAAGTCTATGCAGCTTCATTTCCGATGGCAGTTCTCTGAAGGAGCCATTATACCCAACATATGCACTATTCACCTCTTCCCCCATCTTTTACAGAAGAATGAGATCAGGCCAAAGCATCTACTACTCTGTTTGTATTCACAGATAATAGGATTTTATTCCCTCCCAGGCACTCTTATGGGGGAGAAGACCATCATAGTGTGGTTGATAAGACTGGGAAAAGTAACCCACTAACATTCAAAATAAATCTTCCTTTCTCTGACAACCTCTGAAACAAGACAAGTTGTAAAAGGAGGAAGCATCCCCCATCATCTCATATGTGGTACCCGACTGGGATGTTACAAGGCAAACCATCCTTTTAATTGTGGAGAATGTCAGGTTTCAAAATCCTTCGGACACTGGAACTAAATTCTTAAACATGGAGAATTGTCACTGTGTTAATTTCCTTAGAAAGGGAGCTGGTTGAAATTCTTCAACCAAAATATTTTCCCGTTGGAGAATGTGGTTGTGTCAAAATTTTTCGATTTTCTTTAGGAAAGTCTGAACAAAATATTAGTTTGGATCACCTAACTGGAGAAAAAACTTTTGCTTCAAAATGTCAATTCAAAATTTAAAAAATGGTTTTAAAATTTTGAAACATTTTCTTTTGATCAAAAATGTGAAAAATTTTCATTCCATGTTTCAGAATTGAAAATTATCCGAACATTTAGCTCTCTATATATTTTTGATATTTTAACTTTTAGTGCATGGGGAACACAAAGAAGACCTGTAACTAGTGATAGGATTTGTGTGCACAGTTTTGGTGCAATGTATTGAATGGAAATGCTTCACTTTTTTATAGCCTTTTTTATTAGATGATGTCAGATCATTTTAAAAACATGAATTCAGCCTCTCAAAATCCCTGTAAGGCAGGCTTCATCCCCATTTTACAGATGGGGAAACTGAGGCATGGAGTGTGACAGTAACTTGCTTAAGGCCACACAAGAAGTCACACTAGCAGAACTGGGAATAGAACTCGGTTCTCCCAGTTTTGTTCTATACTCTGCCAGATTACACTCCCTCCCCTTATCTCTTGATACTATGTAAAAAACCATTTGTATCAATATAAGTTGCTGTATAAAGTAAATCTCATTCCACAATGATAAAGAGATGAGTTGTCACGCACATTGGAAGTGACTCAAACAGGGAGGCAAGCAGAACAATCCTGTTTGCACCTCAAGTTTACGGAGGTGGCAGTTGCATCCAAATTAATAAGAGTGAACTTTCCACATCAGTTACATACAAAAATGGAAATATCTATCTTCCTTGTAATGCCACAGGAGGTCAGCCAGGTTATCATTGGTTCTGCCTCCCACAAGCTGTTAAGTGCTCCGCAGCTAAGTGACTCTCGGAGAGGTGTGAAATTGTCTGGTCCTTTGGAAAAAAGGATATCAAAGAAAATCAAAGTGAAAGAGCCTCATAACTCAGTGCCCTCTCCTTCCCCAGATCAGAATTTACAAGGGATACCACTGGGAACTGGCTTTTGGAAGGGGGGTTTGAGCTGTAAAGTTGAATGATCATGGAAAGCGGTCATCGGTAAAACCAAATTCTACCTTAATCTTGATGATCAGCAACAAGAAGAAAAGATATATATAGAAGACATACGGTCTGAGCTTATTGGCTTGGGTGAAATATGAGGGGTAAAATATTATAGCTTATATATTATTATTTGTAACAGTGCCCACTATGGGGTAGGTCTTCAAAGATTCAAGAACAGTCTCTGCTCCAGGGTGATCGGATTCTAAGGACAGGCAGAAGTCAGGGGAAGGGGAACAGCAATAGGTAATTCATAAACAAATCAAATCGATTTGCTGTAAGCATCATGGCAGAAAAGACCATAAGAAAGACAAGGTTCTGTGTATGCGAGCATGCCATTTTCTATCTATTGGCCCCAATCAGTTAGGGCAACCAAGCTTGCAGGCCCTTAGTGGTAATAAATCTGGCAGGAGCAGGAGATGGTGTATGATTAGAGACAGATGATGTGGAAATAGCTGAAGTACTCAATGCTTTTTTGCCTCTGTCTTCACACAAGGTCAGCTCCCAGACTACTGCACCGAGCGGCACAGAACAGGGAGGCGGTGAGTGAAAGAACAGGTTCAGGACTATTTAGAAAAGCTGGACATGCAGAAGTCCATGGGGCCAGATGCAGGCCATCCAAGGGTGCTGAGGGAGTTCTCTGATGTGTTTGCAGAACCACTGGCCATTTCTCTTTGAAAACTCGTGGTGATTGGGGGAGGTCCAGGATGATTGGGAAAAGGCAAATATAGAGCCCATTTTCAAAAAAAGTGAAGGAGGAGGATCTGGGGAAATACAGACCAGTCAGCCTCACCTCTGTCTGGGGAAAAATCATGGAGCAGGTCCTGATGGAATCCATTTCGAGGCACTTGGAAGAGAGGAAGGAGATCAGGAAAAGTCAGCATGGATTCACCAAGGGCAAGTCATGCCTCACCAACTTGATTGCTTTCTATGATGAGATGACTGACTCAGTGGCTGTGGGGAAAGCAGTGGATGTGATATAGCTTGACTTTAGCAAAACTTGATACGGTCTCCCAAAGTATTCTTGCCAGCAAGTTAAAGAAGTATGGGTTGGATGAATGGATTATAGGGTGAACAGAAAGCTGGCTAGATCATTGGGCTCAATAGGTTGTGATCAACAGCTCGATGTCTAGTTGGCAGCCAGTAACAAGCGAAGTGCCCTACGGGTCAGTGCTGGGTCTAGTTTTATTCAACATCTTCATTAATAATCTGGAAGATGGAGTGGATTGTACCCTCAGCAAGTTTGCAGATGCCACTAAGATGGGGGGAGTGGTAGATATGCTAGAGGGCAGAGATAGGATACAGAGTGACCTAGACAAATTTGAGGATTGAGCCAAATGAAATCTGATGAGGCTCAACAAGGACAAGTGCAAAGTCCTGCACTTAGGTGGAAGAATCCTATGCACTGCTACAGACTGGGGACTGACTGGCTAGGCAGCAGTTCTGCAGAAAAAGACCTGGGGGTTACAGTGGACAAGAAGTTGGATATGAGTCAACAGTGTGCCCTTATTGCTAAGAAGGCTAATGGAATATTGGGCTGCATAAGTAGGAGCATTGACAGCAAACTGAGGGAAGTGGTGTACTGGTGAAGCCACATTTGGAGTACTGTTTTTGGCCCACCACTGAAGGAAGAATGTGGGCAAATTGGATAGAATCCAGAGGAGAGCAATGAAAATTATTTGGGGTTTGGAGCACATTACTTATGAGGAGAGGCTGAGGAAACTAGACCAATTTAGTCTGCAGAAGAGAAGAGTGAGGGGGGATGTGATAGTGGCCTTGAACTACCTTAAGGGAGTTCCAAAAAGGATGGAGCTAGGCTGTTTTCAGTTGTGGCAGATTACAGAACTAGGAGCAATGGTCTCAAGTTGTAATGGAGGAGGTGTAGGCTGGATATTAGGAAAAGCTTTTTTCACTAGGAGGGTGGTGAAGTACTGGAATGGGTTACCTAGGGTGGTGGTGGAATCTCCGTCCTTAGAGGTTTTTAAGGTACTTCTTGACAAAGCCCTGGCTTGGATGATTTAGCTGGGGTTGGTCCTGCTTTGAGCAGGGGGTTGGACTAGATAACCTTCTGAAGTCCCTTCCAACCCTAATCTTCTATGATTCTATGACTCTTTTTTTCTAGACCTGGTAGTGTTGCCCAGAAAGCTGTCTACACCAAGCTGTCCAGAAACTCTTCTTGTTCAGTGCATCTCCCAGGGAACCCTGGCTATATAAATTTAAGCTGTTTTTCTTCTAAGGAGGCCGCCGCCAGCATAGCTTTCCCACAAGGGTTCAGTTTTGTAGATTACGCTCTCTTGAACCTATGTAGGTTAGTGGTTCTCAACCTGTGTCCCGTGAGCCCAGTCAGCACACAGCTGGCCAATGTGACATCTTCAGGGCCATAGAGGTAGTACTGGATGCGGCCCATAATGGTAAATGTGTTGAGAACCACTGATATAGGCCAATTGGCCCCAGGGCTGCAGGGGGCACCTCCAAAAGTGGCCAGCTTTCTGTCCCTGTGCACATCCCTGCTTCCCATGTTCTAAGTGTCCTTTTACAGTCATCACTCAACAGTACCTGTTGCTTCATCTCTTGCACAGGGCTGATTCACACTGTAGCTTCTTGGACCTGATTCTCTCTTGCTAGTATAGCTAGGTGCAAGTAGTCCTGGCCGTGGCCTCGTCCTGAGGAGCACATCCAGTTTGGGGGAGCACTTGCTGGCTGCAGACGCCCCGATGTAGGGGATCCTGCAGGAGCTTTGCGCAGTTACAACTCCCCTCAGCAGGACTTCCTGCTTAGATTTGGATTATGCCAGTAGGCATCAGTACAACCCAGGTACTTAGAACCTGGGCTCTCCTGTGACTGTCAACTTCTGCATAAGCTTCAGGCTTGCTCTGAAGACTAATAGTAATGTCATGGTGATGGCCTCACCTGTTCTGCCCTGAGTTGCAGTAAAAACAGACTGTATGATACAGACCTTCAGCAAGGCCAGTGAGTCTCTGATACCATTTCTGATCACTTTTCCCCCTCTACTGGTAAGATGCTGACAATTTTCCAGTTCCCTTTTATGCAGCGTATTCTAAAGTCGTAATTTCCTATGCCTGCTATCTTACCTAAAACACAGTGCTGCCTCTTGTGCCTCATTCTTCATTCTCACCGCCGCCCCTTCTTCTCGCTCCCTCTGTCATCTCTTCCTTAAAAAAGAAAAAGTATAACATTGGTCCATGACCTGTAATATTGCAGCCACGGAGCCTGCGACCTTTGATATTGAATAGTGACACTGCCGGGATTTGTTGGCCGAAGTGCTGACTTGTCATTTTTATTCTTAGCTCTGTCTCCAGTTCCATTTAATTCTTTATATGGGGCACGTCCAAAATAAAAGCCATAGCACTCTCTACAAAATCCTGCTCCAAAGCTGAAAATAAATAGAACTGTGGAGCTAACCAGAAGCAGGCAGGCCACATTTCATTGCCCAGTCACTTTTCTTGCATTCCTTTCTCACTTGTTTCGGCCCCAATCCACCAGAGCTTTTTAACACATGCTCAACTTTAAGCATGTCAGCAATCCCATCCGATGTCTTCAATAGTTGCTGAAGGTACAGTGTTAGAGTGCCTATATCTTTGACCTCCTCCAAGGTCTGCTCATGGAATGCTCTGTTGGGTCTGAGACCATTAGCCATCACCTCTCTTTCTGAGCAGAGGTTCACATCCGTTTCCCTCCTGAGCAGGGATCCCAACACCTCTGAAAATCAGGCCAGTTCTTTAGGTCCCTAATTATCAATGTTGATGTCTAACTTTAGGCAGCCAAGTTGGACAGGTTTGGCCAGTGTTCTTACTAGATCAAGGGTATTTAAATTAAAGACCAGTGTCAGCATAAGAACAAATGGATATAATCTGGCCACCAACAAGTTAAGGCTTGAAATCAAGTGGTTTCTAACCAGCAGAGGAGGGAAGTTCTGGAACAGCCTTCCAAGCGGAACAATGGGGGCAAAAAACCTAACTTGTTTCAAGATCAGCTTGATCTGTGACAGCATGCTGCCAACAGCGCCCTGTTCCCTGCTGCTGCTGCAACTTGAAGACAGCTGTGAGCAATTAAATACTTTCCGTTGGCAGATTGTGAGCACCTGGGTGGTAATTACTGGGTTAATGCCCTAATTGGGAGGATATAAATAGAAACAACGGGAAGCAAGGGGAAGCTTAGTGGGAAAGCTCAGAAGACAAGCTGCAAGGTTACATGGAAAGCTGAGGTCACAAGATGTGTGTGTTATGTTGTGTGTGTAAAAGTGCAGTGGAATAAAAGATGCATGTGGTGAAAGAAAAACGAGTTGGGATGTGTTTAGGACCATGAGGTGACAGAAACAGGCTGGAGAGTGTGCCGCATGGGATAGCTGAAGGAGTGTCCTGTGATGATAAGTTTGTGTTGGGGATAGTCTGATGAGTTGCTTAAATTAACAGAAGGCCCATTTGGGTCTAACTGATTTGCCATATTAGGGGTTGGGAAGAAATTTTCCCTCAGGTCAGGTTGGCGGAGACCCTGGGGATTTTTCACCTTCCTCTGTCGCACAGGGTACGAATTGCTTGCTGGCATGAGCTAGAGTAAATGGTGAATTCTCTGTAACTTGAAGTGTTTACATCAAGATTTAAGGGCTACAGTAACTCAGACAGGGGCTATGGGTCTGTTACAGGAGTGGGTGGGTGAGGTTCAGTGGTCCTCAACGTGCAGGTGGTCAGACTACATGTTTATGATGATGCCTTAAGGCCTATGAGCAAATCTCATTGCTACGGTGAGGGCTATAGAGTAGGAAATATTTTCCCAAGGGAAGTGGTGTAATGCCTGTTGCCAGAGTCAGTTAAAACTAGATTGGCAATGCACTTGCTGATATAATGCAGGCAATATAGCGTAGGCACAGATTTGGGCAAGGCGAACGGATAAGGGCATTTCCATCTCCACCTTGTATAACACACGGAGGCCACTTTCTATACCATCTTTGTGTTGACTATTTGTTACTAAAATGACAGGGCCAATGGGCAGAACTATAGGTGTGGAGTTTATATTTAAAACTCAGACCTACTCTGTAGTCATTTGAAGGCATATGGGCAGAATCCCATTAAAAAAAAGCCCAATTCACTCGGTCTCATTCATTATTTATTCCCGAAATCGGGTTGTGCAGGTAAATCATTCACTCCTTAGCTTCTCTTTGAAACAACATGAATCTGGATTGATGTGGCAAGAATGTTTCTCTGGACAGGCTTTTGCCTTGCGAGTTCACACTGATGGCCTTAGACTCACTTGTTTCTTGCGTCAGAGTCAGGTCTGGAGTTCATCTTGCAGGGATGGTGGTTAGTGGCTTACGAGGCTGCCTGAGAAAAGCAGGTAATTCTATTCTGTTTGTGAATACAGGCTGCCAGGGAACTCATTTTTGGCATTTGTCCTCTTTTTACAGAGGCTAATGAAATAAAAGATCAATGTTGCATGTGGTTGGAATTCTCTTTAGGGGACAGTGCACCCTGCACACAGGACGATTGCTCCTTTCATGCTCTAAATGAGATGTTGTTGGATTTGTTCAATCATTTTTCTTTCTTTCTTTGCAGGGTCCCGCGGGGCCTCCCGGTGTTGCTGGCCCTCCTGGAACTCCAGTAAGGAAACTGGCTTAAGTTTGGTTTGGTTTTTAAAGGGACAGGAAGGGTATTTTGAAGTAACCAAGGCTCAGGCCTGCTCCTATTGACTTTAATGGGAGTCGGATCAGACTTCAGAACATGTCCGTGCTCCTCACTGAGATGCACTGGCTGACTTCCTGTTGTAGCTCCTCTACACCGACTGTTACACCTCCTCCTAGTTCCCAAGGTAGAAACAGGCCTCTGTGAGTGGGCAAATTGCACTGACCTGTCTGAGTAGAAGTCGGTAAATTGCAATAACGGACGATGTGTAAATGTCACTGCATTGCAAAGGCCTGAACGCTAACGGTTCCCTGCTGTGGTTTCATTTGTAGGGATTGCCTGGAGAAATGGGTGTTTCCGGGAAAACTGGATTGCCGGGACCAGCTGTAAGTTCTGAACAGCTGCTTTCGTTTCCATCTTCTGTGGCTGTGCATGTCTAACCCACACGGGGAATGTGTGAGTCTCTGTCCCTCTTCCTACTAACATGTCCACTTAAAAGGTTTATGGGTCTGCTACAGCTAATGGGACACTTCCTTCTCATGCAGTAGAGACTTATTCTCTTAGTAAGAGAGATTCTGGGTTCAAATGCCGCTGGTGGTGAAAGCAAAAATCTGTTATACATGTACATTGGGAATTCAATACAAGAATATGTTCAGGCAATACTTTTTTACAATACAAATACAAATTATTGCAACATGCTGTTACTTAAAACTACAAACTTCCCAAATCAGGCATGTGAATGGAAGCAAAATCTCCATTTTAGAACAGCAAAGCAATTTTTATTGGATGTTTAATGCCAAGGCAGATCAATTAAGATATAATTGGCTTTAATAGGCACTCCCACAATCTGTAAGGTTCTTTACTGGCTGTGTTAAAACAAAATTCTTTCCTACCTTTCTAATATATTAGAGAAATCATTTTCATGAGGATCCTGCTAACCGATGCTTTCACGTAGATATGGTGGATTGTATGGTTAATAAATTGCTGACACTTAAAGTAGGATACAGACTTTTTTTTTCCTTGTAGGGAGAAAAGAGTGGGAACTGATGAGTAAATATACCATCTCTAATCTTATATAAGAATCTATTTATTTATAGTCTCTAACGTGTATGCTGTTCTTTCTCTGTAGCAACAGTGACATCCAGTGGCCATTTACTAAGACTGGTTTATTAGATGGATCAGGAGATGAATCACTGGCCTAGTGAATGTGTGTGTTACATGATGTTTCCCTTTGATCTGGATGGAAAATAGAACAGAAATGTAAAACCTCAACAAATAAACAGTGTGGCTGATTCTGCTCTCCTTAAAACCAGAATAAATCAGAGCAGAAGGGACCACATGTGCCTGTGTCTCCTAGCAGCTAGACTGTAAATGAGTCCTGGTTTAAAATGGTCTGAACGTAAGTGATCTCCTGCAGCTGATAATTTTCTCTTGTTTAGGGATTGCCTGGCAAGGCTGGATTAAATGGCCTTCCTGGACTTCCGGGCCAAAAGGCAAGTGGCACAGGATGTGCCAACTTAATGCTATTCACTCTTTTCACTTACTGATCTAACTCTATGGACAGAGTGCCAGACTCCTCCAAAACCGATTCTCATCCATTCCACTTCAATGAGCCAGTAGGTGCAGCTTCAGGGCAAATCAGTCGAAGTTAATGTATGGAAATAGGCACAGGTATTTTATTTGGGTGTAGCCAGCCCCACAAAGAACGGCAGAAAGAATGACTCTGTTGTCCCCTCTCCTTAATCCAGGGGTTCACAAACTGGGGGTCAGGACCCCTCAAGGGTTCACAAGATTGTTATGGGGAGGGGGTCATGAACTGTCAGCCCCCACGTGTGCTGTGGCTGCAGCTGTCAGCCCCGTGTATGGCTGAAAGCCAGAGCCCTTCAGATATGGGTGGCTGGAGAGCAGCGGATGCTGGCCAGGTGCTCTGAACGCAGTGCCACCCCCAGCCACAGAGCAGAAGTAAGGGTGCTATCGCATGGAGGTGGGGGGTCATCACAGCCTGAAATATTTTCAAACGGGGTCCCAGAAAACAAGGTTTGAGAACCTCTGCCTTAATCCAAATGCCTCCTCCCACTCTGTTTGCTGGCAAAAAGGCTGATGCAGACTATTGCTAGGTATAGTGACAATCTCGCCAGATGCGACAGGATGAATGTAAAACAGCGGGCAGGCGATCGCGGTACCAGTGCCAGGCCCGAGTCCAGTTCCGGCTCTCATCTCAGGGCACAACATAATATGCAAATGCCCACAGCCCATGAGTAGCAGCAAACGCATAGAGGCTGCAGTCCCTGAAGAGGTTTTTCCCTTGCCTGTCCCAGCCACTGGAAAAGAGAACTCATTCTTCCTTTACATCTCCAGCAGGGTTATGTGACAGGCAGGTAGCTCTGAACTCTGTCCTGGCTGTGGTACCCTCTCACGAGGATTAAGTACGACAGGGACAAAATACAATAACTGCTGCTCAGAAGGATAGATACAGAAGACAACATCCTTCCCTACCCGGCAGTCCAAGTGGAGAAGAGGTGTGTGTCCCGGCCTAGAGGCAGGAGTGTCTCAGTTGAACCACTATCAGCACTTACTGCAGCATTAAAGAAAAGGGCTCTGCTATGGCTCTAGGTAGCTGTGCTTCTCCACTAGGGTTACGTGGCGGGGCTCTATGAACGATGAAGCCAGGAACAGGCTTGGACGGCTGTAGCAGTTACTCCAACTCTTCTGCCTGCAGCTGCACGCCCGTGTTAAGGATCAGAACACGGGCCTTACAGTGACAGACTCAAGGAGCTCCATCTATTTAGCTTAATTAAGACAAGGTTAAGGGATGACGTAGCCACAGTCTATAAGTATCTGCATGGGGGACACGTGTTTAGCAATGGGCTCTTCGGGCCAGCAGTGAAAGGGATCACACGATCCAGTGGCTGGAAGCTGAAGCACGACAAATTCAGACTGGAAGTACGGAGTGAATTCTTGGCGTTGACCAACTCTTACACAATGGCGCCCAGTTGTTCACAGAAAGAATTTGGCCCCATGTTGTTCCAGAATGGCGTCGAATCAGCTTTGGGGTTTTTATATGCACTTTTTTCAAGGGTTGGGGAGGCATCTCAGGAAACAAACAAAGCATGCGTGTGCACCCCCCTCCAAGAGAGTTACTGGCGATCTGACCCACCTGGCTCCCTGATCAAACTGTTGTCTCTGCATTTAGTGCACCACTGGAGAGCTTTTCTGTTAACCTCCCTTTGTGTTCCTTACAGGGAGATCAAGGAGAGAGGGGAGAGGAAGGTTTTCCTGGGAAAGCTGGTCCCAAGGTAAAGAATTCCAATTCCTTAAGCTCTCTGTAAGCATGAATTGAAACTGTTGGAACCTAATTCTGATTTCATTTATACCAGTGTAATCAGGGTAGCCCTGCTGAAGTTAATGGACTTACATTCATATGACACTGGTGTAAAGGAAAGGAGAAGCAGGTCTGTGTCTCTGTGCACGCTTGATTTTGTCACAACGTGCTATTTGTACATAGAGATGGACCCAAACAAGAACTAAAGATCTGACACTCTCACGTGATGTTTTCGGAGGTTTGCGTACTGTATCCCGGCTGTTCCCTGTGTTTTTGGACCCCGAGCCATGTGGAGGGGGGACCCATTTCTAGATCTGGGTTGGAGAGGATGGAATGAACTCTTGTGCGACATCTGTTTTGCTGTATGGTGATATGGGACATAACATAGTGATTATAAGGCAGCACTAAGGGGCTTTATTTCCCTGAAATACTAAAGCTCTGCTTTTGTCTTTCCAGGGAGAGACAGGGGATCGCGGCCCACCTGGTCGAGCTGCTGAGAAGGTGAGCAGGCAGAATTGTCTTTAGCAACGAGACCACCTGCCAGAGCAGTGCCAAGGAACCAGATATGGGAATCAATCCTTCAGTCCATGACTAGTTAAAATGACATTTGGTTGACTCTGACTGAAGACTGACCTAGCAAGGTTCGGAATGATCAGATCTACGGTCAGCCAAAACATGGGGAAGGCTCTGATTAAATGGGGATAAAGCCAAACAGCCTGTGCATCCCTGACAACCGAGTGGTGGATAACAAAGAGAAGGGAAGCAGAGAGGTCTAGGCAGCCGCGCCTGTTCTCCTGGACACACAGCATCACTCCAGAGTGCTGATGGTATTTCGGAGAGGCAGGGGCCCCCTTATAACCATACAAGGCAGGGGAGAACGTTGTCACCATCTCTCCAAATGCTACAGCTATGAATTGTACTTGCCAGGGAAAGAGCCCCACGTGACAAGCCTCTTGTGGAACGGAGAGGCAGCAAAGTTGCCCAGCTCCCCGTATCCTGAAGCTTTGGACTGCCCTTGCTAGCAACCGAGCCATGCAGGGAGCCTGGGAATCTCCACGCTGTCCTTTAGCGTCAGCTGCAGCTTGGGGCTGAGGCAGAAACAGCAGGCTGGGATATTTGCATGGTCACCCCCATCCCAGCCTTCCAAGCGCGAGAAACAAACCTCAACAAAGGGAGAGTCCTTGGGCAAGGCCTTGTTTAAGCTCTGCTCATGCCAGTGTAAACCGGAGCGGTGAAGCAGACGGGCTTGCGCCGAGATGAGACTGGTGGGAGTGAGAGGGGAATGTGGCCTCGAGGCATGTGACTGTAAATAGGGAACGGGAGGAAACAGGAACGTGTCGGGTTTAATGTAAACGTGTTGGTTCAGAATCCAAAGTGCTCGGGCACGGTGGCTGTTGTGATTGTGTTGATGGGTTTCGGTGCCTTTCATGTGCCTTGTCTCAAACTCCATGCTCGGGAACCCGTCGTTTCCTGCAGTCACATGGAAAGTCCTGTTGATGCAAGGCCAGCGCTAAGCTCTGGCTCCGCGAGAGCGGCGGGGAAGCAAAGGCCTGGTTGGAATCTTCCAGACAGGCCCTCGGTGGGCTGCGGAGCCCATCCAGTGCCTTATGGAGCGAGCCTCAATGGACTGCACATGCTCACCCCGCTTCTCAGGGGACAGCCGGCACAGGTCTTCTTGGAGATCTTGCAGAGCTTTCTGGATTCTCTTTCTTTTCCTTCTCCACACCTGTGAGCAGCCCTGGTGCGTCACCCATCCTCCTGTCTCCCCCTCACTGGTGCAGAGCCCCCAGGGAGCCTTCCTGAGCCATTATTGCAGCACCCCACCAACCTGGTGGCAGCCCCCCACCCCTCCAGGGAACTGGCAGTTTCTCCCTAAGGGGCTCATGTGCGCATGTGCGCCTGGGTCCACGCTTTGCTCTGCTGTGTGGCTTGGTGCTCTATACTGTAATTACTAGCCAACGTGATAAATAATAACTCCTGGCATCCTGCCATGTGCACACGCCCTCGCCCGCCTTACTACTCAGTAACTCGGCACCCGGCCACAGACTTACCGACTGCCGCAGCTGGCGTCAGCAGCAGACAGCAGGGCCACACACAAGTGCTCAAGGGGCCGGCCCCAGAGGGAACCAGGCTCACATCCAGCAATCTCTCAGCAGCAGCCAGAACAAGGGACCCTGGTGAGAGACGGAGGGAATGGACTCTGAGCTGTGGCAGCTCATGGTGGTGGGAAGTCTGCCTGGAGAGAGGGTCTGGAGCAGGCCGGCAGAGCCCCAGATGTGAGCAGGACCAGATCAGGCTGGCCAGAGGATGCGCTGATACAGTACATCCCCAGGGAGTCCTGGGTGGAATTTAACACTGTCAGGTCTCTTGGGGGAGTGGGTCCATGGTATCCAACACCCTCCAGTGCAAAGCACCAGGGCCTAAAGGAAAGGTTAAAAGAGCTCAATATCTATAGCTTAGCTCAGGGCCGACCAGGAGAGGATGTGATAACTGGCACCTGAAGGCTGTAAACACTGAGGAGGGTGAATTATTTAGTGTGATACATGGGATTAGGCAGGCATTTGGAGAAATATCAGTAAAAACTTTCTGCTAGGATGACTTCTGTGGGCCTGGCCCAACTGCCATTGAAGTTAATTGGATTTTTTCCCCCAGGACTCTAACGAGAGTTAGATTGTGCTTGGTGAGAATGTGGAACAGTCTCCCACTGGAGGAAATGGAAACCTAGTGTAGGTCATAGACGTTTAGACTGAGCCAGGGCTGGGAACTGACCATTGGGAACAATGTGGCACTGATGGGTAGACAAGAGGGACCAGGTGGCCAAATGGGATTCTTACATCTTCACCTCTTCTGACACTGTGGGCGAGGAAGGGATGGAGAGAAGGGCATTACGGGTGAGACAAACCCACAGAAAGGAGTGGATAGACACCGACCATCCCATGCACCAGCTGCCCCAGCCCAAATCCCGCTTCCCACCATGAGGGGGATCTAGCATGTCTCTATCTCTCCTCCCCGGTGAATTGGTACTTATTTATTTTCATTATTCCAAAATGTCATCAACAATCCAGGCAGCAGAGTTTGATGGGCAGACAGCACATATTCCCCAGGCTTCATAGACTTCTCTTTCTCTCTTTCAGGGGGAAGCAGGCCTTCCTGGTCCCCAGGGGTTACCTGGGCAGAGGGGAGAGAAGGGAGATCAGGTGAGTAACCTTGAGGTTTTACTAAGTTTGACGGGGGCCGTTGGAAGTTCTTCCCACCTGGTGTGATCTTTTTGGGGAAGAGCAGACCAGCCCCCGGCAAGCAAAGCAGCACCCCCATTAACAGTCCTTGTCACAAGCTAGGGGCCCACAGGCTGATGGATGTGCAAGGGTTACAACCAGGGGTGTCCAACCTTTTCGTGTGAGGGGCCACATTGAAGGGGTTTTTTTTCATGTGGGGCCAATGAGCTGGAGGGGGGCTGGAGGGGAGGGGCTGCTCCTCACATAAAGGCTGGGGGCTGTGAGGTCCTCACACCGGGGGGCTCCTGCTGCCCACCCAGGTGGAAATCAGTAGGGACTCTGCTGCTGGCAGTGGCTCAGAACTGGGGGTCCCTGCCAGTGCTGGGTCCTTGCCACACACTCGGCTTGGGGCTCCCGGATCAGCCTGGCACAGCGTGGGGCGCTGGGGTTCCACCACCACGGCTCACTTCTCTTGGCTGTCCACACCGTCCACCACAGCGTGGGGCGCTGGGGTTCCACCGCCATGGCTCACTTCTCTTGGCTGTCCACACCGTCCACCACAGCGTGGGGCGCTGGGGTTCCACCGCCACGGCTCACTTCTCTTGGCTGTCCACACCGTCCACCACAGCGTGGGGCGCTGGGGTCCTGCAGGGTCCCTGGCTCGGAACTAGGGGTCCCTGCAGCCCTCCCCAGCAGACACCAGTGGGGCCACCGTTACCAGTTCAGAGCTGCAGGGTCCCTGCTACCGGGTCTCTGCCGCCCGCAGCAGCTTGGAGCCGGGGGTCCCTACTGGCAGAGGCTCACACCTGCAGCCACTGCCCCCCCCAAGGCTGAGAGATGCCCCCCCTCTAAGAATGCCAGGACCCTCGCTGCCTGTAGTGGTGAGAGCTCTGGAGTCCCTACAGCCCCCTGAAGCTGAAGAGGAGAATTTCACAGAGGTCTCCAGAAGTCATGGAAACGGAGACTTCCATGTCCTCCATGAAAAAATCTTATCCTTACTCAGGATCACCCGCCCGGTAACGTGGCAGAGTCTGAGGCGCCAGAATAGGCCTTATCAGCCCTCAGTGGCCCCACTGATAATTGGAAATGGACCATCCATGAAAGAGAAGCATCCTCGATTGCAATGGATTCCTGCTGATGCGTATTGTACATCTTAATGTGGTCCTGTTCCAAGCAGTAAACGATGTCTGAGTACGTTAATGTGCACTAGAAAACGTTTAGTATGTGCCAGCAGGGTCCACACCAGTCAATTAGTGTGCAACATGCTGGTGAGCCCTGGAATGTGTACCCCTTTGGTGTGGACTAGCTCACCATGCAGAGTCACTCTGTGTTGTTGCTCACTTTACTGCCTCTCCCGTTCCCAAATGAATAATAACAAATGGTGTTTTCTGCAGATGTTTCAAGCAACAGCACTTTTATTAGCAAGCTGGGTTAGGGTTGTATTTTCTTTTCCATAAAGTACACTGCAAACTGTCAGCTTTGGAAAATAGTGTTACTTTTTGTAAATTAATCTCAAGATGTTACCCTTCGATTTTAACTGCTAGCGCTGCATCTGGGGAGATGGGTAAGATCAAACAATGGTATAAAATATTAGAGCGTCCTGGTAATGATGCAGTAGCTATGTTTGAGTCAGGTAAAATCCAAGTGGTTTTTGTTTGTTCTAGGGTGAAAGAGGAAGAGCTGGACTCACTGGACTCAAAGGCGAAAGAGGTGAAAAGGTGAGTCATAGAGGTATCAGATGTCTAAACAAGAAAGGAAGGAGGACAGCCAGGGGTGGGGGATAGGGCATGGTACAGCAGAAACAGGTGGGAGTCCAACGACAGTGGAACAGTAGATAGAGAGGCCCATTAACACCTCTGTAGTTATAGTACAAAAAGAGGGAGTTTGTGTGTTACAGATTATCATAGAATCATAGAAGATTAGGGTTGGAAGGGATCTCAGAAGGTCATCTAGTCCAACCTCCTGCTCAAAGTAGGACCAAACCCAACTAAATCATCCCAGCCAGGGCTTTGACAAGCCGGGCTTTAAAACCACTAAGGATGGAGATTCCACTGCCTCCCTAGGTAACCATTGCAGTGCTTCACCACCCTCCTAATGAAAAAAGATTGCTGTAATAAGCCATACATCCAGTGTCTGTGTTTAGTCCATGATTTTTAGTGTCTAGCAGAGTAATGAATTTAAGCTCCCAGGCCTAAAAATCATGGAGTGAACAGAAGTTGGTCTAATAAAATATATTACCTCACCCAACTTGCCTGTGTAATATTCTGGGACTGACATGACTACAACTACACTTCATGATTAGGACTGTTCAGTTGAGAGAAAAAGGAGTGGGTGAAACAAAGTGGTGTGTTGGACAGGTGTTCAAGGGGGTGCTCCTGTTTCTACTCTGATAATTCAAAGAAAAGGGAGACATTTGAGGAAACTGAAAGGCAGCAAGTTGAAAACTGGATACAAGGGCATTTTTTTAATGCAGCACAGAATTAACATGTGGAACTCATAGCCACAATATTATTGAGACCAAGAGCTTAGTCGGATTCAGAAAGTCTTGGACATTATGACAATGATAATTTTAGATATTGAGACCATCCAGGGTTACAGTAGACAGGGCCTCTCTTATGAAAGGAGTTCTCTTATTAAAAGAGTGTGCTTGTGTAACCTAGCAAAAGGAAGGCTGAAGGATGATATGATGTCTATAAATACAAAAGAGGAATAAACACCATGAAGGGTGTTTAAAGAATTATTTAAGCTAACAGACACTGCTGGCACAAGAACAAATAGCTATCATCTGGCCAGGAAGCAAATTCAGGATGGAAATTAGATGCAAGTTTCTGGCTATCAGAGGAGTGAGGTTTTGGAACAGCCTCCCAACGGGAGTTGTTGAGTTTGATGAGAATGATGAGTTTAAAGAGAGAGCTGGATGCACTGATGAATGGGATTCAATTATAACGTTGCTTGTGATGGGTAAGTTTAGGGTTTGGCAGTCCCAGGGGTGCCCTCTGGTTCAGGTCTGATGTTCCCTAACTCTCATGTTTCAGGACTTCAGCCAGTCACCTGCAGGAGTCAGAAAGGGATTGTTTCCTTCCAATGTGTTTGTGTTTGGGTTTTATTGGTCTCCTTCCTCTGAAGCATCAGAGGTGGCCACAGCTGGAGACGAGACATTGGATGAGGTAGACGGGTGCATTCTTTCTCTCAGGTGTTTGCTTGGCTGGTTTTTGCTCCCATGCTCAGGGTCTGACTGATCTCCATATGTGGGGTGAGGAAGGCATTTTCCCTCAGGTCAGATTGGCATTGACCTTGGGAATTTTTCACTTTCCTCTGCAGCATGGGGCATGGATCATTTGCCAGGATGGTCTCGGTCTCGGTCTCAGTCTCGGTCTCTCTCTTTCTCTCTCACCCCCTTTTTCATTGAAAAACACTTCAGGCAGAACTTTTTTTACAGCTTTACTCTTCAGTGTGAATTATTCTTAATATTACTGCCCCTGTCACAACTAGACCTCAAAACACAGTGGATGGGCACCACTGGAGTCCTCTAATGTGAAAGGGGCAGCTAATCATGGAGCAGGTCTTTAAGTAATCCATTTTGAGGAACTTGGAAGAGAGGAAGGTGATCAAGAATAGTCAGCATGGATTCACCAAGGTCAAGTCATGCATGACCAACCTGCTTCTCTGATGAGATGACTGGCTCTGAGGATGTGGGGAAAGTGATAGACATGCTATATCTTGATTTTAGCAGAGCTTTTGATAGTTTCACACAGTTTTCTTGCCAGCAAGTTAAAGAAGTATGGTTTGATGGATGGACTATAAGATGGATAGAAAGCTGGCAAGTTCATTGGTATCAATGGATAGTAATCAATGGCTCAATGACTAGTTCGCAGCCAGTGACAGACAGAGTGCCCCAGGGGTCGGTGCTGGCGCCGGTTTTGTTCAACATCTTCATTAATGATCTGGCGGATGGGGTAGATTGCACCCTCAGCAAGTTTGCAGATGACACTAAGCTGGGGGGAATGATCGATACGCTGGAGGGCAAGGATCAGATAAAGAGTGACTTAGACAAATTAGAGGATTGGGCCAAAAGAAATCTGCTCAGGTTCAACAAGGAGAAGGGCAGAGTCCTGCACTTAGGATGGAAGAATCCCAGGCATTCCTACAGACGGGACCATCTGGATCTGAGTCAACAGTGTGCCCTTATTACCAAGAAGGCTAATAGCATATTGGGCTCCATTAGTAGGAGCATTGCCAGCAGCTCAAGGGAAGTGATTATTCCCCTCTATTTGGCATTGATGAGGCCGCATTTGGAGCATTGTGTCCAGTTTTGGGCCCTCAGTACAGGAAGGATGTGGACAAATTGGAGAAAGTCCCCCAGAAGGCAACAAAAATGATTAGGGGGCTGGAGCACAAGACTTATGAGGAGAGGCTGAGGGAATTAGGCTTGTTTAGTCTGCAGAAGAGAAGAATGAGGGGGGATTTG
This sequence comes from Mesoclemmys tuberculata, assembly GCA_007922155.1. Classification (NCBI taxonomy): domain Eukaryota; kingdom Metazoa; phylum Chordata; order Testudines; family Chelidae; genus Mesoclemmys; species Mesoclemmys tuberculata. The sequence goes on along the minus strand of ML675632.1, from coordinate 8,946,181 downwards.
ATAGCAGCTTTAACTCCCTGAAAGGGGGTTCCAGGGAGGATGGAACTAGGCTATTTTCAGTGGTAGTAGATGACAGAACTAGGATCAATGTTCTCAAGTTGCAGTGGGGGAGGTCTAGGTTGGATATTAGGAAAAATGTTTTCAGTAGGAGAGTGGTGAAGTACAGGAATGGGTTACCTAGGGAGGTGTTGGAATCACCATCCTTAGAAGTTTTTATTGTGTGGCTTGACAGAGCCCTGGCTGGGATGATTTAGTTGGGGTTGGTCCTGCTTTGAGCAGGGGGTTGGACTAGATGACCTCCTGAGGTACCTTCCAAACATCATAATCTATTATTCTAAGCAGATATCTTTCATATATCAACTGCACAACAATAGGAAGAGTGGACATTTTGGCCAAGGACAACTGTGGTAAAATCCATCTGTCAGCAAATGAGCCATGGGATCTGTAACATGCACTCTAAGCTAACAGGACCTCCTTTGAATAGGTCTCATCCGGTACAGCCAGGTTTCACATCTGTGGGTGTTACAGAATTGTAGTCATGCTATGTTTTATTTTGCTGTCCTTCTGTTCCTTCAATAATTCTCCTTTCCATTGCCCCTTTAGGGTGATATGGGTCCTGCTGGTCCCCCAGGTTTACCTGGAACGGTAAGTAATCCCGTGTACTAAAGCATAGTTGATATACAGAGGAAAAGGCGGCAGTTTCATCTTCCACACAAACATCCTAAGCTCTGGGCCTCACAAGTTACCCAGTACTTTGCAAAAATACCAGGATCTATTTATTTAGCCCTGGCATAACTCTATTCACTTCAATGGAATTATATCAGGGATGCAATTGGTTCAGTATTTCTTTAGAGGCTGGTATGTGTATATCCTGTCACTGCCTCTTTCTGCATGCAGATCAGAGGTTTCCTGTAGCATCAATTTGACAGAGTTTCTGCATCTCTTCCTTTCAGTGGCATGTATAGAAGGTGTTGGGGTGGGACAAGTCTGCCCACATAAGTGTGGAGAAAGGGAGTTGAATGTATTAACATGCTACAGGTTTATTGCATGGATCTTAGAGTCCTTTTAGGTGAAGCATGGTGTTCCACTCCAGGATTTTCTGGTGACTTCCCAATGAAACTAGTTCATTTTCAGAATGGATCCTGTGGGAAACTGACTGGATCTTGAAGGGTGCGTTCCCCATGTCTGAGTCTCTGTAGCCGACATTCTGTGACCATGGAAACAGCAGGGGGGATCCTAGACTGGATTTCACCGTCTCTCCAGCCTGGATTTAGGGCAGTGCTTATGGCTCTGGGGAAAATTCAAATCCATCACCCTTCTAGCCCTCCAGGCCCTTTGTGAGAAGGCTCCAGCAGAGAGAGCACCATACTGTGCTGCTGGCCCAGAAAACCCACGCACTGCAGAAGCGTGGAACAAAGGAATTGTGGAACAAAGGGATTAGTATGGGTTCAGCACCAGGTCCGACTAACAACCAAATAGGACCATGTCCAACTCACGCATCCCTCCTGGTAATAGGAAAGCACCAGGGAACTTCCCTTTTAAAATGTGGCTGCACAATTGTCTGTGGGAGCATGAATGGACTTTGAAATACAAGTTAACTACAGGCCATGAAACTGAAGTCCATGGAATATAACCATAACCCTCCTCAATCCCTCCAGCAAAACCTGACCAGTCATCCTGCCGAGTGTGGGCAATGGTCCTGCACCAACATCGGGAGAGCTCGTACCGAAGTAACAGGCCCTCCAGGGAAAATGTCTGATATTCACATCTAGTGGCTCTTAGCAAGAGCAGATTGCAGCTGCCATGTTGGTGTATGGGTGCACAGCCTCTCAGATGGCTAAAATTCAAGCCATGTAAACCTTCTTAGATCTGTAGCAAAACCTTGAACAGGAAGGCAATGCAATATGCAGAACATTGGTGTGACACACTCATTATGGTGAAACTTTCCAAGAAAGCAGGCTTCCTCATTCTGTATCAGTGGCAGCTTCCAAGTGACCATCAGGGTGGACCAAATATATCACAGGAGAATAATCCAATCACAAAGGCCTGGCTAATTGTGATCTGGTCAACAGCTGAGGGAAATGGTCACAAATGCAGCACCACATGCATAGGAATGAAGAAGGGTCTTCTGAGCTCTACATCTCTGCGGAAATCTGTAAGGAGGAGAAGTGTGGCCATCCTTAGTGATCCCAGGGTGGAAAACTATGGACCAATCTTGATTATGGAATGAGCAAAGCACAGCTCCTATCAATTTCCATGGAAGTTGCCCTTGCTTACACTAGATACAAAATGGAAAGTTTAATAAAAATAGAGATTGGATCAAGTGCAAAATTCAGATCCAGATTTCTAACATCCCAAAGTTCAAATCCGTTTGAATCTGGGATTTTGGTTGAGCCCATGATTACTATAGAATTCATGTGAAAGCTTGGGATGCATATTTCAAATACCCCAACCGAGTTCAGGCATGTTTTGTATCTTTTGTTTCCAAAGAACACCGTGTTAGGTAAAAGGACCTGCCAATGTCAGAGGAAGGGACTCTGTACTGACTGAGAGAAGGAAGTCCACAAATGATTAACCTTTTAGGAAACTAACTTTGACGGACTTCTTTTGTGAATGTGTTTCTACTAACTTTGTTTCATTTTTTGGTTTCCTTTCCAGACAGCCCTGTTTACCCCACGCCCTCAGATTCCTGTAAGTAATGTATCTAATAAAGATGGCCTCCAACTGATCACCCTTTATCTTTGATAAAGAGCACCTTGGAAATTTACATGTAATTTAAATACTTTGTACAAAAGAGCTCAATTTAGTCTGGCTCCAGACAACATCACCACTATGGCCCGTCGCCATGAAAATGCAGCTGTTGTCCTAGTAAGAGCACCATCCCGACTAACGGGTTGGGATGCAGCTGAATTCTGTCCCAGTCCTGCGCGATGATGAGCGCTCTCTGAACATTGCAAGAGGTACTGAGTGCAGTACATGATTGGGCCATGGGAATGCAGCGATAACTTTGGGAGATCAGCAGGTTGTAGAAAGAGACAGACAAGCAGCACAAAATACAGCTGGTTGGTCACAAGGGTGACATCTGACAACAAAAAATACCAAAAAATGTTGGATCTCAGCGTGACCAATTGTTAGGTTTTGTTTTACTTTATATCTGTGCTTGATTTTCTACTTCCTTGCAACATAGTTACCTCTATACAGTGTAAATATGATGTGCTATCAAAGCAGAACGATAGGGTTTTGCATGTGCTTTGTACAGGTATAAATACTTGATTAGACAAGGTCTTAGTGTGGCGCTGTGGTAGAATGTCACACTTTGACAGATATAGATAACTGCATAAATTGCAATGCAGCAGAGAATAAAGAGTGCGGAGTTGAAGTGACTTGCTCCGGACTGTCAGCTGCAGAGCTCTCTGGGTCGAATTTCTGTATCTGTAAAATGACAGCAATGGCATTTACCACAGGGGAAATCTGCAAATATAAGACAGGATTCCAGATATCCACAGCCAAGATAAGGAGGGAAGTAGGTAGAGTTAGCTTCACTTTGCAAATTCACAGACTAAGCTTTAGAAAGGTTGTGATGTGTGTTAGTACAGAGGTGTAACCCAGTCCCCCTCTGTGGATTAGCACATGAGTTGTTACAACTGTTTGCTATGGAGCTGTGGCAGCTCATGCTTTTAGCTCTGGAGATCCCTGGTTCAAACCCTGGTGTGTTGCCAAGAGGGCGCCCTTCACTGGGGCCTTGTGTGTGCTCTAAAGGCATACGTTTCAGAAGCTGCTCAGTCATTGCTGAAATATCATGACTAGTTCAAATGGGTTTGTGACTGTAACTAATCATAATGGCCTGAGTTGAGCCTTCAGAGCACAGCCCTGTGTTGGGAGCTTTGCAGACGTGCACTGATGGAGGAAAATCCCTCCAGATGGTGCATCATGAACCTAGCCAATACCCCGTCTCCTCTTCTTCTCTTTGTGATGTCTTGCATTCTGGGGGTGCTGGAGTTGTGGCTCTGATCGTGTTCTGCATAAATCAGGAGGAGAGCAGACGTCATTGAGCTCTGCCCCATCCCGTTGAACACTCATAGAGTAGCAGGGCACAAGCTGGCCCACTCTGTACCTTGCCGCTTTTTTTTAGCGGGGCAGAAGTTAATAAAATGGAAAAAGAAAACAGTGAGAGGCAGTAGCTAGATCCAGTCCGGCCGCTACATTCCAGCTGTTCGTCAACACCATCTCATTTCTGTTCATTGGGCTGTGTAAAACGAGTGGGTGGATTGATATCCGTGGGCAGGGGCCCAGGTATCACCGCAGCACCATCTGACAGCCAGATTGGCCATTTGTTCAGCTGATTTGGAGGGAGTCTGTAGGCGGTCCCTCCAGATTAGGACTGAGACAAGTTAGTTTACCTTGCCTGTATTCTACCTGTTCTGTGGCTGTTGAATGACTTTAGGGGCAGATTTTTAAGGATAGATAGTTGCCTAATTCCTAATAACTTTCAAAATCTGGCCCTGAGGCTGGAAGCTGGTCAGTATGGCACTAACGTTCAATGGCAATGGAAATGCAGAAAGAAAAAGGAAGAAGAAAGACGATTCAAAGAGTTGCCACCTTAGACTATTGAGTGGTCACTTTTTCTTGCAGCCTTGGTTTCCATGGTAATACCTGTTTATATTTATAGTTATTAAAAGCATCCTTCTCTTTGACTTTGTTAATGTGTGTCTACACATTGGGCATTGTCATCACTCAGAAGGATTTCAAGAAGTGTACTAGTTTGAAATGTATTTATACCGGTAGACCCAAAGAGCAACTGCAATATTTGCATGACGTAAATTTATTAAACCATTTTGTGCTGCATCGTCGTGTTTGTGTTGGCCATTAGATGGCATCAGAGACTGCTCAAATAGGATATGTATTAACTTGAGTTGAATTATTTATTGCAAATATTATGACCAGTTCAGCCTTTTTTTGGCTTGGAAAATCTTTTGCAAAGAGACTTTGAATTTCACAACTCTGTTAGTGGAAATGATTTGGAAATCAGATCTTGGGAACAGACTTCAGACTATGAAGAACTACACGAACTCTTTGTTTTGACTAATCCTGGTTTCGGATTTGTAATCTAAGTCACGCGGTCCTGCTTCTGCTCCTTGACTGGATAACTGAAAGATTTTATACAATGATATAACCAAAAAAAAAAAAGTTTGGATGTTCTTCTCTGAATACATATGTTCACATACAAATTTGAGATTTCTTGCGTGGCCTGGTCCTGCACCATTAGAAGACTCAGTGCGAGTGGGATCACACCCACAGAGGACAGCCATCTCTCCAATAATGTGTGTCATTCAATTAAATGCGTTCAAGGAGCATGAATGCAACCATCATGGCTGGCTTTTCAGAATTCACAGTGGGTGAATTCCTGCTTTGTAGTATTCAACCAACGTGAACATACACGGATATAATAACATGGAAGGACAGAGATAAATGAATCCCGTTAGTCAATAACAACAGAGTATAAAACAATGTGCTGATGTTGCAGCAGGGAGGGGAAGCTCTATGAACACAAGAAGAAGTTAATGGGACAAGCTGCCACGAGCGGCTGTGGAATTCACATCCCTTTTAGAAATGGGATAGGAATAACGACAATAGTTTTGCAATCATGCAGGGAGATGGAATAGATCATTGGTTCTGGTGCTGTTACTGTGGACATTTCATTTCAGACTATCTGGACAATAAATGTACATCAGAGAGAATAGTATTTCCCCTGAATTTAACAAGTTGTAATATTACTTTTAAAATAGCAGATTAGATGTAAACATTATCTCTGAGAAAGAGGAACCATTTTTTTAATTGAAAATGTATTTGGGATAGGCTTAGAAAGACAAGCATTTTTTCACAGATAATATACTGAACTATAACCTCTAACAACCCCTCCTCCCCACCCCCAAAAATAATCTCTTTTCTTGGACAGAAGGAACGTAACTGTTCATATTTTCAACACGAGTCCTCTAGATCCACATACCAAGCACAAGTGGAAATGGCAGCAGTTTAGCTGAAGCGGATTCTTTCTCTCATTCATTTGGCCTTGGTACAAAGCCCATTACATTCATTGGAGGGTCTCTCCATTGACCTCACTGGCCATTGAATCAGGCCCTTTGAAAAGATGCAGTCTGTGGCCATGTTCTGATAACCCTAATAAGATGCCCTCTTTTCTGCTTGCAGGTAAAAGGGTGGGTTCTAAATTCAGTTCAGCTCCTAGTCATTTAATATGAAAAATCCACTCAGCTTTCAATGAAGGACAAGAGACCCTTAATATCAGCCCTCTCTCTGGAAAGGGGTCTAATGCCCATTGAAAAACAAAGCTGTCTGACTTTTATCAGCCTAGCCGAGGAGATAAATTTACTTTTTTCTCTGTCTGTCATCTTATGGTTTTGTGACAGGGAGAAACTGGGCCGAAGGGGGAGAAAGGAGATCGAGGAAACAGTGGGGAACCTGTAAGTACATGACACTATTCCTTCAGAAATGGCCTTGTGCCACTCCTTGCTCCCTAGCTAGGGAACGTGGGTGGGTGCCATGTTCTTTTTGGGAGGAGCCCCTGATGTTGTAGGGCCCCCTGCTCCAGGATCAGTGACCTACTTCCAAGCGAAGAGCTGGTAGGGAGTTCTGGGTAGGGTTTTACTGATATTTATGTAGAGAGCTCATTTTAAATAAAGTTCTTTCAGCTGATTTTGCCCTACAGAATTACCTAAGTGATTAGTCTATGGAACTGAAAGTTTTTTGTTATTGGGACCTGATTTTCTGCTGCAGCAGTGGTTGGGCATGCAGAAGAGGAAAGAGCCTCTTCTCTATCACATTTGATATTAATCTGAGCTGCTCTGGCCCTGGACATTCAAAATCCTTCCCTTCCCTTGCGCAGAGAAAAATGCGCCAAATCAACATATGCCAAGGAGAATAAAGGAGTTGTTTCCCGCCTCCCTTTCTTTGCAGGGACTGCATGGTGTCCCAGGTGAAATGGGGCTATCAGGGCCTCCAGGACCACAGGTAAGCAACCTCAACTACATCCCCTGGAATGCCCAGATAGGCTAGATATAAATCATTCCGCACATTCCCTCCCCCCGGATGCTGATGGTCTGATTCTCCTCTCACCCAGCTGTAACTCCACTGACCTCTGTGGAATTAGGTATCCCCAATTAACCCCAGTGCAAAGGAGAAGATAGTCAAGCCCTAAGTGTCACATGCTGTCTCTACACGGATCTGCAAGCAGGAGCTCTGAGACCGCTCTCCTAGCCCACGTCTCTCGAGAGCCAAGTGTACTGTGTTTCTGCTGCCCCTTGGGCTAACAAATGAATGATTCAGGTTACAGTGCGTTAACAAAGGATTCTAGGGCAGTGTGCAGATTCAATGCACTCTCTGAATTCTCCTTGGTGTATGTGAAGTGGGTACATAGTTTTAGTCCAATTGCCACTGAAAAATTGCCTGGGCTGCAAAAAACCCCATTACAAAGGAGCCCTGATCAGAGCTCCTGTTGACCATCTCATCAGAAATGGCAAAGAGTGAATCGGCACAGAGGTGCCACTCTCTTCCCTAGACTTGGTCCCTCCAGTTTAAGGGTGAAGAGTGTTTGCAGGGCAGCAGGAAGAAGGTTGCAGCGCCTGTATTGTGCCTTTCCTTTGGATAGAAATTGGCTGTTGCTTGGACGGCTACTCGTGGGCTGCCTTGAACAAACACTAACATGAGCTCAACAAAAAGCGAAGGAGAAAAGTGGCTTGAGGGCAGTCAGCAATGTCAAGAAAACAGGAGCAACGGTGCTCCTGAACTCCATGCTGGGGAAGTCCACCATTGGACAGGGGACCAGCACAAATCACCAGGCCCACTTAAATCATCAAAATTGACTTCTGTGGTTCACAGGGCCAGTGAAGGCCCTTTCCACAGGAATTCATCCTTTGTGTGCTATTACTATTCATATAGTTACACTCTGCAACTCGGGGTGAAATTTCCCTGTGGAGAGAGACCACTGAAGATTTGTTAGGATGTAAGTGGTGCATAGGCCTAGGATGGCCCTAAATGTAGGCATGAATTTCACCCATCTGAATATCTACAAGTCCCAGCATCCAATGCTGAATAACAGCCTCTGAGCTGATCAGTTATTGATAATTCTTTGCATTGTTAATTCTCAGAGATTCGTTTCTACATTTCATTGTCTTGCTGTGTAGAGAACTGGAAGCCATTTTCTTGCTATTAAAATCCTTTGTGAATTGATGAGTTAAGCCTGTTGCCTAGGACATGTTCAGGTGTTTTGTTGTCTGGCAGGCAGTTCAGTCTGGTTTCTAATCAGTTTTAGTCTCTTTTCTTTCTATTTAGGGTGTGAAAGGACAGGAAGGAGCAAAAGGAGAGCCAGGAGTCCGTGGAGAGACTGTGAGTAATTGCTTCACTTAGAGCGCGTCTCCCAATGGGAACACACCTGCTGGGCTTCAGAAATAACTGTTTTACAGACTAGTAATCTCAGGCAGATCCTGTGCAGTGTATGTTCTGATCTGCAACTAGGACAAGAGCTGCTGCTCTGGATGAACAGAAATTCAAACCACTCAGTTGCACCTTGCAGACTGATGCTCCAATCAGTTCAATGAACACAGTTCCAAATTTTTTGTTTGTAAAGTTTGATTCTAAGATGAAACCCGCTCCTTTCCAGGCAAGGGGCTGGCTGTGCTCATTAATGCACTGGTATGTCATTCAGGCCCAGGCTACCTTCTGGATACCAGTTTATATCTCATCAAGAACCACAACTTGTTTTTGATCTCAGTTGGCTTTATGCTTCTCCTGCCTGAACAATTCAGTATTTTTTTTTTTAAAAGGAGAATCATTACCATAAAATCAACCCACATACTTGTGTCGGGGGCCAATGTTCTCAGAGACTGATCTAATTTGGCTTCTGCATACTAGAGAATAGCAACGACTCAATTCCCAATTTACCTCTGAATGGGCAATTTCTTACTCCTTTCTCAAGCAAAAGTCAGTAGAAGAGGAAGTGCTGAACACAGCGCAAGGAATTAGAGGAATGGTTTTGGAGAACCTTAGATCTGGTGAAGGCCAGATTCCAGAAAATGGCGATATCTGTCCTGCCAACCCAATTATGGCCTGTTGCTACCATGACTACTCTTCCATTAAATTCAGTCAGGCTACTATTAGGCCTTCTCTACGCTCGTGGTAGTGTGTAGGGGATGGGTTGCTACACGCTATGGTGAAAGGCTCTGGCAATAGGGAGGCAATGGAGAGCTGCTGGAGCCTTTCCTTGTTGCATCCCCATGCCAGTCTTTTTTCCTGTAGCTGAAGTCTTTCCCTGCAGAGGGAAAGGCTCTAGCGGTGGGACACTCCACGGTTACAAATGACAATGTTGATGGGAAAGGCACTGCCTGGGTGTGTAGAGAGCCATGTAGAGTACATGTCGTAAGGTTCTGGCATGCCTTTACTCACCTAACTAGTACCTCATCTACACTGCTGTTTATACTCATGGTAGGAGGGCATGCAGTGTATATACCTGACATGTTGCCATAAGAATAGACATAATCTGAGCAATAGTAATATTAATGTTGTATAATGCTGAGTGAGAATGCTGTATAGTGCCTAGCCCTAAACAGCATTTTTCATCCATAGATCACACAATGCTTTACAAAGGTGGTCAGTCGTCTTATGGGCCTGATCCAAAGCCCATTGAAGGCAATGTGAGTCTTGAACAGACCTTGTAAGTGGTTGCAGGATTGGACAATTAATTGAAGAATTAAGCTAAGAAAGTTAGAACTGCATCTGAGTGTTCCTTATGGACAGAAGCCGTTGTGTTCTTGTCCTACAGGTTCAGAATATTCACAACTGACATATTGTCCTCACTAAAAATACAAAAAGCTGGGGAAAGGTAGAATTGTCAGGGAAGACTATCTTGTTGCCATAGATCCTATATATTTATGATAAATCAAGATTTTTTTCCCCCCAACATCATGGAGTATCTGATCTGAATTTAGGGTTCACCTTGGTGATGGATAATTTTTAAATTCCCAAGGGACGTCTTAATCTGTTTTGAACTGTTGAATCCTAATTCAGACTGTAAGGTCTTTGAGGCAGGTATTGTCTTTTACTATGTGCTTGTACAGCACTTATCATAATAGGACCACAATCTCATTTGAAACAGTAGTTCCTAAAATAGTAATACAAATAATAAAAAATATTCTAAAAATATATTTTCTTAAACAGGGTGTTCCTGGACCTGTTGGGCCCCCAGGTCCACAAGGCTTGCCAGGAAATGTGGTATGTATTCATCAGTGAATTTCTTCCCCGTCTGCACCCTGCTATATTTCCCTCACTTAGGGCTTGTCTACACTTACAGAGCTTAGTGAAGATGCTATCTCCACCAATAGGAGAGTGTCTGTTGTCAATATAGGTACTCCACCGCCCCCAGAGGCAGTAGCTAGGTTGATAGGAGAAGCTTTCCTGTCGACATAAAGCTGTCTACACCAGCACTTCGGCCAGTATGACTACATCACTCAGGGGTATTGAAAACCCATACCCCTGAGCAATGTAGTTATACCAATGTAAGTTCGTAGTGTAAACAAAGCCTTAGTTTCTTTGGTTTTCCATTTCCCAGGGTCTACTGGTGTTGTTTGTTACAGGTGTTGAATTACAGCCTATTACTCTGTCTTTGAGAGACCCAGAAGACCTGGATAACTTGGGAATGGTGTATTTACAGGACAATCTCACTGTCAGGCCCTGCCACCCAGTCAGGCCTAGTGATTGAAGTAAACGTGGAAGCCAGATGTCAGGTTACTAAGGGGCCAAGGTTGGAGCTGGAATCGAGATTTTGGGATGGGCCAGAGTCAGAACAGAGATCAGAGGCCATAGTCAAGCCAGAATCCGTATCCTAGACAGAGTCCAGGTGCAAGCCTAGGGTTGAAGCTGGGTAGTCAGAGTCCAGGGACAAGCGAAGTCAGTACCACAACCGGGGTCCAGATACAGGCCAAACTTCAGAGCCAAGTAGTCAGAGTCTGAAGGTCTAGGGAGGATCAGGAAGTGGAAGCAAGGCTGGAACAAGATCATGGTAGGGAAAGGACAAGACTGGAAGAGGTCTTGGACAAGGCTAGGGCAGGAGAAGGATCAAGAAGAGGTTGGGAGTCTCAAGAATCTGATACACTGTGAGGCAGCAGGAGGGTTCCTGGCTGTGTTGGTCTGTTGCCCAGACTGATCTGCAGCTCTGATGTGGTTGGGTAAACATCTTAGTCTGGGGGTCACCTGACCCAGGAAACTGAAGTGGGAAAAAATACTTGTTTTGATACTGACTTCTAACTTGCAATCAGAATGGCACATAAAAGCTAGCAGAGTGGGACATAGTACTAACTGATGCTGGAATATCTCCAAATAATTGCACTGTGATGAGTTCAAACGGAAAGATGTCCTGGTCTTACTGGTGGGGTTTAGTTCATTCCACAGTCTCTTGAAAACATCTGTCTCGAAAGACCCAACTCCCAATCCCTGTCCTTTATTCAGCCTGAAGCAGGGAAGGAGAAAGGAATGTTACGTTGGTTGGTTAGGAGGAAAATCACTTATGGGTCTATACCAATGGTTCCCAACCTGGGGGGTCCATGAACCTTCAGTAATATTGAGGTCATTTAGCCCGCTCAGCTCCATGCCAGGTGCAACCCCCACAAACTCCATGCTGGCTGGAATGGAGGAGCAGCCAGCAAGAGTCGAAAAGCAGTGCCTCTTTCCTCCCTGACCGAGGAAGTAGCAGCCCCAAACTCCACTCTGGCCAGAGCAGAGGAGCAGCTCCTCCCTCCACCCCAAGCTGGCTGGGCCACTGACCAGAGAGGAGTAGCCCCAAACTGGTGTGGCCTGGAGCAGCCCTGGCCAACCTGCCAGAGTCCACCTCCATTACCCTCAGTCCATGTGGGCCAGGAATAGGCAGGGCCACACAAGGCATGAGGTGGCGGTTGTACCAGGGAAGGCTTAGTTTCTTATTCAGATAAGAGTAATTGATTATTAATATTATGTAATGTAGTGTTGTTGTTGTTATAATTATATGTGTTTATAGGGGTTATATGTGTTTATGGCTGGTGAGAGGGTGGGGGAGGGATGAAAGGGGCGCACATGTTTTTGCTTGTCTTAATTAGTGGGGCTTTCACTCAGAAAGGTTGGGAACCACTGGTCTAAACTATAAAGAAACAAAGAAGTTGGTATGATCCCATCTGCCTATAATTTAAAGGAAATGAAAACTGAAATGCAAGGGTAAAATGAACATTCAATTAATCCCATATGAGTGCTGAATTTCCTCATTATACAGACTATTGGGAGGGCATCCAACTCAAAAATAAATGTAATGAGACTTTTGGGTGTAATGAAGCTTCTAGTATGTCTGATCTCTAAGATTATGCTTTCTGGGTTCTCTTCAGCAAACCAGGAAGTGTGAAGAGCATTTTAAAGAGGGGGGAAATGTATTTTGGTTGAGAGAATGACTAACTCAATTTTCACTTTAGGTTTGCAGTTCATTTTTACATTGAAAATAACTTTTTCAGGCAGCTGATACACATCACTTCTAGTTCATTGTTCTCGGGATTACAAATTGTCTGTATTGAGAGGGGGGAATAACCAAGATGTGTAAAATTGCCCCAAATCTGCAAGATGTACAGCACAGTACATCTGTCTGTCCCATTTCCTTTAGAATTAAATACCACCAGAAACAGTAGCGTTCTTTTTCTCCAAAGGGTGTACCTGGAGATGATGGCCAACCTGGAAAGGATGGACAAAAGGGTGAAAAGGTAGAACGGTTCTTTCATGTCTGTCATATAAATGTTTATCTGAACTTTTAACATTCTGAACTGTGACCAGGATTTACAGATTTTAAAGCCAGAAGGGAGGATTAGCTCATCTAATCTGACATATTGTATAACACAGGCCATAGAATTTCATTTGGTTACCCCTCTATAAACTACCTAGCAGAACTAATAGGACAGGAGCTCTTGAAGTGATAAGGCCTGGTTAGGCAAGCTGAAATGTATGTTTCCATACCAAGCTCTTTTAATTGTACAATTCCTCATCCTTCCAGTCCATCCTCACCTCCATTTGTCTGTCTTACCTGACTGTTATGTACTGCCTGACACCTAGAGTGTAAGCAATCTGAGGTGGGGACTGTCTCCTTTATTACTTGTCTATACCATGCCTACTATGATGGAGCCTTGATTTTTTATTGGGGCGCCATAATAGAAATAATTAATAATAATATTGACCATAACTACACACAATAAAAGGATAACAATTCAAAATGTAGACAAGCCCCACTATATCAGCCTCTTCCACCAGATCATCATTCATGTTCCCAACGTTCACCAGATCCCTCAATCTACTTACAACTCAAATGTTCCCTGAATTAAATGAGCCTTCTAGTATGTTTCCAAAGTTAACAGGGTGAAGTTTCAATGGAAGAGCGAAGGTAAGGGTGTTCTAGAATTAAGGACCCCTCACCAGGAACACCTTACCAAAAACCTCCTTTCTCCCTGCCTTTCGAAACAGAGGGCCAGTAACTCAAGCTCTTCTGCTGAGCATAACTACATCAGTATTCCACAGATTGGAAGAGTCTTTAACATAGTCAAGCCCCAAACCATTTAGGGCTAATGTTTTCTTTTAAAGGGGAAAATACCAACACTCTTATGAGAGTATTTGATATAAAGACGAAGATACATTATTAGATTCTTATAGTAAAATAAAAGAGAGCTTCCTGTGGCACTGAGGAATGTTCTACTTATAAAAGGTAAAGGCAAAAGCCCTGCACATTTTTATCCTCATGGGAGATCTGATCCGGAAATGGACCTTAGCTCACAATTGACACGTTGTCATTGTAATGTCGTCTACAGGGTGACCCAGGAAAGGAAGGAAAACCAGGGCTACCTGGGCCCTCAGGTGAGCCTGGCCCTGCTGGAATTCCTGGTTTACCAGGGAAGGGTAAAGATGGAGAACGGGTAAGTCCTCTTACTACACTCTGCATCCAACTAGGACTAGCTCCTAGATGAGTTAAAATGAAATGGCCTCAGCAGAGGGCAGTGTACAAAGTATGCTTGCATAATATCGCAGTGCAATATTACATTATTACACACTGACAGCAGGCCACGCTTTGAGTGGATGTGGCTGCCAACATCAGCACGTTCAATGAGCTTGCTTGCCTCTGACACTGCACCATCATATATTCTGTCCCCATCTGCCCATCCTCCCTGTTCTTCAAACTCACAGGTGGGCAATCTCTCTCTTTCTCTCTCTCTTTTTCTCTTTCTCTCTCTCCCTCCCTCCCAATTAGCATTTAAGTAGTTATACACAGTGGAACAGATTCAACAGGGAGAGATTGAGGGAGCTTCACCTCAGAATATTCCATAGCTCAGTGATTAAAGCACTCTCTTGAGAGGTGGGAGACGCCCCTGTTTAAGTCCTGTTTCCCTCTCAGGCAGAGGTGAGAAATTGAAGCTGGGTCTCCCAGATCACAGCTGAGTGCTCTAACCAGTAGGCTAAAAGTTATAACATGGGCACCACCACCATAACAACACTTTCTCCTCCACTTACCATTCTCAGTGGCATGAGGCAGGCACCAGGTACCTAACTCAGTCCCACAAGATACACCTTAGGTGCCTAACCCACCTGACACCAGGTGGTGGGCTCCCATTGGTGGAACTAAGCAGAGATGGGCATATCCCTGAAGCTTGGACATGGGGACTTATCTCTGAGAGAAGTGTGGGGCTTAGCACACACTCCTCTTGTTGGAATCTCCCATTAGGGAGATCCCCATCTAGTGTGCTGGCTTTTGTGGATTGCATTCTTAGATGTCTATCTCTACCCATTCCTTGTACAGGTAGCCTAGGCTTCTACCTCAGGCTTTGTGGATTGCAGTGTTTTTCTTGTAGTTTTCCACTTGCCAAAAAGTTAGATGTTCAGTGTTGCAATCGCTAAGTTCCTTCAAGAATCCCACCCATAGTCACTAGAAATACTAGTTTCATGTAAGAATCACTTTTTTGTTTCCTTTTCAAAGGCCAAGCGTTTGTTTGGGAAGGTGTTGACTACTTTCTGTTTTGGCTATAGGGTGAAAGAGGCCCTCCAGGCTTACCAGGATCCCTCGGACACAAGGTAAGAATTTACCTCTGTCCTACTGAGGACCATTCTCAGAAATCAGGACAAGCTTGCACATTGTCACTGGCGCTGGTGGAAGCTTTCATTGAAAATATGGTCCATTTTTCACTGGAAAATAATTTTGATGGAACATTTACTCAAAAATGTGTTCTTGTTTTTCAATGGAAAAAGTTTGCAACAGAAACTTTACAAACAACTCTGTCTATTTGCTGTATAAGGCCTCTCTGGTTATGTACACCCAAATATTAGAATATCAAATAACTTGTTCATGTTCCATGTACATAATTTTTTAATATCTCTATATAAAGCTATAATTAAGATTATGGGCCAAGTCCTGCCATGCTTACCAAGCCAAAATTCCCACTGATTTCACTGGCAATCTTGAATCCATACAATCAGAGAGTCATTGCCACGATTACAGGGCGAGCTGCATTTCAGACCCTTTTGCAGTCCCACAAGTGCACACCTTAAGTGACAGATGCTGCTTCCTTCACCTCTCACTGGGTGGAACCCTGTTGTTTCCTTGCTCTTGGAGTGGATCTCTGGCTTGCTGCTCCCCTCCATCCACTGCCATTTCCCAACCATTAACACAACAGGCCCAAATGCATTCAGCTCCTGTGGGAAACTTCTCTCTGGGAGCCTGTGAACAGTGGCTGATTAAAGTGACTGAAAACAGTTTCAAAATGAACATTATTTATTCATCCAAAGATAAATGGTAAGCAGAGGAAAGGGTAAAAACAACAAAAGTTCATCTGCATCTGTTCTTGCCTAAATTTTATCTTTTCAAGTTCCACTTAGCTCAGGTATGTCAGTCTTTAGGTGGGAGAGACAGACCGCCATGCATTCTTTGCTTGTCTCACTGTCTGTCTCTGAACAAATCTCCAGAGATGGCAACTGCTGGCAAGCCCACCTCTCCCTTGAGAAAGAGATTAACTGTTTATGGTCCTGATGATCTCGAGGCTCTGGTAGAATAGCTGTGTCACTGTAGATTGGCATCTAAGAAGACCATCTCTCCAGTTAATGGCTCAACCATTGTGCCCTTGAAGTTGTTTACCCAGGGATTTCCACCCAGCCTAGTTCCACCATCTCTGGAACCCCCTTTCAGGTAGTTTAAGGCTGCTATCAAATCCCCCTCCATTCTTCTCTTCTGCAGACTAAACAAGCCTAGTTCCCTCAGCCCATCCTCATAAGTCTTGCACTCTAGCCCCCTAGTAATTTTTGTTGCTCTCCATGGGACTTTCTGTGATTTGTTCACATCCTTTCTGTAGCGGGGGCGGAGAGGAGACCAAAACTGGACACAATACTCCAAATGCAACCTCACCAGTGCTGAATAGAGGGGAATAATCACTTCTCTTGATCTGTTGGCAATGCTCCTACTAATGCAGCCCCATATGCCGTTAGCCTTCTTGGCAATAAGGGCACACTATTGACTCATCTCCAGCTTCTTGTCCACTATAACCCCCAAGTCCTTTTCTGCTGAGCTGCTGCCTAGCCAGTTGGTCCCCAGTCTGTAGCAGTGCATGGGACGCTTCTGCCCTAAGTGCAGGACTCTGCACTTGTCCTTGTTGAACCTCATCAGATTTTTTTTTTGGCCCAATCCTCTAATTTCTCTAAATCACTCTGAATCTGATCCCTGCTCTCCAGCGTATCTACCACTCTCCGTAATTTATTGTCATCTGGAAACATACTGAGGATGCAATCCACCCCATCCTTCAGATCATTAATGAAGATGTTGAGCAAAATTGGCCCCAGCACCAACTCCTGGGCACTCCGCTTGTTACCAGTTGCCAACTAGACATCAAGCCATTGATCACTTCCTATTGAGCCTGATGATCTAGCCAGCTTTCTAACCGTTTTATAGTCCATTCATCCAACCCACATTGAATTAACTTGCTGATAAGAATTCTGTGGGAGACTGTATCAAAAGCTTTGCTAAAGTCAAGCTATAGCTGTTCCATCACTTTCCCTTGCTTGTCGTTAACCCTTTCCTCTCTCACTGTTTCAGGGCGATAGGGGAGTTCCCGGTCTTCCTGGCCAGCCGGGAGACAGAGGTACACCAGGAGTTGGAGTAGCTGGGCCTCCAGTAAGTATTAACGAGACAGCACTTACCTGTGACAAGGAGACACACATCTCCAATTGCAAGGATGAGCATTGAGTACTGCGCTGCGAGATGAAGATGAACACCCTTGCAGTTCTATTGTTCGTTTATCCAGTGCAATTGCAAACTGCTGACAGCTCCAGAAACTGGCATTGCCCAGATGCTTACACCTCTTTCATATGGGTTGCTGGTGGATTTATTTATTTCCTTCCCCTGCCTTCCCTCCCAGGGGGGAGGCAAGAAGGTGTTATGGAAGTGGTTAACATCAGTTTCTGCGGCTCCTAAAATGATGTGTGGTTTGACACACAGTCTCTGCATGAGAGGAGAGATCTGTGTCATTATACACTGAACACAATGTCTTTTGGGAGGCACGCTTTTCTGTGTGCACAGCATGTCTCACTAGCTACTTAGCTACTGTACAGATTATCATTTAACACCAATAGTCCACAAGTGAAATGTCCACTGTGAGAGTGAAGCCCTTCTGACTTCACATTTCCCCAGCTCGCATGTTGAGTCTAGTTAAGCTACAAAAGCAAAAATGTATTTGAATTAAATACCATTATTTTCCTGCTTTATTAAGTTTTAGAAAATTGAAGCAAATGATTAAGCATTCTGACTAGAGAGTCTATGCTGTAGTCAGAGGTTTTAAGAAATAGAAGGATAGGAAAATATTTTACAACTTGATATTCAAGAGATCCACATTCCTTTTAAAACTTCTTGTTTGTTTGATGTTGACTATTTAAATGTCTATAATACTTTTCAATTGAGATTTATTTGAATCATGTGCAGTTATGCCTCTTTGTGCCCACCACTCTGTCTGCTACCTTTGGAAATCTCTCCCCTTCGATAGTCAGCAAAGTTCCTTTTGGGGGCTATGCTCAAGACAGTTTGGGTTTTCATGGCATTGGGGTCTGAACCTGTCAAATAATGAGTGTGTCTGACCCCTGATAATGTCAATGAAATCTGAGGCACTCCTCACCTTTCAGATGCTGCTCAGAATCTTGCAAATTCAGGCCTCAGGTGTGTAAGTGTGTGAACAGACTTTATTCTTGGTCACACCCATTAGAAGGTAGCAAACATCATAAAATCCTTTGTAACCATCCGGGCATCCCCAGATACTGTGTTTTTGGAATAATAGCTCCTACTATTGTCAATACTTGACAGTAATACTGTGCAGTGGTATCCAGATTTTGCACTTTCCCCTAAAACCTGGAACAGGAAATAACTCTGCTATGGTAAGCTATAGAGCTGTGTGGTAATTGATGATAAATGCTGACTGTATAGTTTGCATTTCCCATGCTGGGGACTTCTTGTTTTAGAGAAGATTAGGCAGAAGGTCAATCATGTAATACCCTGGCTGACTCTTAACTACATGTTGAGCCCTGCACCATTGGCTCTGCTTTACCCATGGGTCACGTACTATTCAGGATGTGCCAGGCTTTTGACTAACACATTGGTGAGGCCGAGCGATTTGCTTCTTGTCTAGCACATATGAAACATTGCTACCGTGATTTCTAAATGACAGTTTGTTTTTCCTTCAGTAAGCTGAAAACCTCTCAGGCATGAGTGCCGTACTTTAAAAGTGATTAAGATCACACCAGGCTAATTAATTCCAATCGCATGAGTGAGAATTTTAAAATTAAAATATCAATTTAGGAAATGCATTCGCTTCAGCAGAGCCTGGTGTGTCATTACTGTTTATTAGCTATTGGTAGGATAGTATATAACTCATGATTTCACAGAGCGCATGGAATCATGAAAATGCCCCCAAACCATCATCTTTTAAAGTCTTTAATATAAAAAATGTACCTTAGCTGGTCAATTTCAAAGACACAGTGAATTTTACAATTAAATATAGCAAGTTTCAAGAACAGAATGAATTTTCCTCGTATAATTCATTGCATCCTTGACATTGACTACATTTACTTGTAAAATTAATTCCTTGCAAACTCCATGAAATTGTAATACTTTTGCCATCTACACTGTTATGTATTCCCCCCTCAGTCCCACTCTCCCCCGCCCCCAAATAAATTGTGATTTACACAGCGATGTAGTTACTGGCGTAGAAACAGGAGTAACTGGAAGAAATTCTATGGCCTGTGTTTCGCAGGAGGCCAAACTAGATGACCTAACGGCTTAAAATCTATGCATCTATGAATATGAATGGTTAGACTATCAGAATCTGCCCCAACTGTATACATCCTTTGCGTTACTTCTGGGTGTAGTTTTTCCCTGAGTCTGAAAGAGTTAGGCCGCTTGCTCGTAATAAAGATGACAAGTATGATATTGTCATTTACCAGGCTGTGTCGTGGGCACGCATATAGATATGGAACCTGTTTGCATATTGGCCTGGTGCTTGCAGTGATGATGTGAGGCTAGTTCCAGCACTGCCCTGACTTTTATTTCCCTTTCTGCTTCCAGAAAAAAAAAAAAAAATTGGCTTTTTCTTTCTTTCTTTCTTTCTTTCTTTCTTTCTTTCTTTCTTTCTTTCTTTCTTTCTTTCTTTCTTTC
>ML675632.1:8671512-8926430 GCA_007922155.1 Mesoclemmys tuberculata | reverse complement strand
TTCTTTCTTTCTTTCTTTCTTTCTTTCTTTCTTTCTTTCTTTCTTTCGGTTAGTTGTTTGTGGGGTTTTTAATCATAAGTATCATGGTGTTGGATTCTTCTCTGCTCTAACTCCGTTAGTTCTGATCTCAGCTACCCCGGTGGCTGGTTAATCTGGACCACTGATGTCTCTGGAGCTGAGAATTGTACTGGTATAAGAGATCAGAATCTAGCCCATTGGGCGTACACCAAAAATGAGTTCACACCAATGGACAAAAAAGTATTTAAATGAAACTGGTGGGCCTGAGTCGGCATTACTTCACCGGGGCTATTCTCCTGTGTAAGGATTGCAGAATCGGGCCCTTTCGCAGCACTGTGAGTCAGGCATGTGGTTAGCATTTCCAGCCCTTGGCTGGGAGTCGAGATCTCTCAGGCCTCATCCCAGCTCTGACACTGACCCCTCTTGCAGCTTTCGATATGTCACTTAACCTCTTCTGCTTTGCCACCTGTATGGTGGAGAAAAAATGAGTGTTTGCAAAACATTATGCGAAATATTAGCAGTGTATGTGCATCCTACGCACATTTCCGGGGGAGAGGGAGAAAGTGCTGTACGGGAGACTTGCATGAACTCTCACTCATGGTGAGATTTCCTCATGGAAGTTTCCTGAGCAGTTTCCCCTTGCTTGATTCTGGTTATTGTGAGGGGATTTCTCTCTCCCTCCTCCTCCTGCCCCCAGGGCACTAGGGGTTTCAGCTGGGTGGATTAAACAGCTTGTAAAGCTGCACTGAGCAGCTGCTGTGAACCCACTGGGCTCTGTGCCTCGAGCTCATTTACACTGTTCCCGATTATAACCTGGTGTCACTAGCCGCCTGGCAGACTGTTGGACACAGCACTAGGAGAGTTCTTGTTTCTTTTACACTCCTCTTCCTTCATTTACTTTCCTTGTTGCTAGCTTCAGCTGCTTCCGGGTGACCTCCTGCCAAGCTGATTCTGTTCCTTTTCCTGACTGCTCCTCCTATGCTTTTCATTAACTCTAAACTTCTGTTGCTCTTTGATCAGTCGCATATGATATTAATTTCAGGCTCTACTGGCCTTTTCATTTGTGCTGTTGCTATTTGTTTACAGGGCCCTGCGGGACCAGCAGGAGACAAAGGGCCATTGGTACAGTATGTCTTGCTAACTACACCCGGTTTTTACAGAGGGGGTTGGCAGTGTTGCGAAACGTGGCATTATCTATTGATGATTTTGCTAAGGCATGTTTATATTTTCCATGTGCCTGATCATGATGGAAGGACACACTCAAATTATTTAGGCCGTGATCCAGCAAAGCACTTGAGCACATGTTTAATTCTAATACTACCCTGAAGTCAGTGGGACTACTCACATGCTTAAAGTGAAGCGCGTGCTTAAGTATTTTGCTGGACTTTGGGCAGAAAATAACAAAACATCGTCTCACTCCTGTTGTATCTAACCAGTCACAAGATAGCCATGATTCACCAGTCTACCACTTTGTCATGATAAAATCCTAGCGTAATCTGACTTGTGCTGCCACTGGTGTAAATGTAGCACGTTGAGTTAATCCTGATCTATACAGTGATATAGGGAGATCAGAACTTGCCCCTTGTGCTAGTCGTTTAGGACAGGGAGGCAGGACGTCTGGGTTGTAGTCTCCTCTCTGCAGCATGACCTTGAGCAAGTCAGTCATTCCCTGTGCTTAGCCTTGCATACCCATGAAAGGGCTATAATACCTACCCCATCAAAGGGTTGCGAGGCTTAATTTATGGGTAGCTGCAAGGTTCCTTGAGCTCCTTCAATGGAAGGCCCTATGTTAGCACACAGTGCGATTTAAGTTCTTCTGGGAAGTCAGTTCAGATGTTGGAGTGTTGCTAGGTTCTGGTAGCTGATGGTCTGGGCGTTCTGGCAACTGCTAAATAGCTGGGTGTGCTACAAACATGGTGCCAACATTTCTGATCAGGTTTATTTGTTCTCGTTTTACCAGGGACCTCGAGGTTTACCGGGCGTTCCAGGCCCTCAAGGGCCAGCTGGGCAAGATGTAAGTAAACAAAGTGAGAGTTCAGTTGTTTGTTGTAGTTAAAAAGGCTGCTACAGTCAATAAGTCACCTAAAAATAAAACTGCTTATGCTCGTTCAGGAGGTGGTTCTTTAGGGTGATCCAATGAGGTATAATTAATAATGATGGATCAAAATTAATCAAAGAGAAAATTAGGTGAAACATCAGGGACAATGACCTAGAAGAGCTATTAGACTGTGGAACGTTGTCTCAAGGCGCGTGGGGGAAGGCCCATCACTCAGCCGTTTAGAATGACACCGAAGAAGGGATACTGTCAGAGAAAAATCCTGCACTGACAGGGGAAGTGTCGATGGCCAGTCACTTTCCTGGGTTTCTGATTTTGTTGATTCTGAAAAGAGGCATCTTGGTCTAGGGTCCCTGATGACTTTTTGTTGCGCTGACATGGGAAAGAGATGACATTTTACCGCTTCCCGGCCTCTCGTCCAACTCCTGTCTTCCCAGAGTGCGCATCACAGAAATAATGCTCTCAGTGCTGAGGACCAGAGGAGGTCTTCACCTTTCTTCTGGGGGAAGCTAATCCCTGCTCCTGGGTTGTGGACACATTTGCTGTGTCACAAGCACTGTTCTGGGGGAGGAAGAGGGTGCTCTTCCCTGATCAGCAAGTGCCGAGCGCTAGGAACCTGTCCTTGGTGGAGGGCGGATGGGCTGTGTAAAGGGGGCGACACAGCATCATGACCCGCTGACATAATTCTGGGACATAAAGAGGCAGCACCCTCATGTAACTCTCCTCTCCACACTATAACGCCGTAGGACCTGAAATGAATCCCAGGTTCTCTAGGCCCATAAAAATATACGCCCTGGCTTCAGAAATCGAGGGACTGATGTAACAGTCATTGGTGACATTCAATCCTGGTGTAGCGCCGTTGAGGTAACCTGTTTGGCCCAAAGAGGTGTACTGTCAATATGAATGGGTTTCTCCTCTCTTCCTACAGTGGGTTTGGAAAGGAACCTCTTCTTTTCTTTCCACACACTCCTGCTGTGGGTCACTTGGGTTTCTGTAGATGTGTCCTCGCTTTCCTCACCACACCACAGAGAAGAGGGGATGAATTATCTCCTCCTTTCTCTTAAAGAAGATTCTTTCTGTGCTGGTATTCTCCTGCTGAGTGCCCTTAGCTCTCCATGAGTACAGACCACCCCTGCCGTCATTTTTCTGCTCCCTCTGGGAGAGAGGGTTCTGGGAGCTGGTCTTGGCTAAAAGAGGGCAGCAAAGTTAGCTGAAAGGTAAAGTGCCTTAGTCTTCTAGGAGCATCTGCCATCTTTTAACCACAGGATTTGTGTGTGTCTCATGGAAGCAAGGTAAGAAGCAATGTGACATTGTGCCAGCGTTTCCCGAGTTCCCTAAAAGAGTCCTTATAAGACAAGTTTCTCCTTCACACGCCTCTCAGTGAGTGAAGCTGCAGTTCCCAAGCTATTCCCCACTGAAATTCATTACCACGGTTTCATCTTCATAAGCCAGAGCAAGACAAGAGGCCCACCGAAGGGCCCTTCTTTGAACACCGGTGTTCATGTAGACGTGGGCAATGAGCAACTGAAATTTCTTCAGATTTCTTCCACCCCAGCTGAGGCCAGATGTCTCTCATGGGGAGATCGCCGATGTAATCTGCCACTCCAGGACACACACAGCAGTGGAGACCACGATTGTGCAATGGAAAAGGCAGGACCTTTCCACAGGACTTAATAGTGCCTCATAGGTGAGGCCCTGGCAGAACTGTAGATGGCAGGAAACGTACTGCAAGGCACCCAGAGGGAGTGTGCCCCCTGGACCCCTTTCTAGGAGGGTACCCTGTGCCTTTCCCTCTGCAGCCCACCAGCTCTGCTGACTGATGGCGAGGGATCACTCTTATCCACACCCTGCCTCTCCGTAGAGAACTGGGCCGTTTTTGTGTGTGCGCCTTGCGTTCCCCTCTCAGGTTTGAAAATGTCGAACTCAGAGCTTGTGCGGGAGCTTGCTGTGAAACCAGCCACGTTGCCCAATTTCACACAGCCAAATGTCATGGTTATGCAATCGCCTGAAATGAACCAGCCTACGTTTTTGTGGACCGATTCGCCACACTGTTGTCGGCCTGACCCGAGGGGGAATGAGGGCAGTGGCAGACACCTCAAGGGTGGTGCTTTCAAATGCTGCCAGATTCTGGCCCTTCTAGAGGCACTTCCTACGTACCCCATTCCTTGTTATATTACTTCTTCCTTCCCCTTCCAGGCTCAGACCTCAGTGCTTGACACGTTAGTGGTCAGTTGTCCAGCTCTCTCTTTCTCTATCATGCCCATGTTTCTAAAAACTGGCATCAACCTGCTCCCATGAACGACTCAGTGGTGCTACAAACGATTGCCAGGGCCCAATCTTGCAGTTTCTCTTGGTTTTCAAAGTTCCAGTAAGGCTCAGTCTTTAATGCTTCATCCATCTCTCCTTGAAACTGCTGCAACTTGGCGAAGTATTTCCTGTGACTTAAGTGACCATGAAAACACGATGAAGCAGATTTGCCTGTGGAGTAACTCCAGTGGAATTAAGAGTGAAACCAAGGTTGAGTTTGGACGGGTGGATGGATAATGAGAGTGAGTGATTCAGAGATTGAGATTGACCGAGAAAGGTAGATTCTAATGTTTTCAAAATTTAGATACATGAATAGTTCTTGCAGCAATGTTTGTAAGTGTGCCAACACTGGCACGGTTGTGTGACTACACACAAATGAGCAGTATCCTGTGATAGCGTGCGTGTGTGTGTGAGAGGAGTTGTAATAGAAGAAAGGTCTTATTGTGAGATAATCTCATAGATTTTTCTTTACCTTTGTCCATAGGGTTTACCTGGAAACCCGGGGGAAAGAGGACCTCCTGGAAAGCCAGTATGTCATTTCACTTTTAGATTAAATCCCAAACAGTTCTGCTGTTCTCCCTTTTTTCTCAGCACCTTCGTATACCCCATCCTTCACAGTGACAGTTAAATGTCACGTTCTTGCTGTTCTTATCAGGAGAACAGCTACAGGTACTAAGAATGAAGAGTGATTAGCTCAGAAGCATCTGTGGTAGGTTTGGCTCAATATAAAAATAATTGAATGCACTATATGTAAATGAAAGCCGAAGCCTGTAACAACATTCTCTTAGTATCTGCATATAAAACCCAAGGCCAGAATCTGTATTTTCTGCACATGCACTTCCTAGCCCATCCCTGTGCTCTGTAATAAATATATAATGCAATTGGCAAGGGACATATTTGACCCAATGACCACCAGAAAACCAGTACCATATCACAGGTGTTTTCATGCAAATTTACCTTTAGCATCTCATTTTATAAACCTACTTTTAAAAATTGTATTAAACAATGGACTTCTCTTTCCACAGGGCGCCTCCTCTCTGCTTTCTCCAGAGGACATAAATCTCTTAGTCAAGGTATGGGCTGCAATTGTCTTTGTAATTATGTTGTTTTTTGCATTTAACTTGATGCAATGCCATGGAGATGTGTCTGAATGGTGAGTGCCAGATGTGCATCTCAACATTCTCAACAGCCAGATGTGCAAGCAATTTGCAGTTCCTGTGGTCACACTGTCACCTGGTGCCATCAGGTACAACTTTGAGACCAAAGGGGTTCTGTCCTGGGTGAGATGAGCTCTAGCAATCTCCACCAAAGCAATGGCCTACAATGGGCCCATACAAGCTGGTGTAAGTTAGAGCAGCCCTGAGGCTTCACTGAGGGCTTGAACTGGCACCATGAAGGGTCAGGATCAAATATTTTCAAGCATAATTGCCTAAAGTTAAGCTTCAGATGCCATTGAAAGCCTCCAAATAAAATGACCTGATTTTCAAAGATGCTGTGACCCTGTGTCTTCTGCCAAGTTCAGTTTGAGCTGTCAGTGCTCAGTGCCTTTTAAAATCAGGCCATGTTTGCATTTGGTATCTAAACAGGGATGTAGGTGCCTACCATTAAGTGCCCACATTTAGATCGGTGGCCTCCCACTGTGCCCCCTTGCTGAGTTCACGCTGACCAGCTGTGGGACCTGAAGGGCACCTCAGTCTCATCACTCATGCTCTTCAGTGTTGCTTCTTCTCTTTTAGGATGTGTGTAATGAATGCCCACCTGGCCCTCCGGGACTCCCTGGAATGCCAGGCTTGAAGGGTGATAGAGGTGCCCAAGGACCTCCGGGTAGGGATGGCCTGAATGGGAAAATGGTAAGAGAACTGGAATAAGGTTCATGCCTCATGATCACTTTTATAACTGTTTTGAATCTTACTTTTGTATGACTGGATGGGCTGAAGCCAAGCTCCTGTTGTGGCCACTTTATCCTGCTCTGGTAGCATAAAGGGGCTGTGCAGGGGCCTCGAGGGAGAATGGGACAGATGGAGGGGTCGGGGGAGTGGCCAGGGCACGCACTCTGTCCTCCAAGAATTCAGAGATCTACTTTATGTTGGGATCTGCTGTAGCGCTGAGAGCAGCCTAGAATCCAAGAGCCATCCTCCTTGCCTTGCACCTCCTATACGTGCAATGGAGGGTCTCGCTAAAACCAGAGAGGACTTGTCAGCCATGCCCCCTGAAGACAAGGCAGAGAGGCTACACCAATGCAGAGAAGAGGATAGGAGACAACAGAATCAGGGTGGCTGAGTAGAGGAATGGAGTACAGTTCTGGTAGCTCAGTGAGAGTTGTCTGGATTTCCTATTTGGCAGGAGATGGCCTGAGGGAAGGAGTGAGGGAGTGAATTTTAAGTTACTCTCTGAGAATAAGGGTTGCAGAACTGGATCCTTAATACGTAGGGATCTAAATGGGAGAGGAACAGTTGTGGGACTCCATTCTCAATCCACACACGCCATGTCCAATGCCCCATGTGTACCTGCATCTCTAGCCACCCCTTTGCTCTAATTATCAGGTCCTTCTGACATTCTCTCTCCAAGCCCTAGGTGGCTCTCTCTACTTCAGTTTGTGTGTTATATGTTGTGTGCGTGTGGCATAGAAGTCAGTGGAGTTACTGGTGCAGTGGAGTTACTGGAGGTTACTGGAGTTCCCGATAGTCTGGCCCCAGGCATCCATTGTGCTTTCACATGCATATCTCATGTCATCCGGTATCTTCCATCTACACAATGCCTCTCACCCCAAAGCGCTTAAAAAAACAGGCAGGAATTACTTCTCCTGTCTACTGACAGGTTGCTATATTGGAGTGGATCACAGGAGTTGTGTAAGACAGGACAGGAGGGTTACCATATCCAACTCAAACTGTAAGGGGCATTTGGGGAGGCAAAATGTGATTTCCTCCAATGCAGCTGGGAAACCACTTATTTTTGTAGACAGCCTCATCGGCTGTTTAATTGCCATAAGCAGCCACGACTGTGGTTGTATATTTTATCCAAAACAAAGCACCCTGGCACCACGCTGGGGCATTGGTTCTGGAGAGAAGACAGAGTCCCATTTGCTGAATCCCTTTAACACTCTTTGTATCCCACAGACTGACCAGGGCTGGCACCAGTGTGCATTTGTAATATGCTAGCTAAGTAGTACAATTATGTCTCCCTCTAGTGGCTGGCCTGTCTTTTGGATAAGAGCCAGCTTTAAGACAGACACTTGGCCTTTTGGTGCTCTTGGGTCCCCCTGATGCTACATTTTGTGTAATCAGAAGCTTGTCACGCAGGCACAGAGCATCCTGGATAGCTGGACTGAGTCCTAACTCTGTTAAGCTGTCAAATTGAAAGCTTGTCCTTATGTCTGTTGGTTCCGGACATGATGGGTTGCTGGTCACTTACTGTGTCTTTCTGCTTTGGTGAGCGATTAGTGATTGAGTACTCTTTCCTCTTTTTATAGGGCGATCCTGGACCCAGGGGTCTCCCAGGCCCTCCAGGGGTGGATGGTCCAAAGGTCAGTAATTCTCCTCCATTAACATCACCTGAATCGACTCTGTTCTTACTTAGAGCAAAGGTTGAAGCAGAATGCAGAGGATCAGAACTTATATGGAACTTGACTGGCAGACAGGCCCTGGGCTACCTCTGAATTTCGTCCCTGGAGAGCAGAATTACACAGCTTCCCCAAGAGCAGCACAGCACTGTGACATCATACCTAGCACGCCGTCTCTCTGTCTATAGAGACCAATTAGGTTCTGATCCTCCAGGCAGAGTTTGGTCTCAATGGGAATGTTGAGGCAAGGCTTGCAGGATGGGCACTTTACTGTCAGTTTGGATCCGCTCACCGGAGGAAGAGCTTGAGCACTTGAAATCCTGCACCTGCCTTTCTACTTGAAAACTTCTTTGGATGTAACCAATGGTTTAGTATGCTGGAGGCTATGCTGAGAATGCACTGAACTGCCAGTCTCCTTTAAATGGCCACAATCATTTTATCCATGGCACCCAATATTACTTTGAAACGCGCTGGATGAAGGGCTGATCATATTAGCTATTTACCACATCTCAACCTCCTATTCAGGGGTCATTGACAAACATTGAGTTACAGTACCCAAAGGGTTCTAGTAATTTAACATTTTGAGCTCTTGCCTTGCCTAACCCCTGTGATCAATTTGCTCAGAAAGTCAGCGCTTAGTTACAGCTGGAACATTTACAAGTGCCTCATATGAAACAAACCAAAACAAATCCCTGGCAATTGAGATTAGGAGTTTCCCCATAGACTTACTTGTGTCTCCGCACTTGGTTCCAGTCTCAAGCAGCGCCTGCTGTTTTAATTCCTTTTTATTTGCCGTTATTACAAGGAACAAAAAGAAGGTAGAATGATTCAGAAAATGGATTTTACTTCTTGCTGTGAAAAGTACAGAAAAAGCAATAGAGGAACAAAACCAAAAGTGCGGTAGGTTAAAAGGGGAGAAAGATCTGAGAGAAAACTCAGAAACCAGTTAGTAACCCTAATAGATGTATGTGCTTTAGGTAATTGCTGTGAACACCCAGCAGTCTGAGAAATAACCATCTTCTGCTGTTCCGTCACGCAGTAAGAGGGCAGACTGGGAAAGGAAGAGTCAGTTTTTGCCTGAAATAATGGCATAAAATTTGAATTGTCCGTACGAACATGAATAACCTTAAATCTAATAGGTGGCCAATATCCCAGTTTGTATTCAGTTCATATATGCATGTACCCAGAGTTCACAGCTGTTCAAATAAAGTAACAGACAGAGAGTAACTCCATCCGATTGCCATGGTCCGTTGTGGCTCCTTCCAAAATGCACTGTAGGCAGAGTGCACTGCTCTTCTGACAGCGCAGCACAGGACACTCTGGGGTAGAAACACCAAGAACACCCCAAAGTATAGTTAAGGGGAACTACAGGGCCTTTCTCAGTCACTCCCTCCCTGCTTCTCTCAATGACATACTTCGAGATGTGTTTTAAGGGCTAAATAGCAGACCGTTTCCTCCCACTTGCCTAACTTATTATATATTGAACAATGCTGTGTAATTGTGGATTGCACGCCCTGCACTTGACCAGTAATCTGGGACATTGGTCAAGACATATTTTGAGCTCCTCAACCTCAGTAGTTTCCATCCAAAGTTTCTTTAAAGTTTTTTGGGGGGGATGGGCAAATAAATGTGGGTTAGGTGAGCAGTGAGACCCCAGTTCAGCAAATCACCTAAGCAAGTAAGTCCCTTTGAAGTCAAAGAGGCTAAAGAACCGGCGGAAAGTTAAGCATATGCTAAAGTGGTTTGCTGAAGTGGAGCGTACGCCTGGGAATGTCATGAACCTGAGTGGCTTTCAATGGCTTTGTTTGTTATCAGGGCACTAAAGGAGACCGTGGGACATCGGGGGATGCTGGACAAAAAGGTGGACAGGTAAAAAAGTGTGCTTCCCGAGCAGAGCAACTGGAATATGAATAGAGGGTGTAACCGTGACTCCCTCCCTTCTCTCACTGGGGAGAAAGGTGAAGATGCTCAGCACCCTTAACCTCCAGAGGGGCTGTGGTCAAAAGACTTGAGCTGGGACCCTCTTCCTCAGGATGCCCTGCACTTAAAACCCTTCCTCCCTCCTGCCATCATCGCTTTCTGTCTAGTGTCTATACACGTGTCCTTTACTCCCACCACCTCTGAAATCTCTGGGAGGCACCCAGTTGGCCGCCTCACCCCTGGTTGCTTTTTAAGGGCTGATCATCTGGCCCGCTTCTCTGTCTAGTGCCCAGGCATGATGTGGGGGCTGCATTGCCTTTTCAGCTTTGGGATCCAAAAGGCTTCACCATGTCCTGCTGCTGCCATGCTGCTGTTCCCTCACAGATGGCCGCTGAACCTTCCCCGCCCACCCAGGCTGCTCATGCTATTAGGGAGTGCCTGGCTACCCACATTGCTTATCCAAAGACACGGATATTTAAGGAAAGGCTGGGGAGAAACAGGGATTTTCAAAAGGAACTGGGATCCCACAGGATAAGAAGGGACTAACGCAAATGGTGGCCAAAATCAAGTCCAGGTTTGCTGAAGGTTTCCTGAGACTTACATTGAAACTGGGCCACGTTTTCGGTCTAGTAATGAAGCCCCCAAACCAGATACATTTCGAGTTACAATCAGTTTGCCCATCTTTCTGCCTTGGCCTTTTGGTTTTCCTCTCCCGGCTGCTATAAGCATAGAACAGATGATGCCTCAGGAAAAGTACATTCACAGCGTAAGCCTGCTTCTTTCTCAATTACCTGTGAACATTTCCCAAAATACGCAGCTCACACCAAGCCTGCCATTATGATTCCTGAGGAGTAATTCAGGGTCCCAAGCTTCTGTATATTAAAGGCTTAGATACAGCATAAAAGTGCACGCTTTGAAAAACTATGCTTCAGTTTGTAATCCCAGGATAGTTTATTTCCTGAGGACCGACGCTTCTGTGTGGCAGTCACTCGTTTCACTGTTATATCACTGCTTCCTTATGACTGCCATTTATTGACCTAAAATCTGGGGACGTGACTGAAGAGTGAAGAATGGATCTGGCACGAATCTAATAGTTGTCTTGTGATTCTACAGGGTCACCCTGGAATTCCTGGCTTCTCAGGACCTCCTGGAAACCCAGGCCCCCCTGTAAGTTTTCCTCCTCCTCTCCCACCCCCTTTTTATAAAGTAAATCATCCTGCTGCCTTTGTCTCACTAACAATGGTAGCTACAGACTTCATATGTCACAGAGGCTGCTTCCATTCAGGGCTGCACCATTTCCCTTAAGTTTTCCATGGGGTTCATGCTAGACCCTGGAGCATTATAGGGTCCCCCCCACATGACGATTGCTATTTAACACCCCATGCAGTCATTTTACATCCATTGCTTTGCCACACATGTAAATATATGCTAAGCTTCAGTTGCTTCCTTTATATAACAGGCAATGGCTGTGAAAGTTTTTTTTAACTGAGACCAGATGGTAGAAAATATTGGTGCGTCCTATATAAACTAGATGAGGCCAAAAGGGAAGATATTTGGCTCCTTGAGTCCTTCAATTATACAAAACGATATTAGACACGGGTTTCTGAAGCTTTCTCATGCTGTGGACTACTTCTTATGATAGACATGTCCCCCAGCCCTCCCCCTTTGCACTTCCCAATTCTCCACACTAACAACGATGCTTCTTTAAGTCTATCCTAATATGATTTTTCCCATGTCGAGAGACATGGTTAAAATAGGTTTGTTTTAGTGGATTTGTGTGCCTCCACTTATGTCCCTAAAGAACTCTATTTTTTCCCTGATTGTAGGACCCTGACAAACCCCTCCTGAAGCCAGCGCTGTTTCAGCTGGCCAGGTCCCTTTGTGGTTTGACTCTAACCCTCATCACTGTTTGCAACCCCCCGCCCCCTTAATCTTGGTGTCACAGTAGTAATCTGACCATGGCTGAACTGATATGGCACCAAAGAAACGATATGGAGCAGGTACTTGGTTTTGTGAGGTTAGCTGGTTGAAGAGGCCTGGGGAAACCTTAGAAGAGTCTTTGGTTGATCTTCAACTCCCAGAGAACAACACTGCTTGAAAATCGGCTTTGGCATTGTGACATCAGCACCACCAGGAAGGGTTGGGTGCGTCACCAGCATTAAGCGGCACTGTATTCGAGGGCTTGGACACAGAAGACGTGCTTTCCGGCACAGAACCATAACATCTATTGGGTTGGGATGCCAGCTGCAATGGGTGACTTCATCTATTTGCTTGCCCATTGGACAGATTGATTGTACATCCCCTAAACCATGCATCTGTAACCAAAGGCTATCTAGTCTCTTTGCAGATCTCAAATTATAGCCTCCCTGAGTAGCTTGCCTTGTTGCCAAATACTTTTATAGCTAATAAGTTTTCCATAGTATCGAACCTACATTTTCCCTGCTGCAGTCTGTGCCCATGATGTATTGTCCTGGCCACACTGACTAATGATTCCAAGATTTGCCTTCTGTAGTGTGTGCACCGAGATATTTCTCCCAGCAGTTCTTTTCTTCTCAGAGCTAGTCCAGGCACAATAGTATAATTACTGTATATTTTCCAGGATGGCAAGCAATCTAAACTATCTGACTATTTATGGCCTACCAGAGTAATTATACACAGAGGTTGGCGGCTGCGTTTCTGTGATGAATTAATCGGAATGAATGCTAATAAGAATGAATGAATGAAAATGGTGGTGTTGCCATCTGTGGTGCTGGCTGTTTTAACAAGGATACATTGTGTCTGAGCAATTCATATTCTTTCTGCTTTGTTTTATTTAGGGGCCAGATGGCAAAGCAGGACCTGCAGGACCCCCAGGAATCCCTGGCGAGATAGTAAGCAATGGGCTAGGAGTAATACCATTAGCTTCTTTAAAATAAGGCTGAACTGGAGCAAACGTGATGTTTTCCCAAAGCCCTTCAAGTGGTATTTAAAAGGCTGTCCGTGTTAAATAGGCCCTGCTGAGAACCCTTTGTTTCCTTTACTTCTATGCAATCCAACCTTTCTGGAATTAGAATTCCTGATCTAGCTGTGATGTGATGGGAAAACCCTTCAGTGAGCAGGTGGCTTCCCCACTCTTCTCCAAATTCAGTCCACATCAGTTATAGCATCATAAAACCTTCTCCCTTCCTGGAGTTTGGCTTTATTCCCCAAAGGAACTCAAAATTAAAGAGCATGAATCCAGCTCCAGCTTTCTACTCTGTCTTAGGTTCCCCACAGACCTGCTCAGCCCACACCCCATGTCTGTCTCTCAAGACAGTCTCTCTCATATCCATACAGGTAGTGGCCCACATGCAACAATGAATCAGCAAAACATACTTAATATTCCCCAGCAGGACCATCACCTGCTGACACGGCTCTGGATAATAAGGGTGACGTGCTAGAGACTCCACAAAGCCTGCTGGGATTATGCTCTTGCTGTTCATTTTACATGGAAAGTGCTCATCCGGTGATGGATGGCCTTAAAAAACCCTCAGAGACCGAGAGAGAGAGAGAGAATCTGATCTGGTTCTGATTGATCTTAACTTTTGATTCTGGTTGATCTTCACTGCAAAGTGAAGCAGACGGTTCCTTGTTATGAATCAGTGTCTGTCTTGTTTTCGAGAGAAGGCATCCTGGAGAAACAGAGGTTGTTGAGTCAGAATAGTGCAGCTGTGTGTAATTATGATGCATTTCTGGAACTGGATTATTCAAGGTTTGCTAATGAGTCTGTCGGCTTTTGGCCAGTTCTTCAACCCTCGCCTTCGTCGACAGTGACTAAGAATTGCCCATCTGATGACTACTTGGAGACGAATTAGCAGTTTTAGCAGAGAGGTCAAGACTGAGTTTTTCTTTCAGCCCTTGCAAGTGGTCAATGTTGAAGCCGTGTGTGACCCCCTGTGTGCTTTACAATCCCATGGATCAATAGAGGGACGGGGGTCAGTTAGCTAAACAACTTTCATAACCACCAATTTAATATATACACAATAAAAACATGCAGTCACTCGCTTGTATGTTAATCTCAATAGCACAATGATGAGCAGAGACTTCCTATATTATCTACGTCTTCCCCATTTTTCACATTGCAATTTACACCTTTTGAGACCAAATCCAGCCCTCTTTTAAGGGGCTACAGTGCCCACTGAAGTCAGTGAGGATTGCATCTGTTTACCTGGGAAGCTGAATTTGGCCTCTGGTGTCAATTACTGTGAACACAGCAAAGCAAAGTTTGGTCCATAAGGAAGTGGAGGGGTGGATGCATTAGAGATGTGTAGTTCATTCCCCCTCTCCTCCCAAATCCAGGTTTGCTAAGTGTTCTTCCTCCTGAAGAAGCATCTGAAAAGCTTGTCCGAACATTGCCACATTTATGGTCTCTTTACAGGGTAAAGATGGCCCACCAGGTCCCGCTGGCCCACCAGGATTGCCCGGACTTCAGGCAAGTGAGAGTTGCATATTACTTCTCATTCAATATGTTGCGCTTCCCGTAAGCATGTGGACAAAGCAAGTTATATTTCTGAGCTGACTGGGAGCAGAAGTGAGGCTCATATTGCCAAAGTAACTCCAGATTCCCTGGGCTCCATACAGCGTGAGTTCTGTGTTCACTCACCTTCCAGCCAAGTGATAGTTTCCAAAATAGATAGGTCTCTTCCTCTTGCCTGCCTCTTATTTCTCTAGCAGAGAACTTCTCATAGAGGGCACAAATGTGAGATAATGCCTCCAAGCATGTGGGCACGGATAGTTGTGTCAGCAATTCATACTACTACAGGGGTTGGGATTATGTTATGTTCTAGTAACCGGCATGAAATGATCCCCCTTGTGTTGGCACAAACAAGTGCAGGATCGGTTTACTATCTGAAACCCTGTTTATCTGGCAACTGTGAATTTTGTCGATCTCTAATGTCTATTGTCCAGATCCTCTTCTGGTGTAAATCAACATAGCTCCTTGAGTAGTCAGTGAAACTATGCTCATTTACACTATCTGAGGATCTGGCCTCATCTTCCTATCTTTAAGCAGTGTTAGGGGTGTTGATAAGGCCAACCATCATGCGTCTGATTCCCCTATATCCCCATACAGGAATGTGAAAGAGTCTGTGCTGCGGGCAGGGGGTGGGAGTGGAGACCGTGATGGCTGAGCACAGCTGTTGTTTGTGAACAGCTGAGGTGTCGAAGTGAGAATGGTGTCTCTTCTCTCATGATGCACCGTGACCACACGGGGCAGTCATCTTGAGATTCATACTAACAAAGATGTACCCATCTTCTGTACAGACATCTTGGCACCCTAATGGATGTTTCACTTACAGGGCACTGATGGCAAGAATGGCAAGCCTGGATCTCCTGGGGAACCAGTAAGGATTCACTTTGTAAACATCGTAATTTCAAGCCGCTACGGTCAGGCTTTCAGAGCCCACATCTGGCTATTGCTTTTGGACTCCTTAGAGGACCTGGGAGTCTGTTGACATGTTACTGGTTAACACAAGGGGGACTGCCTGTCTTGAGCCATCTGAGAATGTGCAAACCCTATCATCTTGAGAGCAGACTTGGCCACTTTACTCTTAGGGTATGTCTACACTGGGAGCTGGGGGTGTGAAACCCAGCCAGGCTGCCGCACAAAAGATAGCTAAAAATACAGGAAACAGCTGCAGTGGCACGAGCTGCAGGAGAGGCTTGTGGCCCTGAGTATGCACCTAGGGTCTCGGATAGGTATGTAATCAGGGTGGCTAGCCCCTCGTGCCGCTGCAGGTACACTTTATTTTTAGTGTGCTAGCCCAATCCGAGAGAATATGGGTAATACGCTGGGAATCACACCCGCAACTCAAAGTGTCAACATAGCTGTAGATATGCTCCTGTAAATTCTAGAGAGACCCAGCTCTGCCTTGTGATATGAAACCTAAGGAGCCAGTTTTTGCCAAAAGATGGTGAACTGTGGGGAAGGGAAAGGAGTAGAAGCAATGCACTTGTTGGGTTACTGAGTGGCGATTCTCCACCCTTCTTGGATAGGAAGGTTTGTGTTTGATTTCCCCTGTAGTTATTGTACCTCACTGGGAGGAAAAGGACCTGATCTGGAGTTGTCCAGCCAAAAGGCTATAGGAATAAAGTGGGCAGGAAATAGTGTTCCCCTATATGATATGCATATCACCCTGAGAATGCACTTGCACAATCTGAAGCCCCCATCCTCTTCCTCTGATTTGCCAAAAGCTGGCAAACTTTTTTCTTATCCTGACAGAGGACAAATACTTAGTCAGCATTAAAGTATTGTACAGATTGAGCCCTATTCTCAAAGTCAGCTGCCCGCAGTTGTGCACGGACAATTGCATGTGCCCAGTTTCTCTGTGAAAATGCCCATCTGATATGTTCCCGTGAGGTAAGCATGCAGTGGCATGCACCTAATTGTGAAAATCTGATCCAGACAGGTACGCAGGTTAACAGGTGTGGGTGCATTTTACATGGCCAAAGCCCTTGTTTCTGGAAGTCAGGGTGGCTTTACAGCTGGGGGTAGGATGTCTGTGTTCCGAACGTCCTGTGTGTGCAGGCAGAGGCACGTTTTGCAGAAACGTTGCATTCACATTGGAAGACTCATCCTTAACCATCATTATAAGCAAAGGGAAAGAGATGTACGAGTTGTGCTGGGAATGACATAACAATACATAATATGAATGTGCTTCTTTCCTTTAGGGCAAACCAGGAGAACCTGGGCTCCCAGGCCAAGAGGGGGCCAGAGGGTTACCGGTAGGTACAGTGCCAGACAGTTTAATCCAGAACCTGTTTTATCCTTTGAACTGGAAAATCTTTGGGAGGGGGTGGTCTTCGACTGTGTATGTGCGTACAGCACCTAGCACAAAGGAGCAGACCTGGCTAAGGCCTCTAGGCATTTCCAAAGGATAATAATCAATCAGAGAAATCCAACAGGGCGTTTCTGGATCTTTTGCCTCCAAAGTTCCTCAGAGCAGATTATGCAAGCCCTTTGCCTGCGGGTCAGGATGCAAATAGTCTTCCGCCCTCTATGAGCCAGAGCTGCTCACTGCTGCGCATGTCTCCAAAGCAGATAGTAGCAGGAGGGCCCAGGGCCCCACTCCTTCCCCTACATACTGCGAGACAAACACAGCAAGAAGAGCAGCTGCTCCCCCAGAGGCTCCCCTGCACACCGTGCTGCTGGAGCAGGGCAATTCCATGCTGAAACCAGAGAGCTTGCAAGGGCAGCCACCCTGCCTGCCCCATTCAGCCAACATCCTCCCACAGGGCCGTGCATCTGGCTGTTGTTAATGTCACTCTCTCCTGCAGGGTTTCAAGGGGCACAGAGGAGATGCCGGTCCCCCAGGCCCCAGGGTAAGTAACACACACTCGGCGCAATGTTCTGTTGGAGGAGAAGGGGTCCATTGGTCAGACAGCCTTAAAGGGGTTTCCCAAAACGGAGAGAGAAAATTATTGCCAGTATTTTAATGTGGTTCTCTTCGTGAGCTGCCATGACCTTGTGGGGCTGGCCATTCTGCATGACCCAGCTGGGGAGAGTCCCTGGCACCCTGGTATCCTCCTTTCCTGGAAACTGACATCTTCTGCCTTTGCGCTGCTTCCCAGACGCTCCCAGCTAACCTGAGCTCTGGCGTATTGGGCGATCACGGATGGGTTAGTGCAGCACGTCTGATGCTCGCTTCACGATGCCCCTTTGCATGTCAGTTTCACAGCACATCTCCTTCTGCCCTGGCATAAAAGCATCAGTATATAGTTCACAACTACAGGGCACGGGAACTTACCGTGCATGCTGTACCGGTAGCAAATCGAACACCACCAAGCATTAGAAATGCAGGATGAATTCAAAGATGAGGAGAATGCGGATGAAAAACAGCTTTTGGGCTCGCTCTCCTCCCGATCAGAAAGTCCTAAATTCAAGTCCTTCTCAGCTCGGATGTTGCAGGGCAGAACCAAGGGATCCCTATTATACAAGGTGTCATCCTTCAGATGAGATGTAAAATTGAGCTTGCTTCTGCCTCCCTCTGGCTCTTCAGGAAAATACGATGGTCCGCTGGCACATTGTCGGAGGATTGGCTGAGAACCTCAGTGATCTAGAGGCTCTTCACTTTCTCCGTAAAACAGTTTTATGTGAAAAGTGCATCACTAGTCTTCCCGGTCACTGCACTCACAGTAGAATCATAGAATCATAGAATATTAGAGTTGGAAGGGACCTCAGGAGGTATCTAGTCCAACTCCCTGCTCAAAGCAGGACCAACCCTAACTAAATCATCCTGAGGTATTACTGGAAAGTGAGACACTACTGTGCATATGAACGTTGCTTCTGACGCTTTTTTTTAAACACCTCATCAAGTTTTAGCCACATTGGCATTAAAGCAAGATGCATGCCACCCTAAATCCATACACATCCCTTTAACCATGTGTCACGCTACAGAGGCTGCAAGCGTCAGTCTCGCACTGAGGCTATTTCTATACTGACGGCAGCAAAGTCGCCGCCATCAGATCGACTTATCTGGATCGACTGAGCGGTCAGAGGAGACCTGCTCAGTCAATCCAGAAGTCGACGCACTAAAACCACCTCCTCAAGTGGTGTAGCGCTGCGTCAACGGGAGCGTGGTTCCCATCAGTGCAGTACAGCGAAGACGGTGCACAGAAGAGAAGCCCAGATGTCAACGGGAGTTACACAAGTTCTGTGCGTACTTCGCGTAACTCCTGTTGACTGCCGCCGAATTGCCAAGGTAAGTGTAGACCGAGCCTGAGAATCCCCACACTGTCCATAGACACGTTGCTAGCCAGCATCTCTATGAAGTGTCAGATGCTCTGAATTCATCACTGCTTGCTTTTCTCTGTTCCAGGGAGAGCCAGGCGTGGCAGGTCCCGCTGGTCGCGAAGGTCCGCCAGGGAAGGATGTAAGTGTGCTCTTGGAGCAACAATCAAACCTCTGTCCCTTGACAAGTGAAAACTTTTGTTTCATAGTAAATGAGAAACCTGAAGAAACTGTACTGAGGAGGAAATGATTGTGGCAACGCACAGGGAACTGTCTAAGTGCTCGTTAAGAGAAGAGTTTGAGGGCCTTTGTCCCTGCTCATCCTGCTGATGCTTAAATCTTACCTGTGTCTTTGGAATATTAGAGGGTACTGAATTGTACAGCAGATCTGATGTCCCTATCAGCCTGATTCTGCCATGCTTCTTTCCGCTGAGCAATACTTTACTCTGCCTACTTCCCCCGGGTCAGATTCTGTCACACCTTCTCATCCTGAGCAGCATCTTGCTCCTCAATAGCCCCACTGAAATCAATGGCATTGTCTGTGGGAGGCAGGCTGGCAGAATCAGGTCCTAGGACATCACTGGTGTCAGTGCGGTTAACAGAACAAAGCCCTGGTGAGCACGCTGTGGGTACTCTCTGATCCTCTAGAGGCCACTGACGGATGAACCAGATGACCTACCATGCCGTCTGTGTGGGTCACTGGGAAAGGGTTTTGACTTTGTACCCTCTTCCAGTCACTGGAAAACGTCGTCTGGCAGAGTATTGTAGGCATCGGAGCTGAATCAAGGTGCAGGACAAGAGTCAGTCCCAGAGAAACATCTGACCTGCCCTATCTTCAAAATAACATGTCAATAAGCCAATGTCGTCAGAAGCTGAACTTTTCCTGCAAATACCCCGGGTAATGGATTTGCCCTACAGAGACTTTTTGAAATCCAACATGCTTGTCCTCACACCTGCATAGCCAGAACCCGCCACAGAATTTTCTGTTTGTATTTTTCTTCCCAGTCCCAGAGCAGTAGGAGCTAGCCCAGACCTGTGTGTTATTTTTAGATGATGTAATTGCCTTTGCTTCAGTTTTTTTCACTCAGTGCAACAATTTCTTTTTTCTTCCAGGGTGATACAGGCCCCACAGGACCTCCAGGTCCTCGAGGACTACGAGGGCAACCAGTGAGTTTCCTTTCCAGAAGAGCAACCTTTGAAGGATGGATTCCGGGTGGTGGAGGGTGTCATAGAATGCAGAGCTGTTTTGGAACCGGAATCCCACAGAAGCCTCAGGTGGCTTCTGGCCACAATGTTTTACTGATGTTAGGAAAAGAAGAGCTGTGATGTTGCTGAGGACAGGTGGTGGCCAGTAGTGTCTAGGAGCAGATGACTTTGCGGAAGCAGAGTGGTGTAGATTTTTCTGCTACGAATTGGGCATCAGGCGCTCCTGAGTTCTAATCTTGGCTCTGACACATGATTTCCTATGTAGAATTAGACTGTCCAGACCTGGGTATATCCCTAAAGTGTTGCAGAAACACTCATTTCTTTCCTCCATGGGCAAGCTGGTCTATAATCAGGAGAAAATGCTGACTCAGGAATTGGAGTGCCAGGGCTTTAGGAGTAGGTAGCCCAGGGGCTTAGAAGAGACAACAGTAACATATGCAGAGCCCTTGTGTCTGCTTTGTAATGTATCCTGTCATTCCATGCATGCCCTACGGTTCTGGCATCACTCATTAATGCATCTTGGCCCGGCACTTGCAATAAGTAAAAAAGACTCCAGGAGAAAAATAATAAGAAATAAAATTATCATAGGTCCTAGATGAGTCAAATACCTTTTGAGAGGCTAGGGATGGATCTGTGAAAGATGGGAGGGCAAAGCAATAGCCCCTCTATTCCTTTTGTGCTTCACATCTTCTACAGTACAACTAATCAAAAGTATTACTTGAGAAACACATTCTGAATATCACTTGTAACAAGGCCACTTTACACAGGCTGTTGTATTTAAACGTGAAGTATCCCTGCATATGGCAGTAGGAGAAGATGGGGCCTAGGTGACCTTCTCTTTAACTCCTCTATTGATGCTTTATTTTCAAATCAGTTTTCAAAAGCTCTTTCGAATTGCGAACTTCCTTCTTCTCCACACATGCAAATGCAGATG
Source organism: Mesoclemmys tuberculata (assembly GCA_007922155.1). Lineage (NCBI taxonomy): Eukaryota > Metazoa > Chordata > Testudines > Chelidae > Mesoclemmys > Mesoclemmys tuberculata. The sequence goes on along the minus strand of ML675632.1, from coordinate 8,905,684 downwards.
CTCCCTGCTCTGCCTGGGGTGGGACTTTCCCGGCTTTCGTGGATGGTGTCAGAGACTGGGACGTGGGCAGTTGTTTTACAGTTGGTTGGAGCTGGAGTCAGAAGAGTAGAATCGGAGCCAGTGGTGAGAACCGGAGACAGAGGCCAGAGTCCACGGTCAGAGCTGGATTCAGGAATCAGAGCCGAGGGTCAGAGCTGGGTTACCTGCAGTGAGACAAGGCAGGAACTATTACAGCAATGGTCAAATGCTTTGAGCTGTGAGCAGCTGCTCAATTGCTGCTGCTGCTTCTAGGCATATGAGTTGGTCTGCTGACTTTCCAGCAATCAGGCAGCAGAGCAGTCAAGCTGGCTACAAGCGACCAGGGCTGTCCAGAGCCTGCTGCAAGCCCGGATTCCTGACAAATGTTGCACATGAGACTGGAAGGTCAGCTGGGTACGGGGTGTGAGGGCTTTGGTCATTGCCTAGGTACTCCAATCCTAGCACCGTATAAAAACCCCGGCTGGATGGATGAAACATCTGGCACTGAATATCTCTGGCTTCTGGGATTTCCCCTTCATTTCCTGCTTGCTTAATTATTCAGCGAAGATTCCTGTTCTTGGCAGCTCTCAGTGTAACTACCCCCTCCTGAGAGTTAGAGCACTGCAGTTATTCCCGGGTGGGGAACTCCATCTTCCTTGGATGCGGACATGACATCTCAGAATACCTGGATTCCAGGTAGGGACCCAGATCTCCAGGTCTGCACGAGCTCTGAGCAGCCATTCCATTCTCCTGATCCTGGAGCCAGGCTTGAACTGAAACAGCCCTTGGAATATCCTAGAGCAGTTTAAGGCTGCTCTAAATTACATTGACTAAATTGGCTTCCCAAAGACCACTTTTCTGGCTGAGGATCACTGGGCAGGTATCATGTTCTGGTATCCATACTCCAGCTTTACATGCCTCCTATGCCTGAATGAAGGATTAGGGATTAGCCCAGGAATCCAATTTTATACTACCCAGGGATTTCCCCGTGCATGAGGGGGTTGCCCTCTCAGGGTAGCTCTGTTCCCCTCTTACGCCACTAGAAATAGGTCTAGGGGCCAGGATGTTACCCACCTTCGCAAATACTTCTCTCAGAGAAGGAGAGGCCCTTCTTTTCTCTAGCAGAATGGTGTTTCTGTCTGGAAGATGTGAAACCAACTAGAGCTGGTTGGGAATTTTTCAATGAAACATTTTTTCACTGAAAGATGCTGATTACTGAATGAAATGCAGATTTCATTTGATGAAACGTGAGTCGAAAAAGGGTTAGTAAGAAAAGGTTTTTTTGGCTGTTGAAATGTCCTGTTTTGAGGTTGTTGAAACAGAAAGTTTGGCGGTTTTGAATGGAGCCTTTTCATTTCAAAATGTTATTAAATTTACAGTAAAAAAAGGAAAAGAGGTTAAAATCGAAACAAAATGTTTCAAATGACCCAAACCAATTGGGGGGGCGGGATTTTGGTATGCGACAATTTTTGACACTTTGATCTTTTGTTCCAATTCAGGATGTGATACATTTTTGAAAAGAAATCCATTTTCCAGCCCGCCCTAGTGCCAACCTCTATGGTCATTAAAGATCCTGTAGCACCTTTTGTAAGAGGAGAGACCAAATCACTGTCTATGAGGTTACACTCTGCTCCGCTTGGAACTTCTCCTTGACGAATGCGAAATATTAGGGGAAGCTTTTCTTACTCTTCATCCTGAACTAACTCATGTGCCATTTTGCTGTACGCTGTTGAAAGGCTGCTGCATGTTAGTCCAGAGGTGGCTGCTTTTCAGCAATGGCTGACATGATCCTTGAGTGGAGGGAGGATGCAGGGAGAATGTCAGAGCTGAGTATTTCCATGTTGACCCTACAGGAGAATTTTGCTTGTGATTTGTAAAGTCTGAGCACTGAGGGTTGTAGGATGACAGGTATGATATAACCATTCCTCCTCCTTACTATTCTTCAATGTGGCAACATAAGATTGACAGGGGCTTACATGCTTCACTGTGGTGACAACCTGCTATGACCTTTGAATAATTTGTACTTTCTTTTTAACCATTTATTAGGCTTTAACCACTAGAAAATTATGATTGCCAGGATTCTATCCTAATCAGGCTAAGGGTTACATCTAGCCACCTAACCAGAGTTATCAACCGTGCCCATCACCATGGTTTCGGGGCACTGCATTCGAGTCTGGGTACCTGTGTGCTGGAGGCAGTGGGGAAGACCTTTCTGTGAAAGAGCCTGCACTGGCCAAGCAAAATGTACGGCCACAAAGAAGCTCTGGGTTGCGTCCTTTTATATTCCATGTCTGTTCTTTCCTCCCTCAATCCAGGGCAAGAATGGCTCACCCGGTGCCCCAGGGGAAGCTGGCCCTGCAGGTAACCCAGTAAGTACCACAGCCATGTACAGCCACAGCAAGCCAGGGATGTTGAGACAGTTACGCGGGGTGGAGGGGAAATTTATATCCCAGCGCAGAGACAAGAGTGACATGTCGCATCCTTAAAAATGTATTTACTTTTGCCATGTGGATGACCTCCCCGAGGGGAAAGGTGCAGCCATCACAGAGCGTGACCCAGAGGTTGGGTGGCCTGAGGGATCTGGCAGGCGACCTCTGCAGAGAAGGAGGCATAGCATTAGAGCAACTCACCTGAGGCATTCTGGGAAATGGCAGCCAGCAGCTTAATCCAAGATCATAGAAGGGACAGACCCCCGGGTGCCACGTAGTGTGTGAAAATAGCCTGCGTGGGTCGAGATGTAAGAAGGCCAGTGAAGAGGCTTTTCTTTGTTCTCTTCTCCAGAGTTGTTCTGGCATTCAGCAGTTAGTTAGAATGAACCACTGCACTCAGTACCTCAGTGAAATGAGGGCCAGTTCCCCTCTTGGTCACTGGGGCACCTCCATCCAGACGTTGACTCACTGGGATTTCAGGTTCCGACAAAAGGTGAGGGTGTAATGGTAGCAGTGGGAATAGTTGAGACAAAGCCCAGCTCTCGTCTCTTACCGTTTACCCTTACCAGCAATAAGAAGCAGCAGCAGACTGGCTACTGGCCTCTTGTATTTTGCTGTGAGGAACTCACCTGCCACACTTTTTCAGCGAAATGGATCATGTCTTTCTTCATAGGAGAGTGGACAGGTGTAGGGGACGGAAGGTAATGTTATCTTGCAGTTATAGCCATTGACTAGGAGTCAGAACTCCTTGCTACTCCTGGCTCTGCCACTGAACTAATACATGATCTTGGCATCACTTAACACTCTGTGCCTCAGTTTCCCCATATGTAAAACTGGTATATTAATGCTTACCTGTCTTTGGAGGATAATTAATATTTAAATGCTTTGAAATTTTCCAAGGAAGGGTGCTCTATAAGTACAAATTGATATGTATTGTTATTTATTATTTCTATTGCCTAGTAATGGACCAGGACCCCAGTGTGTTAGGCACTGTACAAACACAGGATAAAAGACTCTCTGCCCAAAAGAGATTACACTCTAAGTATAAGACAAGAGAGAACAGATGTGTACAGACAAGCAAAGGAGTACAAGGAAATAGGGCTATCGATCAGCTTCCACATGAACAGGGAGTGAAACAACTGGGACTGTTCAGCTTAGAAAAGAGAGGACTAAGGGGGGACTTGAAAGAGGTCTATAAAGTCACAAATGGTGTGAAGAAAGGGAATAGGGAAGTATTATTTACCCCTTCACATAACACAAGACCCAGGGATCACCCGATTAAATTAATAGGCAGCAGGTTTAAAAGAAGCACGTCTTCACACGATGCACAGTCAACTTGTGGAACTCATTGCTATGGGACGTCATGAAGGCCAAAGTATAACTGGGTTCAAAAAAAAAGTGGATACGTTCATGGAGAACAGGTGCATCAATGGCCATTAGCCAAGATGGTCAAGGATGTAACTCCATGCTGTGGGTGTTCCTAAATCTCCAAATAACAGAAGCTGGGACCGGACGACTCGATAACTTCCCTGTTGTGTTCATCCTCTCTGAAGCATGTGACATTGGCCACTGTTGGCAGACAGGGTACTGGACCAGATGGACCAATGGTCTGACCCAGTGTAGCCATTCTTATGTTCTTCACAATGACACAGTATTGGTTGGCATGTTTGGCTGTGGTCTCATTGGTATTATCCCCTGTCTCTAACATCAGTCATATGACCCTCACTCCCCAACACAACAGGCTGCCCCCATGGCAAGCTGAGACCAGGAGGCATCTCCTTCCATGGCAGCGTGCACAGATCATTTCCAGTTCTCTATGAATTGATACGAATGTCCCTAGCAATGCACTGTGCTGTGACAAGCCCAGCATGTCAGGACTTTGCTTTAATAAGAAGCCAGAGAGGACAACGAGGATTCAAGTCTCTCCATATATGAAGGCTTTGGAGGAGAAAGGATGGGGTGGGAGGAGAGGGAAGAAGTTTCTGATGTTTGTTTCATTTTGTTTTTCTTAGGGTCCAAAAGGAAACAAAGGAGAAAGTGGCAGCCCTGGACTTCCTGGTTTCCTTGGGCCCCGAGGCCCACCGGTAAGTATCTGTTCAGTGATGCAAAGCAGTCATTGTTCACCCACTGCCTGGGTTTCATTCTTGAACCTGGAGTAAGGAGGGACAAAATGTCACTTTGTCAAAAACACAGGCGAGAGCCTTGTGTATCCAGACAACTCCCACATAACCCTCTTTTTATCCCCAGGAGCCCTGTGTGTGATTTCCAGAGAGAGAGAGATCCTTTTCCATAGCTGACAGAAGGCGTGTAATCTGATTTGTAGCTAGGACACCTATCCTAAGGCCCTGAATATGGTTGTGGTGATATAAATGTTTTGCACACTGTGAATTTGGGATAGTTGCTTTACTCACTAGAGCATTCTGCAGGGCCCTGTGTGTCACAGAAGAGCTATATCAGGAATGTGTTAGAGCAATTAATGATATTCAGTTTAATTCTTGTAGTCCTTTGCCTAAGGGCAAGGTCCCTAGTTACCAGAAGGACAACTGTTTAAGGCTCAGCAAAGAGGTACATTGCAACTCATCCTTCAAATATCTCCCAAAATGATCTAATGTGGCTTTTCTATACGTAAACATCTCACAACCTTGAAATCCAATGTCTTGGGCCCTTCCGGGTCTAGAGGCAAATGCTGGATTCCATTGAGAAGCTTGGAAAGCTCCCCTTCCCAGTTAGCTAATGTTCTTGGTTCCAACCCTGCGGTGACACAAGGTAACAGACTTTAAAACTACAATGACGCTAGTGCAGGACTGGATCTTCCCTAACCTGAGTCTCAGGATGGAGTCTTTTATTAGCGGAAGGTAGCAGAAGGAGGAAAACCTTTTCCCTGGCAAGTTTTAAAAAATAATAATTAATGGCAGTTTAAAGCAGCCGTGGCGTTTTGGAATGTGTCCCACTTTTGGTTTGGTTGGCAGGTGATGTGCCCATGAGCATGCGGTCAGTTGCACTGATAGGTAATAAATATATCGCATGCCTGTGCAATTGATTACGTGCACTTCCAGTTTATCAGAGGTATATCCACTACATACAGATACACACACAATATAAATATAACCAGGGAGGGTGGTGTTTCAAGGGTTGTAAGTCTGCACAGAATTTGACCGATGGATGTTACAGATGAGTATTTTGCTCTTTCCATTGGTTCTGTGAGAGTGTGGTCAGAATTTAGCAACGGCTGGTTTTACCTTTTTAGTTCTGTGCTTCAGTGCTGCAATGATAGATCCTGCAGGGAATGCTAAACTAGAGAAATTATAATGCTTTTTTATTCTGATATGGTATATATAGAATGGAAGAGTGTGGTTAAATACAGAGTGCTTTACTGAAACCCAACCAAGCTAACTGAGAATTCAGTTAAACCAGCACAAAAAGATTTGAGACGTTGTTGAAACATTCAGAATCAAAGTGAACTGTATGGCACAGAAAGCCAGAAACACCTGCTAACAATACATCCATCTCAACACCTTTGCCTTGCTCTGTAGGAATGACTTACTGATTCCCTCCATATAGAAACATTCAGGTGGTATGCAATATATAACAGCTTTCAAGGACATAAAAGGTTGTTACAAGGAGGAGGGAGGAAAATTGTTCTTAACGTCTGAGGACAGGACAAGAAGCAATGGGCTTAAACTGAAGCAAGGGAGGTTTAGGTTGGACATTAGGAAAAACTTCCTAACTGTCAGGGTGGTTAATCACTGGAATAAATTACCTAAGGAGGTTGTGGATTCTCCATCATTGGAGATTTTTAAGAGGGGGTTAGACAAACACCTGTCAGGGATGGTCTAGATCAGTGGTTCTCAACCTTTTTGGCTCGAGGGACACAGATATCATTTTTACAGCTCTGAAGGGCCACCGGTCTCTGCCAGCAGGCCCCTCTCCCCTTCCCTCCCCACTGCAGCCAGATGGGAGGAACAGCTGCCTCCTCGCTGTTCTCCTTAGCTGCAGCAGGGAAACCGCATGCGTCCTGTAGCCCTGTGCGCTCCACCTGGGTCCCCAGGCAGCCAAGGGGATCTTTATTCAGCCAGGGGGACAGAAGATCAGTGTTCCCTTCCCTCTGACTCCAGCAGGGACCCCAGTAGTGAGAGACCCAGACAGAGCACTTTGCTGTGCTCCCTGCTACAGCCAGGGTAAGGGGAGCGCTGACCTCCCATCCCCTTTACTGTAGCAAGGAGTCTGCACTGGTCTTTTAGCCTCGTGGCAACACTCCCCGCCAGGGTCCTTAGGCAGTGGCTCCCTTCTGCAGCGAGTGGGAAGAGAGCCATGGGCCACTTTGAAAACCCCTGTAGGCCACTTTTGGCCCCTGGGCCACAGGTTGGGAATCACTGGTCTAGATAATACTTAGCCCTGCCATGAGTGCAGGGGACTGGACTAGATGACCTCTCAAGGTCCCTTCCAGCCCTGTGATTCTATTCTATGGCTCTATATTTGGAGATGTGTTTTGACCATAGGAAGTCCTTTTAGTTAGTGTTGACTTGTCTCACTCCTGGCTCACCATTCTGGATTATGACACGTGGTGACAGAGACTCAGAAATCCAAACGATAAATGATCTACAACATTTTCTACTTGCCTCAATATTCTCTATTCCAAATAGTGCAAGTGAAATCGCCACACTGATGAGATAAGAACAGAACGGATGGTTTGGGTCTGACTTCAGACTGCCCGTGTTGTTGTGATGTTGTCAGTATTGTGTGTGATATGCTTTCTTTACGTCTCTTAGGGAGAATCAGGAGAGAAGGGGCCCCCAGGAAAAGAGGTGAGTTCAGTTCCCACCTCTTTTGGAGCACTGATGGTGTCTAGGCTCAGTGAGAATTTCAGGCATTCTTCCTGGGTTGCGTTATTTTGTTCCTGAGTTACTGGTTTGAAAAAAAAAAAAAAATCTGGAGCACCCAGGGATTTGTGGAATATACAAGACTTTACTTTCCTGAGGTCATGGGAGCCATCACAAGGGGACGCATCCTGTCATTACCTCTGTACATGAATAGCTCCTGCATACTGATACGTATTATTTCATTGCAGGGCGCAGCAGGGAAACCAGGCGACCATGGACCCAAAGGAGACAGGGTATGTTGCGGAGTGTTGTTAGCTTTATTTTATTGTGTTAAAATAACATTAAAAATTAGATGGTTGTGGCCAAAGTGCTGCCTATTGGCTAAATGCAGCCCTAATACATCTACAGTGCTGCTCCAGGCCACCCCATCTTTAGTCCTTCTGCATCAGTAACATTTGGTGAGGCACCCAAGGCGTTACTCAGTGTCTTTGCCTGTTTCTGTGGTTAGAGGAGCTTCGTTCTGCTCATTAACCACGCTGTGTTTCATCATTGGAACTGGGGAAGGAAGGACATGTTCTTCTCCTTGTACTGATATGCTGGTTTTGTCTGATAGGGAGATCCTGGCGTCAAAGGTGACAGAGGCCCAGAGGGGGAGAAAGGCCTACCTGGGGATCCTGGCATACCTGGCCATAAAGGCCACACTGGATTGATGGGTCCCCAAGGACCACCAGGAGACAATGGGCAAGCTGGACCTCCAGGGCCTCCAGGACAGCCTGGCTTTCCTGGGCCAAGGGTAAGAGTGACAGCCATGAGCTTCCAAAGAGTTGCATAGCAACACTCCTTTAATGGCATGAAAACAGCATGACACAGTTGCGCTGAGGCTTGTGAGGAGCCTCAGTTTATCCTGCAATGCTATGAACACGTACATCCTATGTTATGTAAGCATGCAATGCCTGTACTGCATGATTACCCTGCTGTCGCTCTGAATCCACTGAGCTCAAATAAGAGATGCTACATCTCCTGGGGTTCTGCCGCTGAACACCAAGGTAATTAAATGGCTGTTGCTAACAGTACCATCTTTCAGATGAGGCATGAAACTGAGATCTGGAACAGCTGAGGACATGAAAATTCCCGTGGTATTCTTGCAATAGTAGAGGGTGTTAATTCAGGGGTTGCTGGCATATTCCAGTTTGGAGAAGAAAATTTTGGTGACCTAAATTTCCTACTATGGGATGGGTATGATCTCCTTCACTTCCTACTAAGCTGCTGCATGGCATTTGCTGTGTGGTGTTTAACAGGTGCCCTGTTCCACCCCAGAGGTGGATGCATTAAACTGGCAAGCTGAGTGATTCATTTCTGGTAAAAGCTCTTTGGGACCGATCAGGCTAAAATTTGGTATAGAAATACAAGATATTCTCAAACAGGAAAGTGCATGTGGAACCAGCTTTCATTTAAGCAATGAGTTCAGTAGGATTAAAACAGTAGACATTTACAGTAAGTAAGATATGAATAAATAAGGAATATGAAACCCCCATGCTTCAGGACCTAGTCATGGGATCCCAGGGTTGGGCTCCAGCCCAAGCCTGAACATCTACACCACTATTTTACAGCCCCATAGCCTGAGCCCCACAAACCTGAGTCATCAGACAAGACCTAGCTCTGGATGTTTAATTGCATTGTAGACATACACCTAAGTGTCTAGAGTTAGGAAGAAACTTCCTTCGTTAGTTTATTACTCTCTAATTGTCCACACAAGATTTTACACCTTCATCTGGTGGTGGCCATTCTCAGAGAGAGGTGTTCTGATACGTGGGCCTACAAATTTACCCTAACGATGAGCTCAGCTGTAAGAAGTGAGTGTAAGTTCAGAAGGTGTTAACAATAGTCCATAACAACAAATGTTGACGGGAGAAGGTATGAAAGTCCAAACCAAAAGGCCTACTGGTGACTCAAGGACTGTGTTAAGATTGTGCCTGGTAAACAAGAACAGAGTAAAATCAAAAATCAGTGAACCAAAATTGGCATGTTGGACATTAGACCAAATTAATGGGCAAAATAATGAGGGGATGGGCTATTCTGCCTCTCACCCTCTTTTTGGGTCCTTAAAGAAAGACTTTGGGAGAAAAACTAGCTACTAGAGCAAACTTCACCATCATGTCTGCCACCTCCCTCCCCCACTATTCTCTGCGACCCAGACAACCTTCATCCAAACCCTGAAACGTGCCCAGACCAGCCAGAGAGAGGGACCAGAGGATATTGCCACCACCTCTAGCTTCGGCTAACTCCCAAACACAACCTGGGATGTGAGACTTCATCTCCCCCCCACAATGTGTCCTTTTCCTTTCCTAACTTATTTCTTCTCTTTCCTATCTCTATGCCACATTCCATTCTGTCTAATAAGAGTCTGGTCCAGCTGGCCAAGACTATAGTTTGCAACACGGCTATAAGCCTGTAACTAGGAAGAGGCAGCTGAAAGCAATGTTCCAAAGCTGCTGCTGCTACAGGTTTGCCAGGCCTCAGCATGGTTGATAAGACTGTGGGCTGTGCCTGTGTTTTTTCTAGCAGTCAGACAGCATGTGAAAGTCAACACCAGAGAGAAGCTACATTTTCTGTTTGCTGTTTTTTTCTTTTCCCCTTTATGTGTGGTTTAGTCTTCTAGGAAATGGGAATGGATTTTAATAACATCAGCTCTAACAACAGCTCCATTTCATCTTAATTACCTTCTCTTTTCCCCAAAAGAGAGAGTTGTTACCATCTTTAATATCATCTAAAAGATGTCAAATCAAGGTTTTTTTTCCCTTCTGAAAACTCTCTCTAGCTAAAGGGAGAGGGAACAAGGGATGCTGTTAAAATGAGAGCCTGACTTAATACTTTACATTTCAAATGCTAGAACTGTTTCCCCCTCTTTTTCTGTATTGTTAATAGGAGGATTTTCAATGGTGTGTTTACCATGGTATTAAGCAGGCTTGAGGCCTCTGTATATCAAATCACAAACCTTGTTTAATGTTGGAGAGTGTCTGGGTTAGTTAACACCTTTGGCTTATATATTCCATCTAAATACAACCAAAGATACTGGACTAGAGGACTCTCAGGTATATTATTGGAACCAGCTCATCAAAATTCATGAGATCATATTATATTTGAATAATTTGTTCTGTGTAACAAAAACCACTCTACTAATTTAAAGTGCCTGTGGGCTCAGTATTTAGAAGAGTGAGAACAAATATTTTATACTAGTAAAACCAGACTAAATGTTTTGAGAAATTAATTCTTCCTTGAGGCTTTTACCTCAAGGAAATTGAGTGAAATAATCCCTGATGTAAAGAAAGGGTAAATTTTAGAAAAACGCATCTTTGTTGCCCAACAACATGGAAGAAGTGATGAAATACAGTAAGGAGTTATGAAGAATTAAAGCAACTAAAATAATAAGGTTTTTTAAAGCCCTACTAGAACAATCCACAAATCTCTTTCCTGGGTTTAGAAAGTGATCTCTAAATTTTGAAAAATATTTTCTGAATCAGTCCGCAGGAAGCATTAGAAATGTATGGTGATGATAATGCAATTATTTCTATTGACAATGATGGACAAAGTCTTTTCATTATGCTAAACTTGTGGCAGATATGCAGCAGACAGACCAAATAGCCTGTATTTGGGCAAGAATATTTTTTATAAAAGAAATTCTAACAACATGAAATAATTTAATTTTTAAAAATGTTTAATGGGTTCTACAGTCAATAAAGAAGAATAAGAAAGTCTGTTTCAAAAGTGATGTACAGCACAGATTATACAGTGTTGAACCCTGAAACGCATCCACTTCTGATGCAATTACAGCAGCACCAAAGAGCAGGGGACAGGAAGTGAAAAAGACTGCAACATACTGTTGGAACTGCAGAAGGAATTTAGGCCGGTAGAGCATAATTACTCACTCTGGACAACTTAAAATTGCTTGTAAATTTCATCTGGCCAGAAATCAAAAAGCAATTGAAGCCAGGAAGCACCTGTGGTTTGCTTTCTGGATGGGGTTTCATGTGAACATTTTATTTAGTACTATTCCACATGAGGTGAAGATATGACATTATCATTCTGTGTTAACGTCCATGACACAGAAGTCTAGATACTGAGTGTGATTGCCCTCTTGAATGCAGCAGGGTCGCACACACCACACCCACACACTATGAGGCAGCTCCTTCATGAGGAAGATTCTCATCTGGGAAGGTGGCAGTAATTTCCCTGTGGTGTTCCTGATACGTCCCACTTGGGGAGGGCAGTTTTAATCTCCAGCAGATTCTCCTGGTGATGGATGCATTGAACCAGTGAATTCACCGGGCTCTTCTGCCAGCCCTGGGCTTCCCAACAAAGTAGGCACTGTGGGCACATTGTGCCCAGGTGAGCTCCCCTTCCCACAGGCAGACTCTCCAGCAGAAGCGAATCAAGGCCACTGTACCTTCTCTAATAAATCCCAGGTGAAGGGTTTTGTTTGTCATTCTTCCTGTGACTATCACCCTGCTCTCGCTCTTCTCCCTAGGGGGACTCTCCATCACTGGAGACTCTGAGAAGGCTCATCCAAGAGGAGTTAGGAAAGCAGCTAGATGGTAAGTCTTGGCACTGAGCAAGCCACCAAAGCATCTGATGCCCCAGAAGATGCTTCATACAACCCCAGTGTGAGTGATTTGGGCCCCCGCCTTTCCCAAATGTTAAATGGCTACTTTAAGATGGGAGCAACCTGGGAAGAGGAGACATGGGAAGTGAAATGGCCTGGGCCAGCATTCTTCTAGTTGCTGTTATTGAGGGTGCTTGTGTGCTTGACTTTCTCCCTCCCAGCCCATGTTCTTTTTTTGCCCCACTGGGCACAAAGTCTTTGCCTGTTGCCTGGTGGCATGGAAATAACTATGATGTCACAAAACCAGCATTGTGACTTCACTGTGGGATTGTGTGGGGAGAAGGAGCATCAAAATTATTGTGGGGGCAAATTCCGGGAAGAAAGCACAGAGGCTCCGACTAACGTGCCAGTGGCCTCTGGAACACAATTGGGTGGGAGAGGAAATGGCAGATGCGGTCTGCTGCTTCACGCAGTGTATATGAACTGAGGGCAGAATTACGGCTCACACCTTGGCCACGCCTCCAACCTGCCCACTATCCTCCACAGTGCTCCAGCAACAACGGTCACCGCGAGCATGGATCCGTGCCACACAGTGGGGTGAAAAATCCCCTCAGATGACTCCTCTTATCTACCACTGCCCCAAACCCTAGAGCAGTGGGAACATGGCATTTTGTTCCATTCGGTGCAGGTGGGCAGGATTTGCCTCCTGGTTCATTAAAGGACACAGTGAAAGGAAATGACCAATTGAATCTTTGATGTGCTTGAAAACGTCGGGTTGTTTAAAAGATTTCTTTGGCATGAAAGTCCCTTCTGTTCAGAATCAGATCATGGGAGTCCGAGCTCCTCCTGCTCTTCCGTGCTGTGGGAGCTTTTTGTCATTGATTTAGTGTGTTTGGGGGACTCCGTCAACCCCAGAGGTGTGGAAGCTAGCAGCTGCCATTCCAATGTGTGTGTGGAAAAGAGGAGCACGTGCAACACAGGAAAATGACTCAGTCACACCCTGTGTCTGCACAGCCATTTAGTCAGGGCCCAGGTGCCTGCCTCAGGTGTGGCAGCCCCGGAAAGAAAAGAAGCCCCTCTTCCTGTAATGCAACCATGCAACCTGCCTTATCTCACGCTCCATGATCGGGTACCAGTAAGGGGCCCTTCCTTTCAGTGGGGAAATGATCGCCATGCTACTAATGCCGGCCACGCAAGAATGCAGCTGAAGGAAAGGAAATAACCAGTCCCAGAAGACAGTAGGACAAGGAGTCTTGCAATGGGGGTGAGGAAGAAAAAAGTCTGAGAGAGAGAGTCAGAAAAAGTTCTTAATTGCAGGAGCAACAGGGTGGGAGGTTAAATTGATCTAGGGCGTGGAGAAGGCACCATCAAGGCTGGTGCTGAAAGACTGTGTGGGGAGAACAGATTAAGGAGTCTGTTCAGTGCTAAGAGTTGGGGTAGGAAAACAGGATCTTTTGTTGGCTGTATTGCCTGTGATCCTTGACTCTGTGTGTCTCCGAGCTTTGACCTTTTAACCTAAGAAAACCACCTCTTTTCTGTCCTCAGCAAAACTAGCCTACCTCATGGCTCAGATGCAGCCAGTGCCCGTTAAAGCACCCCAAGGGAGGCCAGGGCCTCCAGGGCCTCCTGGTAAGGAAGGGCTACCAGGAAGATCTGGCCCTCCAGGAGAGCCCGGCCGTCCTGGGCAGACAGGGTCTGAAGGTCCATCTGGACCAGTGGGTCCGAAAGGTGAGTGAATCATAGAGAGTATTTGAGCAGTCTGGATGCTAGGAGATACCTATCCCAAACCCTCATGCCCTGTTGTGTGCTCTGAGCCCTGGGGGTCCCTGTACATTCAGCATGTACGTGGTAGGGTGGGTAAATGGAGCGGTAAGAACTGCTTTGTTCAGTTGATTTAAAAAACCAAACAAACAGACGCTTTCATTTTTCAGGATTTGCAGTAAACTCTTTTCATCAACTTTTTCTTCCTTAGTTTCACTAACCATGATTCTCAAAAACATTTTTTGACATTCCTAAATTGGAAATGTTTGGTTCAAAATATGTCTCGAGAATTTTCACAGAGCTGTCCCTTGTCTTGCAAGCCATTTCAGCGTCCCAGCGTATCCTTGGTGCCATGCTATTTCTTCGCATTGCTCAGAACAAGGAAACAGCGGCGGGTCAAAGCACATAGTGGACATTTTTACTGTGCAGCAGCACGGTCCACATGGCTACTTGTGCAATGCAGGCTAGAACGTTGCTGATTTACACCCCAGCTTGTCAGGCACTAACTGTCTACACACGGTCTGAGAGTAGATAAAATATGGCTGCACCGTGCAAGGGTTCCTCTGGACCCGAGTCTGACACTCATCCAGCAGTACACTTAAGAGCATGAGTGAACCTCGTCAGTAGTCTCCTTGCTGTTAGTCAGACAATACCCAGGCTTAAACGGAAGTGTTTTGCTAGCGCAGGGTCCGGGCGCTCAGCAAATTGCAGAATCAAGCCTCACATGTGTAGGCTGTGCTGTAAACATCACCTGACTGTGATGGGACCAATTTGCACGACCGGCCACACTTTTTAAAGAGCTGCTTTGTGCCATGTCGGCCTGAAATTCTGGGGAAGAAGACTATGGAGATGGCTCATCCTGCTCTCCTGTTGCAGCTGGCCTGCTTTACAGCCCAGCTAGACCATGGACCGGGCCACTGCCCTTCCTGGCCACCTTTGCCTCGCCTTTCTCAGGAGCAGTCCCTGGCCTGCCTTAGCAGAGGAGAGGTGAATGTGAGGGCCTTTGACGAATGTGGGAGAGGCTCCTGGCGCTCCCCATCCACTCAGGGGCCAGCCATGGGCTGAGCTGGTTAGGGGCTCATCCCAGCAGAAATCAGAGATCAGCGACGCGGAACAGAGGAGCAAATGTGCTCCCATAGCAGCACCATGCCCCACAGTGTCTTCAGTGGTCACGCGTGTTTGTATTTCAGTGGGGCCTGTGGTTCCAGTTGGGGTTGGGGCCCCCTTGGGGCACCTGGCAGTGATGCAGACAGCACTAACCAGTTTGGGTTTTATCCCCTTCAGGTGAACGAGGAGCAAAGGGTGAGAGAGGAGACTCTGGTGTTGGTCAGAGGGGTGAAACTGGTCCTCCCGGAATCCCAGGTGGGATATTTGTTAATATTGCCAGGAACTTCATCCCTCCTGGACGAGGCTAATTGTCAGCACTCCCGACCTTCATGACACCAGGTGTGGCGCTGGCGACATGCCAGCCGTCTGAGGGCCACACCTCCTTTGCAGATATTTGTACTCAGCCTTTTCTAGCCTCAGACATTGGAAAGGCCCTAAGGCAAACATCATGTCTCTAGCACGCAACCGTGGCACTGCCATTGTTGATAGCTAAACAGCATTTGATAGTCATTCTAATACCCTCAAGGGGTCCTTCCTCGTCTTCACCCTACAGCTGCAGGGAAAGGGCATCTGGGGCTGTGTTTTATGACTCCGTGTGCTGCATTTGGCAGCCGGGCCCTCCATTGCGCTCCCTGTGTGACAGCAGCTGTGTCCTGAGGCGCATCTGCTTGGTACTGCAAGGCGTGCAAACGTTCAAGGAGGGAAGGGAGCATTGCCGCTAGTGACATGTGGGGAAGCGCCTCAGACTGGGTGTGGCACGGAGAGATGGGCCTGAGCCAAACCCCTCCGTTCTTGGCAGAAGTTCACCTCCACATCCCGGCTGCCAGGCTCATCTCCCGTGGTGTGGCGTTGCTGAGTCAGCCCCTGCAAGTAATGGCCCTTTGTTTTCATTGCAGGCCTCCCAGGGGAACCTGGCTATGGCAAAGATGGGATGCCAGGAGCACCTGGCCCACAAGGGGAAGCTGGGGTGCCCGGCCTCATGGGTCCTCAGGGACCTCCAGGAGCCAATGGACAGTGCGATCCCTCTCAGTGTGCTTACTATGCAAGTCTGGCTGCCCGGCCTAGCAACGTCAAAGGACCCTAGGCAACCCTGTGGACTGGACTCTCTCTGGACTGATTTCTAAAACTTGAATTCAACACGGCTACCCGGAGCTCTTGGATTGTCTCCTAGTTGCATTTCTTCATGGGAGGCCTTTGAGATGATCAAAGTCAACGAATGCTGCCGGTTGGTCAGAGTATTATTAATGATTATTTTTATTATTTCTTTGGTGACATGAGAAATGAGTTTGGTGGTGTTCTCTCTAACATCAGGGCATATTAAAAAAATTAAAAATAAGTTTTTACATATAATATTGATACCTAGCATAGCTGCGGTTGTTTGTACAGAACCCATTTGAATGCCAAAAACTCCGCTCAGCTTTTCCAGAGTTTGTTCCCAAGTTTTAATATGACAATCTCAGCACACCATGCAGTGTTTGCTAGTGACTGTGAGAAACAGGCCTACAATGGGATTTCTGGCATGAACTGCAAGCTGCTGAACCACACTGGGGAAAAAAATGCCTGATGGAGGCTGACAAAGCGCTAGTCTCTAGTGCATTCAGCTCACAATGGACAATCAGTTACAGACGACAAGCGCTGGATTTCCCAGAACAGCCATATTAAATGTAATGTTCTCCTTGCTCATAAAGGACACAAATTTTAATCATAAATAGCCACTTGATAGGCTTTCATAGACATGAGCAGGGCACTGAAAATAAGGCAAAGGAGAGCTGATGAGATGAAGAGACCACAGAGATTCTGTTTCCAGGCTAATTTTCTCCCATGTCCTGTACCTATTCTTTAGTTCCACTCCAAAAGGCAAAGATTTGATTCATGGTAACTGGTCTCTGTGCTCTTACTGTCATTGAGATGCCTTTGCAAACAGCCAGCAAGTTTGTGCTCCGTGATGTCTTCAGCTAGTAGAGTTCTCATACCGCTGTGCAGTGAGGGCATGGACAATGTCCATTAAAGTCAACACAGTGATCCTCCAGGTATTGGCTGGTGTTCTGTTTTGTAGGAGGTTAGAATAGGTGATTATTTCAGTCCCTTCTGGCTAGAAAATCTAGTATGATCTGAAGGCCACCCTTTTGGTGATCCACAGGGACTCAGGCAAAGCAGTGTAGCCTTTTGGAAGGGGAAGTGGACAACTGGCAGTGGAGAATGGAGTGCTGTCTTCGATGAAGTGGCCAACACAACAAAGCATTTGGAGAACCAATGAATTAAAGGAAATTTAGTGTGTGTGTCAAGAGGTCAATAACACCTGTACCCCAAAGCTAGCTACTAAAACAATGCAGTCACCTTATGGCAGAAATCGATGTCAATATATATAGAGGGAGTAAAGAACTGGATAGACCAGGCTGGGTTTTGAGAAGAAAGTCACTTCTACAATAAGTCCATCCTCCTCCTAAACTCCTGCGCACACAGAAACAGACACGGGACAGATTTTCAAATGTGATCAGCACCAGCTGGACCAGATTTTTAGAAAAATGCAGCTCTTCTGAAGGCCCTTAAATGAAGTTCTCAGATTTTCAAGAGTCTCAGTCCACAGCCACTCACATTGTTCTTGATGAGGGGGAACGTTCTCCAGGGCCCTCAATGGGAACTGCGGAGTGCTGAGCTCTTCTGAAAATCTGTGTGGTTCTTTTTTGTTGCTTAAATGGAAGCTCTCTTGAAAAACCCATCCCGAGAGCACACAGTCACCTAACTGCATATGCTTCCAAGTTATTTAAACTGAACAGAGGTCACAAGCTGGGGGCATGGATCCATCACAGACATAGAACCAGTGTGCACTGTTCGGATATAACCACTTCGCCAATTGGATCCCTTCCCCATTCCCAGGCGTGTAATAATTTGTTCCTTAAACATGAAATAACAATAGAGTAATTACTGGGGTAAAAACCTTTCCTCTGTAGATTGCAGTTGTCACCCCGGTGCAAATAACCCCTGGCTGTACTTTTGCTTTATGAAGACTAGTACAAGTGAAAGTATTAGGCAGCAAAGGCTTTGTTGCTTGCAAGTAACTCAAGAGCATATGTTGATTGATTGCAGGCCTTCCTCGCAGGTCAGCCCTCTGTAGTTCAGTCACTGTATTGTCGATATTTCAACATGAACCAGGCATGCTGGTTCACAACAGCACCATGCTGTCCATGCCAGGCTAGGATACAATTCACCTACTCCAGTGGGAATGGAGGGCACGTTTCACATCCAAGAAAGCCCCTGGGAGCATGAGCCATGATTTCCAACAGACATAAGGGCAGTGGGCAGGTTTTGCAGAAGTCAGGCATGTTAATTGAGCCATGCTGATGTGCCATTTCCCTGCTGTCACTACGGTAACTCCTCAGACTCTCCATAAATCCTATCTAGCAATGTACATACACGAGCTGCATACGGCTGACAACCGGGCAGCACCAGTTTTCATAGTCAGGATCCTTTACACTGTTAATGGGAAATGTATAAACCAGTTCTTGTTTAACAAGGGTCAGGCCCTTTTTTCTCCATGAGACTATGCAGCGGAACATAATTTTGAGGGCACTTGGAGCTGTAACACAGAAATTGGCTACGTGAGACAGGGAGAGTCTGTCTGTTTCTTGCAGCCTCTTGACCTTGGAAATTTGCATGCACTTTTGATGAGAGGCTACTGTCATTGAAATGAGAGGCCACATCTGCATCGTTCATGGTGACTAGAAGAACTGGATGGGCCAGGCAAAGACCCAAAATGAGAAGTTGCCCTCTGTAAAGAGCACTTAGGTTAAAAAAAATAATAATAGAGCATGAATCCAAATCCCCTGCTGCCTGGGCTTTACTTGGCCATCAGATTTTAAGCTAGATACCTATTAATTTCAGTCAGAGCCCTATGCATTTAACGATGCAGAGAAGCAGTACTGCTGGCTTCTTTTCTGTCCCTATCACTGCTTGCTGTAGCTCCAAAAACTCCCTTATATAGATTGCTCAGTTTCAGCTGACTCTTAGTGCTCTCGGAGCTCTGCGTAAGCTCAAAAGCTTGACTCTCTCACCAACAGAAGTAGGTCTAATAAAAAATATTACCTCATCCAGGTTGTCTCTCTAATATCTTGAGACTGATGCGGCTACAAACACTCCATACTGGGACTCTATCATTTCTGTATAGTTTGCCCATCATTGTAGTGTCAGTCCACAGTAGAAAGAGACTAAAACCTGGCCTTCTCAATTCCAAAATGACAGGATGGCGTTCATGAAAAGGGAAAACATGTAAAATATCGGTGTATGCTTCCAGTGTGGGGACATCTCATTAATTCTCCTGGGGGACGAGGGAAAAGGTGTGCAGCATTAATGTGAATTCTGTGAACTAGAACTTCGCTTAAACACCTCTCAGTAAAAAAAAAAAGAAGCCCTTTTTCGCCCTCCAGGAATAAAGGTCATGGTTCAGAAACAAGGGAAGTCATTTGAGAAGGCTGCCTAAGTTGGGTCACTGGAGACATCTCTCTCCCTTCCTCCCTCCTGAAGTTCATGGACTCAACTTCAGTTCCTGGGAGCTAGAGACAGACATTGAGGAGAGAATATCCTGCAGAGAGAGTTCCAGTCTAAGCGTATAAGGTGAAATCCTGGCTCCTTTGAAATCAATGAGAGTTTTGCGGTTGGCTTCAGTGGGGGTCAGAATTTTGCCCTTAGTGCCTGTTATTTGAAAGGATTCTTGCAATCAACATTTTTCTCTCCTTCAAAGGCAGTTTGGCCGCAAAATGCTAGGCCCATTCTAAGAGCAGCTGTTTCTTATTCCAGCAGCATGCCAAAGTTGTCCACTCTGAAACAAAATGTGACTTAGCCTAAGCACAGCTGAGTCCATTCGCTGTGAGAGCAGACACTCTGTGTGCCCAGCTTTATTTGGAAGGAAGATCCGTTTATGCCTGGTGATAAAAGAACGATCATTGCTTGACAGATTGGATGGGGAAATACCCACACATGGCTCTATGGACATCAGTGTCCAAGGGAAAGATGAGGTGGGTACCCCAGGCAAACTGGTTTCCTGCTTGTTTCTGTTTGGTCATCTGCAGTGAGTACCTTTAGTTCCCACACATGCCCCGGGATCCATTATGCATCAGTGCTCCAGAGAAGGGACCGTGGGAGCTGCGGAAAGGATTTTGGCAAACCCAAGGCCAAATGCTGCCCATTGCACATCTAAGGAAGCAGAGGACACTGCTGGAGTGATGGGCCTCAGGTCCAGCCAGTGCTAAATAACCTGCTATTACTCCAGCGTCTCCTTAGATAGGGGGCTCCAGGTGGTTGCATGTCCAGCCTGCGCCTGAAGCAGGAAGACACTCCCCTAAAAGGGATGCTCTGCCAGCATAGGGTTTTCAGATCAATGCAGTTTGGGCTTATAAACCTTGGCAGTGTCCAAATGAGCATCCATGTGCTGGCCGTTAAGGCACTGAAGAGTGAAAGGGGAGCCCCTGTGGGTTCCTTTCTCATTCTGGTCCCTTCTTCCACCCTGTCTCTACCTTGGCTTTGAAGCCATTGAGTTCCATATCCGTAGTTTTCTTTAAAGCTGACTTCCTTCTTACCGGTCAGCGAAATGCATTTACACAGATCCGGGAATGGCTGAGCCAGTCTCCAGGAGCACAAGTACAAGAAAAGTGTCATAGACAGGGAGCGTGGGCCCAGGACTGGAGCGGGTACACCTGGATCTGCCACAGACTCATCATGCCCACTGAGGACAGTGGAAGCCCTTCTATTGACATCAGTCGCCATAGGAGCAGGCCTTGTGGGCAGGTCAGTTAGGTTGAAAATGGCTACTTAAAAGTAGGCACTTAAATCCATATTGGGGCACTTAAATAACTGGCTAGATTTCCGGAGGTGCTGCATGCCCCTAGCTCCCCGGGGCAGATCGCTTAGGCCCCAGTTCTGCTAAAATTTAGGCTTGTGGTTTACTTGAAGGCCATCAGGCTACATGTAGTGCTTGAAGTCAAGCGAGTGCATAGATGTTTTCAGGATCAGAACCTGATTTCAGTGCCTAATTTTATGCACCCAGCTCTGACATTTCTTGCCTTAACCTTCCTGTACCTGAGCTCTTCTAGCTCTAAAATAGGGGCGGCAATACTCCTGCTTTTTAGGAAAGCGCGCTGAGATCTACGGGTTGAGACACAGCACTGTAGATTAGCCTGCCAGATTATTACGAAGTCTGCACAGAGGGCTGATGTTGATACTTCAGTGTTGCTCTTTTTTCCTCCCAGTGCAGTTCAGCATTACAAAAGAGAGGGTGGAGAGCTATGCTGTTTAAATAGGAGTAGGGATACAGACAATATTTTATTTATATATTAACAAAGGTGCTAAGTATATGTGCATTTTATGGCATCAGTGCTTTTTTTCAATTGTGTATAAATTATGATGATTGTAGTGAGTAAGCTATTATTCCAAACTGGTTTTTTTTTTTTTTTGGCCTATAAAATGAAAACCTCAGAATCATTTGGGGGAAATAAATGTGTTTGTTAAATTATTTAAGGCAATTTTATTTGTGGTTTAAGATGTTAAGCCTGAATTAGTTTTTCACTGACGCGTTCGTTCAGTTATTTTCCCTTCCTGCCGTTTGTGAATGGTTCTTTTCAATTCAATCTTATGGTGCTATTTTATGAAGCTCATTTTTTTCCCTTGTTGTTAATGTGGGATTATTAAACTATTTAAAGTTGACCAGCTGCTCTGCTTGTTTATTTGGAAATGTGTGTCCAAAAACAAACAAGCCCCTGTTGAAGAGTAAACTGAATTATTTCGTGTTTTCCAAACATATTGCATGCGCTGCAACAGCCTCTTAACTCTGAGGTTCACGTGCTGAGCACAAAACCAGCTGGGAGACTCCCAGAACTGCAACGCTGCTAATTTCAGTAGACAGGAAAGATGGCCCCATGCTTAAGATGCTAGCCAGGGATTCAGAAAACTTGGGTTCATTTCTCTATGCTTCCACAGGTTTCCTGTATCAGTGTGACAGGTCACTTAGTCTCTGTGCCTCCAGCCTCATAGGGCTATTAGGATGATAAATACATTAACGATTGTGAGAAGAGGATTCTTTTTTTAGACAAAGGAAATGCAGTAGATCTGAATCAGCTGGATTTCAGTGAGGCTCAGAGATTCATAGACTCTAAGGTCAGACGAGACCAATATGATCATCTAGTCTGACCTCCTGCACAACGTAGGCCACTGTGCCTCACCCACCCACTCCTGTAATAGACCCCTAACCTATGACGGAGTTACTGAAGTCCTCAGATCATGGGTTCAAGGCTTTAAGGTACAGAGGCATCTGATGCAGTTCCACATGAGTTAGTTAAATTGGAGAAGACGGGTGTTAGTATGAGAACTGAAAGGTGGATAAGGAAGACGACAATGCGTCATGCTGAAAGGTGAATTGTCAGCCTGGAGGGAGGCTACTAGTGGAGTTCCTCAAGAATCAGTCTTGGGACCAATCTATTCAACATTTTCATTACTGACCTTGGCACAAAAAGCAGGCGTGTGCTAATAAAATTTGCAGATGACACAAAGGTGGGAGGTATTGCCAGTACGGAGGACTGCAATATCATGCAAGAAGATCTGGACAACCTGGAAAACTGGAGTAATAGAAACGGGATGAAATTTAGTTGTGCAAAGTGCAAGGTCACGCACTTAGGGACTAACAACAAGATTTTTTGCTATAAGTGGGGACGTGTCAGTTGGATGTGACAGAGGAGGAGAAAGACCTGGGTGTATTGATTGATCACAGAATGATTTTGAGCTGCCAACGTGATGCAGGCATGAAATAGGCCAATAGAGTCCTAGGATGCATCAGGCGAAGTATTTCCAGTAGAGGTAGAGAAGCGTTAGTATCATTACACAAGGCATTGGTCAGCCCTCTTCTGGAATGCTGTGTGCAGTTCTGGTCTCCCATGTTTAAGAAAGATGAATTCAAACTGGAACAGATGCAGAGAAGGGCTACTAGGATGATCCAAGGAATGGAAAACTTGCGTTATAAGAAGAGACTCAAAGAACTTGGCTTGTTTAGCCTAACCAAACCATGGTTGAGGGGAGATATGATTGCTGTTTATAAATACATCAGAAAGATAAATACCAGGGATGGAGAGGAGTTATTTAAGTTAAGTGCAAATGTGGACAGAAGAAGAAATAGATATAAACTGGCCATCAACAAGTTTAGGCTTGAAATTAGACAAAGAGTTCTAACCGTCAAGGAGTGAAGTTCTGGAACAGCCTCCCAAGGGGAGCAGTGGGGGCAAAAAACCTAAATGACTTCAAGACTTAGCTTGGTAATTTTATGGAGGTGATGGTCTCATGAGACTGCTTACAGTGACATGTAGCCAATCTGCTGGGGAGGGCTCTGAGTTACTATAGAGAATTCTTTCCCAAGAGTCTGGCTGGTGGGTCTTGCCCATCTGCTCAGTGATTGCCATATTTGGGAGCAGGAAGATCTGTGCTGTGTGTTTTCAGAGTTGTTTAGGGAGACATTCACTTCTTTGTAGAGGGCCAGCTCAAATAAAGCAGGGCTTACTTAGGACATAAATGGTGTATAGAGCTTGTGCTGGGTCCCCGCACAGGAGAGTGCATTTCATCCATTAGAGAACAAAGTATTTGTTTACTGCTTTTAGCCCTGCAGAAACAACAAAGCTAAGAAAGATTGAGCTGCATCCCATCCTTCTTGGGCATCACCCATGGAATTGCTTGCCAAGGTGAAACAGTTGTACCTGTTGCAAAAGTGTCACTGAGGGCTTTATTTGGCTTTCAGAATCCTTCATTATTGGGGAAGATGTGCAAAAAGGAAGGAACACAGCTTGGGTCTCAGATCCCAAGGTGCAGCTCGAAGTGAGAAGAACCCTCTTTATTCTTTTAACTTGTAAAATGAGCACATTTGATAAGAAAACTGCAGAGACACAATAAATACAGCACTCCCTCAATGCCATTCTTAAAGTCACTTTACAGAGCAGACTCACACTTTAACAGCCAAATGCTGAGGTTCTTGCATAGCTGTTACTCTGGCTAAACCCTCATAGGAGCCGAACGGGAATTTTGACTGAGTTAGAATTGCCAGACCAGGCCCTAAGTGAATTTTCCTACTTCTGTCCTTCTTGTTGACAGTATGGACCCTTGACCTCTTTACTCTTGGGCTCATGAAAGCTGTGTAGGGAACACACGGTGACAGTCTGACAAAAATGCATGAGAACAAGAACGGTGTTACTTGCCTGAGGAGCACATAATCAGTCTGAAGTAACAGCAGAACTCTAAAGGCAGATGGGGCCTTCCACCTCGAATTCAGACTGGAACAGAAGCAGAGAGGGCTACTAGGGTGATCAGGAAAATGGACAGCCTCTCTTTTGAGAGGAGACTAAAGGAGTTTGCCTTCCTTAGCCTAGCAAAATGAAGATTGAGGGAATGTGACTGCTGTCTACCAATACGTCAGTGGAGTAAACACCAGGGAAACAGAAGAGCTTTTTAAGCTAAAAGACAAAGTTGGCACAAGAGCAAATGGGAATAAATTAGCCATAATAAATTTAAGCTGTAAATTAGAAGTTTTCTAACCATCAGAGGAATGAAGCTCTGGAACAGCCCGTAATAGGACTAGTGGGGGCAAACAGCTTAATTAGTTTCAAGATGGAGCTTGATAAATTTAAGAACAAGATTAGATGGAGGGATTGCCTGTGATAACAAGCGACGGGGTTCGATGATGTAGGAAGTCCCTGCCAGGCCTGTGCCCTATGTTCCTAAAACAAAGACCTTGCAAGCTAGAACCCAAAGCCAAATTCATGGTCAGGATGGGTGGTTAGGATGGGTGTCTGAAGGGGAACAGGCTCTATCTGTGAAACACTGGCTAAAGAAAGCAGATTCTGAAGTGGAGACACATACCCTTCTGAGAGTACATTGGAAGGCACGCTTCATTGCTTTTTTGTAAACACTGGCTACTATTACTTGGAGTCTTGTTGTTACAGGCGGTTGTGAGATCCAGCGTTTCTGATCAGGAAGTTTCACCTACACATAAGAATCTCCCTTAGGTGATTTTTGTTTCAGGTATGTGTTATTTTTCCAAGATATTGTGCTTCCCCCCCTCACTATGTTTTCTGTTAGACTTTCCCAAATTTGTTTGAATTTGTTCCAAATAACAGCTCTACTGTTTCTCCACCAAGGTGGCATGCTACAAAAAACAGCACTGTGTGGATTAGAAATTGGTTCCTATTTAACATAATCTCCTTGTACCCACCTACTGTGTCATCCTCTTACCTCTAACATCACAAATGTAGATATCATCACTAATAATACAGATACTTTGCATTTCTATGGTCACTTCCACCCCAAGATCTCCAAGCACTTTACGAACATTAAAGAATGCAGTTCCCCCTCCCCCCCAAATTACTCTGTGATGGGCAAATGTTATCATTCCTCTTACAGATGGGGAAAGTGAGGCAGCAGGAAGTTCAGGACCTGATGCATAGCCCACTGAAGTCAGTGAAAGTGTTATTGACATCAATGGCCTTTAGATCAGGCTCTAAGGGGATACTGACGAAGACTCTGGTCTTGGAGCATTGGCCTAGTAAAACATCCAGCTAGAAGTGATTACAGTGAGTGCGGCCGGGGTCCGCAGATCTGGAGTTTCTGTTTTGCTTTCTAAGGTGAGATACAAGCTTTCCCCTCGCTCATAAGTTAGATAAAGAGCACAAACACAAGGCGGCAATGCCCCTTTTGTGGGCTTGGTGAAGTGCCTGCTGCCAGAAGCCATGCTCAAAAGAAGAAATCCAGCTGACCAGGAAGACGTGTGTTTACTTAATGGATGTAGCTGAGCAACCTGAACATTCAGTATTTGTGTTGTTACACTGCCTAACAAAGAAGAAAAAGCAGTGCAAGTTGAGGTCAGGCCAGTAAAGAATCACCGTTGCTGTCTCTGGAGAATGTAACACTCCAGAAAGGACCTTATTTCTCTCCGTTCACCCGAATCCACTTGTGGTGAAAGAATGAAATCAGCTCGATCTTTCACGTCTTTCAGTCCCTGCAATGACCCGCAGTGGAAATACCTCAGAGAGCACGACCCTAAGTTTGAAGGGCAGAAGAAACTCAAAATAGAAGGCAAGGAGCTGAGGTCAGTGCCTATGCCTGTCTTTGGCTTGGAAGGCCTGCAGGTCCTGGAGATAAGCCCGGAAAGAGAGAGTGGCCTGAGGTACAGGATGGAGCTGATCCCCCGAGAAATCAGCCACCTGAGGAACCTAACCCTCCTTTACATGGACTCCAACAACTTGAAAGAGATTCCTACCGAGATTGGCACCTTGAGCAACTTAGAGAGACTCACCCTGAGCAACAACAGTCTGACTTTCCTGCCGCCAGAGATCAGCCGCCTTGAAAAGCTACACAGCTTGCATCTGGCCAACAACAACTTCACGGAACTGCCGGACCCGCTCTGCCAGCTGAGACACCTCACTTTTCTGGATGTCAGCGATAACCAAATAAGCACCATTCCTCCCGGCATTCAGCATCTAGAGAAGCTGGAGACACTGCTGCTGGTGTTCAACTCTCTCAAGCACCTGCCAGGGAATGTATGTATTTTAAGAAACTTGCACACTCTGTGGCTGGGCAACAACCACCTGAGGGTCCTTCCTGAAAATTTTGGAGAGCTGGTCAACTTGGACTGGGGATATAATTACTGCTCATGTAATTTTGAGGGGAATCCACTGGTACGTCCACCCCCAGAAGTGTGCAGCAGAGGCCCTGGAGAGATCAGGGAATACTTTGCTTCACTCGATAGAGTATTAGGAGAATAGATGCTCGGGGTTACTTGCCATGAAACTGCTGTGAGGGATTTATACCGTATGAACAGGTTGAACACGCAAAATGGGTTTTATATGGAAAATGCAAGTAGAGTCTCTGTGTAGTTTGATACTACATCTCTGTTGTAGTGTGTGGGAATCTTTATATCCCTACTAAGTATACGCACTCCTAAAATTATATCAGGGGTAGATGATCTCTCTATTATTTGCAGTTGCATAGATGTCTCTGGAAACGTTATTGCCAAAAGTCCACCTTGGAGAAACTAATTACATCTCATTCTACAGACTGTTGTCAGGCACACGTGATGGTATGTAAATAATAGCTGTAACATGCACTGGTTAGTTGCTTGCATATAATGAGGATATAGGTTGAAATGGGCAGAAGAGCCCATGTTCAGATCTGGATTTAGGCTGAGATTTGAGGTAGGGTTTTAGGCCAAATCAAGCCTTGGCTTTGGGTTTAGTTTAGATGGTACCAAAGTCTAAGATTTCCACTCCATTCTATCTTGATTTGACCTTTCCCAGTTTGGGATGCAACGTGTAGCCAGAACCACAGGGATGAGCTTTGAATATTCAAATCCCTTCCCCACCCAGCAGTTTGAAGGGGTTTGCATTTGAGGTACCAGTTTTGGTCCATCTCTGATTCCACGTCAGTACGTAAACACACACAAAGTTACAGAAACAGAAACTCTCTCTCTGCATAATGAGATTATACCAGAGACACAACGGACAAAGTCTGAGTAATTAAGACAGGCCTTCTCTCAGCTTCTTGCACCTACTGGTAAACATACATGGCATCGCACCTTTCCATAAATATTGGTCACAAAGTTAGGAGCTTAAATACCTTTGTGGATCTGGGCCTAAGTGACTTCAACACCCCAGTCCCTATGACTGGGACTGGGACTTCAATGGGACCCGTGCTTGTAATTCACTTTAGGTGCTTTAGAGAAACCCACCCTAAATTAACCAGCGAGGCTTTGACCCTACAATCACTAGCGCTCGGACAGACTGCGGCGTCCACAGGGAGTCTCAGTGAAGTCAAAGGGACTCTCTGCAAGTGCAGCAGCCTCCAGGGGTGTCCCCAGGAATTTTTCACCTGGGACACCCAGAATCCCCGCCAATCCCTGTGGAGACATCCCCACAGCAGCCGCCGGCCCCAACGCCTCACTCGTTGAGTCCATTCTACGCTCAGGCCCCACGAGCCCTCCCCGCACTCAACCGTCAACACACAGTAGTGGCTCCTGCCCTGTGTGGCTGAGCCCCATGGCTTGGGCTCAGGTTTGGCCCATCCGCTCCTCTGTAGATGGAGACAGAGGGGCAGACGGGCCAAATTATTCAGGCCAAACCTGAGTGGTGCTGCGATGCCCATGCACCAGGTCGCAATGTTACTTGGTTTGCTGACTCTGAAACGGGGGGTCAGGGGAAGCTGCCCCTTTTGTTCCCTCCTCTGGGCAGCTCCAATGCCAGTGGTATGCACCATGCGTAATGTGCATAGAGCTGTGGGCACCACAGGCAGCCTGCCCACATGCTGTCAATTCCAGGGTGGCATCCTGGGTGTTAATTGAAAGCTGGGACATTGACAGACACTGTGTATCAAGCAAAAAGAAAAGACAGCTGATTTAGAGCATCCAAAGCTGGGGAAACGATCAGATGTTTTAAAATAGAAACACCCCAACGACCATCACTGATCCAGAAAAGTTGTATAAAGCAAAGTTGCCATAAAATACTTTAAAACTTACAGAATCTCCCTTGTAGCCGTATTTCTGACTCTCCCAATCCTCCATGCTTTCTCCTAAATTTTACTCCAACCTTTCTTCAATGTTATCTGTATTTCATGTTTTCCCTTAGTCTTCTATAATTCTTTTTCAGCTTTGATTTATTTTTTTTCTTCTAAAAGGCTCTCCCTTTCTTCAGGATTTTTTTTTCCCTTTTCTGATCTTTCCTTTCTGTCTTTCTCACCTCCCTCTTGAACTGGTCACGTGGGCAAAGCCCAAAGGTGAGAGCAATGCATGGCAAACTGGAAATCTGTCCCTTCTGGTCTGATGCTATAGTAACCCGATTCAGTATGGCGGCATGTCAGCATGACACGCTGGCCAATGAATGTGCATCGTGGTATATAAATGCTCATACGTTCTTAAAACAATAATACTGACTAATTGTGCCCTACTGTTTTGTAATTCATTATGGGAGATGGGGCGTTTCCATGGCAACTGCATTCAAAGCTGGTCCAGAGGCAAGTGAAGACAAGCTGCTAGAGACACAGGACAAAAAGGTAAAGGGACAGCCTGGCCCACCACTTAGCAGGTGGTTAGCATGCAAGGGAGATGTCATTCTGAGCTACCTGAGGAGGGTCATTCCCTGTGCTGGTAAAGGCGAGATGCTTCAAGGAGGCCACCAGAACTCGGAGGGAGGAAGCAAGGTGGTGCTCTGTGGAACAGACTTTTAGTTTCGTTATAAGAAGCTACCTGTGAAATGAGCACCTTGAGGCAGGGCGGAGAGAGAGAGAGAACAGTTGAGTGGTTACATCAGAGGAGCAGATGGCAGGAGAACTGGGGTGTTCTCTCAGCTCTGCCACTGATTCACTCTCTGAGTTGAGCAAGTCACTTAACCTGTCCGTGCCTCATTTCCCCTAGCTGTTAGATGGGCATAGCAACCCTCACCTTTGTAAAACTCATCGTGGATGAGTTTTGCTGTGTAAATGTGAAGCAGTCGTAAAGAAAAGACAGGAAATAAAAGCTCCCCTGAGGTTCTAGCAAGCATGCGTTCCAGTTTGTGAGGCTTATCCATAGCATATACAAGCCTTCTGTAACCCGTCCGTGCCCAGGGTAGCCCACTGATAATGCCAGGGTCAGGGCAGGCTGTAAAAGGAGAACAAATTCTCCCAGCACTGGTGGGTGACACTGCAGTCAGACTTCCCAACCAGCCACAAACAGTGCTTCTGATTCCCCACACTGGTTATCAAGAAGCCACTGTGCAAATACACACAGCCCCCTTTATTGCATTTCAGTTTCTGGCTCCCCAAACTGACACTAGGTCCAGTAAAGAGACCAGTCATTTAAACTCTCTGCTCTTTACTAAAAGATTCCCTCTGATCCCAAAGGAACAGCCACAGGACCAGTTCACTATAAGTTTGGATCTTACCTGAAATACCATGCTGCCAGCCAATCCTTTAGTAACTAAAACTAAAGGTTTATTAATAAAAGAAAAACAAACAATATGAGAAGTGTTAAAGGCTTAAAGCAATCAGATATATACAAATAATTTAAAAGTCCATATACATCAGGTTTCTAGAGCAATTGTGGAGTTGTATAGTTCCTCTGGTATACATCCACTACCTGGATGGGTCTAAGTCCTTCAGTTCAGTTGCAAAGTGTGTTGATCCAGAGGTGTGTCCGCAGCTGGACAGGAACAAGGAAACAGACAAAAGACCAAATGGTTTCTGTGGTTTGATCTTATATACCCTCTGTTACTGGCCATGTGGCTTGTGGAATTTTACAGGAACCAAAATGGAGTCCAGAGTCACATGGGCCAATCCTGGTAACTCTTCAGGTATGCCTTTAGTTTCTTCCTGGGCCTTTGGCTTCTGTAAAGATCTTGATGGGCCATTAAGCAGGCTATTGTCCTGTGGCCTCTCTGTCTGGGGTGTGTCTTTTACAGCATAGTTTGAAATACAGGATATCAAAGATCTCCATAACTTTCCTCACACATATCACACATGAACACAAATATTATCATCTTATTCAGCATATCATAACCTTTCTAACCGCACCTGACATGGCATGTCTCACATGAATCACTATGATTTTGACATCTTAATGTCAAATAACACAAATGGCCCCCCCCTCCCAATCCAGTCCGCATGATACCTTCTATGAACAAAATTCCAGCCAGCCCCTCAGGAAGGGAATTTCTCACAATTCCTGCCCATCTCTCTGTGAACTGGAAGCTCTGCGAAGCTAGGTCAAGCTCGCTTTCTTCTCCAGTGTTTGCTCTATCCCTTAGAAGCCCTTCTGTTCTGGTCCTTTTCGATTTGGAAAGTCATTATGTCAATGAGTTTCTGGGCTTGGCCAAGCTGACTTTATTTCTTTTGCTAATTTATGGCAGCATTAAATTAAAGTTTTGCCGTTGGTTGCAATGGGAGTAGGTTCACAGAACTAGGGCTGACAGAAGGTTCCTGCTCGATAGAACTAGAAACCACAGAGAAAGAGAGTCAGTTGTCAAGCCCGTTCAGTCTCCGAGATCTCTCTCTCTCCTCCTGTGCTGGACCTGTAAACTCAGACAGCAATTCTGAGGCTTGATTATCCCATCAGTGACACAGACAGAACTCCACTGAAGTCAATGGGAGCTGCATGTGTACAAATGGCAGAGAGACCATGATGTGCTTTTAGTAAAGAAACTTGATTGCTCCTAACAAACAGGACCAGTAACACTACTGTAGGTCTTCTGTCTTTTGTGGTCAGGGGGATGATTCCAAGGGGAAACGAGTGAATGCTTCCAACTTGGCTGCTGTGAGGGAGTGAACTGTGCTGTCCAGAAGGGAAGGAAAATCCCCACTGAGAAAATGCTTCCTTCCCTTATTGTTTGCACAGGGCTCGGAAAAAACTCACGTCCAGAAATTGGAAGACACGGAAGTTGATCTATAACACAATTATGTCAGCATCTATCTAAATGGAATAGTTGCACAGAGCAATCATTAGCTCACAGTGTTGTAATTAAAATGATATTAAAATCTAATCCCAAACTGCTTGTCCTGCATTTGTTGTGTGATAGGAATGGGTGATTTGCTCTTTTTCTTTGCCTGTGCACGTCTCAATATCAGAGAGCTACACACTGCCAGTACATGGGCCCCTCATGAAAAGACTGAGAAATCAGCCATGCTGTGAGAGGGACATTTTGAATGCTGACACTCTGCATTAATGGGAGTCATGCACAAACTTTCCCCACAACTGTGCTTCAGATGAACCTTTGGCTGGGAGAAGAACAAATTTCGCAATAAAGAACAAAGGATTTTAATGGAAAATTCTACACCGTATAACATAAATAAAAATAGAACTACTCCAGCAGAACAGCAACCACAATGTAAAACTGATGCTTGAAAATACCTATAAATATGAAGTGTGGAATAGATTGTAATGAGATTAAAGAGAGCTTTTTTAATGTAACAGGCAAACATATAATAAGATCCAATGGCTAGAAGCTGAAGATGGACAGATTCAAGCTAGAGCTAAGATGCTTATTTTTAACAGAGTTATTAACCATTAGAATAGCTCACAGAGGGTTATGGTGAGTCTCCATCATGCAGTCTTTCAGTTAAGTTGCAAACCAAGCACAATGGGAAAGGAGTCCGTGTCCAAAGTGTTAAGAAATCCAGGTACTTATGAAAGGCCAGTCAAGTGGGTTATGAGCTGCTTCTTCAGCTATCCCTTGCTATAAGGATGATCTCTGCACAAAGGGTTCATGGGTGGATTTTTAGCTGGCTAAAGAGTCCAATTCGTGCCCTGCAGGTTTTCCCACAGAGGCGACAGGTTTCATCTTGGGGGAGACACAGTTGTCGGCTAGAGTTGTGTCCTTTCTTTTCTCCTTTGTCACTTCTTTGTGTCATGAGCATGTCTGTTCTCCTCAAAATGGGCTGTAGCTTGGTATATGGTATGACGCCATTGTGCCAAGTCCCCCCAGTTTGTTGGATTGATACCATCCTTCTTAAGGTGTACTTTCAGTGTGTCTTTGAAGGGCATCTGCTGCTCTCCACATGCCCATCTTCCCTGACTTAACTGAGAGAAGAGGACTTGCTTCGGGAGGCAAATGTTAGCCATACGGCACAGTAGCCTGTCCAATGGAGTTGGTGTTTCATGATTTGCACTTCTACACCGCTGATGTTGGCTGCAGAGAGAACGCTGATGTTATTGAGTCGGTCTTCTCAACTGATCCCGAGGATCCTCCTAAGGCAGTGCTGCTGCAACCACTCAAGATGTTGTCTACAGGGCACCCAGGTCTCACATCCATAGAGGGTGAGGATGACAACTGCCTTGTAGACCAATATCTTGGAGCCTGTTTGCAGATCTCTGTCATTGAAAATTTGTTTAAATAGTAGTCCAAAGGATATACTGGCACAGCAGATCCCGTATTGAATTTCTATGTCAGTGTTGGCTGTTTGGGAGATGTGGCTGCCAAGGTATGGGATGTGGTACACATTTTTCAAGGGTCCTCTGACAATGGTGAGTTGTGGAGTTTGAAGAGTACTTTAGGCTGGTAGAGTACCTCGGTTTTTCTGATGCTGAGAGAGACCCACGCTATGATAGGCATCTGAAAAAAGATTTAGGGTGCTTTACAGGTCAGCCTCTGTGTGTGTGAAGATGATGCAATCATCCACATATTGAAGTTCAATTTTATGTTGGGATATTAGCTGTCCATATAATACTTGATATGATATATTGAAGATGATATATTGACGAGTTGGCCGTCCATATGATACTCAGTCCTGATTCGGTGAGGAAGGTGATCATGGAGGAGAATTAGGATCACGGCAAGGTAAATGGAAAATAGTGTTGGAGCAATGCCACACCCCTGCTTGACACCAGTGCGAATGAAGATGGGTTTGGTCTCTGAGCTGGTGCATAGAATGGTGACAGTCATCCCATCATAGAGTAGTCTAATGATGGGAATGACTTTCTGGGGGCAGACAAGCCTACACAGCACCTTCCATAGGGCATCATGATTGATAGAGTCAGAGGCCTTGGTTAGGTCGATGAATAGCATGAACAGTTCCTGGTGTTGCTCTTGGCACTTCTTCTGAATCTTTTATGCCACAAAGATCATGTCAGTTGTACATCAATATGGCCTGAAGCCACACTGTGATTCAGGGAGAAATTCCTCAGCAAGTGGGGAAGAGGCAGTTTAGTAGACTCCAGGCCAGGATCTTCCATGTGACAGAGAGGAGGGCAATACCTCTGTAGTTCTCGCACAAGATTTGTTCCCTTTCTTGAATATTGTAACAATGTTGGCATTCTTAAGATCACGTGGAATATCTTCACAGGTCCAGATTTTGTCAAGGAGTTAGAACATTGTTCCCCCACTTTAAGAACCTCAGCTTGGATGCCATCAGAGCCAGGTGCCTTCTGATTTTTTGTCTGGGGGATGGCATGTCGGACTTCTGCAGGAGATGAGAGATCAACAAAGTGTTCCATTGCTGAACATTGTGGAATAAACTCGATGGTGTCTTCAGAGACCATGGTTTCTGGTTTTCAGTTTAGTAGGCTCTCAAAATGCTCCTTCTAACATTGTTTAATGGTAACATTGTCCGTAAGGAGGGTAGAGCCTGGGAATGTAATGGGGTTGGACCTTTGGAACTTGGCCCATGTATAGCTTCTGTTGCTTGAAAGAAGCTCCTCATGTCATCCTGGCCTATGAAACCCTGGATCTCAGAGGCCTTCTCTTGACACCACCTCTTTTTGATGCGTCATAACCTCCTTTGGACTTCAGCTTTGAGCAGGTGATAGGTCTCATGTTTTTGTTGGTTAGAGGAGTCATTTTTCCAGTTAGAGAATGCATTTCTTTTCTGTTGAATTAATGGTATGATTTCCTCATTTTTTTCATGCAACCAGTCTTGGTTCTGATTAGTGGAATATCCAATGGTTTCAGCACATGCACTGTGAATGCTATCTTTAAATTGATCTCAGTGCTCTTTAATGTCAATGATGATATCAGGCAAGTTAGAGAGTTCCTCAGACAGATATTGCCAGAAAGTCTTGCAACTACCTTAGTCTTAGAGTGCTTTGACGTTGTACTGCTTTCGCTTAGTCTTTGGATATGTGCAGTGCGGTGGAGTGAGCTGCAGGTATATGATTGATCTTACTAATCAATGGCCTGTCCAACAGTGATCCGTACCTCTCATGGCTCATGTTATATGGATGTCGGTATGATCTTGAGTTCTGACTATTACATAGTCGAGGAGGTGCCAGTCTTTGGACTGAGGATGTTTCCAGGTGGTCTTAAATTTGTTGCTCTGCCTGAAGATGGTATTTGTGATGAGCAGATCATGCACCACACATTTGCTGAAAAGGAGAATACCACTGGGGTTTACATTTTCTACCCCTTATTTGCCTTTTATGCCGTTCCAGAGTTGGGAGTCTCGTCTAACTCTGGCATTGAAATCTCCCAGGAAGATGCATTTGTCTTTCTTAGGTGTAGCTGTGAGGATTGCATCGCGGGTGCTATAAAACTGCTTCTTCTTGTCTTCCGTATTATTGCGTGTTGGGGTGTATTCACGGATGACTGTAGCATATTGGCTGTTGCTCAGCTTGAGCCAAAGAGTCATTGATCCCCACGGGAACTCCAAAAGTGACTGGTGATCTTATTTTTGATGGCAAAATCAATCTCATGGATGGGTCTCTCTTCAGGTTGCTTTCCTTTCCAAAAGAAGGTATAGTCATCTCCATCGCCATCCTCTTTTATTTGGCTGGGCAGGTCTCACTAAGGGTTGCAATGTCAATGTTGAGGCTTACCAGTTCTCTGGAAATTATGCCAGTTTCTTCTTTATGGACATTCCCTGTTCTGAGAGCCTATAAGGGTGCAGACAATCCAGGCGGTGAAATTCATTGTCTTGTATCTCTTATTTTGGCCAGAGTTGAGAGATCCCACTGGATACAGCCATCCAGTCAGAGAAGTGTGAGACAACCTGTGTTTGGGGCACCTTTTCTAGCCCATTCCCCATTTAGGGTGAGCAGAGGGGATGTTACTCACACACTAGGGCACCCTACCTTTTACCAGTCTATCGGACTCCAGCTGTTACTTGGTTAATTTAGGCAACCTTTCCCAGTCTGTAGGGCTCCAGGGGAAAGGCACCTAGCCTTACCCAGTTCATGCTTCAGGGCTCAGGGCCACCCGTACCTAATTCATAGGGACTGGGGTGAAACTAATGTGGTTAATTTAAGTACCCACACCCTTTTCCAATTCACAGGGCTCCAGGTGTATTCTACTGTCGGTTTGCAGGACCTTTTACCAGTGAGAGAGCCTTACACAGTAATATCCTTAAGCTCTATTTATTAACAATTACCAAAAATAATACACATGCTAAGCATACAATGCTATGCTCACTTGTCATGATCAGGCAGGCGGACTTTCCCTGTTGGCCAGGCAAGGTCAATTTACAGCATGCCAACTTGCCACACAGTGACCTCCTGCGTGGACGTTGCTACAGAGCACTGAATGGTCTGGAGTATGGTGTGATCTACTACTGCATAGTGATTGCGCTGTAGAGTCACACTCTGGCTTGCCGTGTAGTACCTTGCTATGAAGACAAGTCTGTCACATGTGATGTGGTTTGTGTTGCATGTGTGTTTCTGTGGGGAGGGGGGTTGTTGAGGTTTGGGTGTTTCACTTGTATGTGTATATGTCATGTGTTGATTTGTGTAGCGTACGTTAGTTTGTGTTACATGTGATTCATATGCCTGTGCAATATGTGTGTGGTGGTTTGTTTCACAAGTGTGGTCCATGTGGGCGTGTCTTTAGAGTGGGTCATTTGGTTCAGGCTGCTTGTGTGTGTGTCTGTATATGTGTTGGCTTATATTGTGTGAGGATATTGTAGGTGAAGTTACATGGTCTGTGCATTTAATTACAGCTGTCTATATGTGATCAATGAGCTGGCAGCGTCAGCAGGTTACAGCCCAAGAAGGCGCCCTGGAGCTGGACATCAAAGTGTGCTAGAAACAAAGGGATGAATCATGGAGCAAATGCCACTTCATTTTTCACATGACATTGCAGTGCAAGTCTAACTATCCTGTATAATAAAGAGCGCCATAAGCAACGTGATTAAAGGACGGAAATCTCCATTGAGTGCTTTGCTGGCAACTTGCCACAGGCTTAGTGATAGTCAGTAAACGGTGCTTAAATAACCATAACACTTCATGGTGAAGGTTTCAAGTGTATGTTAAAAGTTCCCAAGGTTGGCAAAAGGCTTTTTTGCTGCCCGAGGCAAACAGGAAAATATGTTTTTTTTCTTCCCACTGTCTTGCAAACAAACCTTCCTGGTACAATTCAGGCAGCAGAAAAGTAGAGAGGGGGGAAAACATGCTGAGTCAAAATAAAAGCCCAGTTGGAGGAAATAAAAGCCTCCATGCTAGCCAGGC
The DNA here is from genome assembly GCA_007922155.1 of Mesoclemmys tuberculata. Classification (NCBI taxonomy): domain Eukaryota; kingdom Metazoa; phylum Chordata; order Testudines; family Chelidae; genus Mesoclemmys; species Mesoclemmys tuberculata. Next base: position 8,869,033 of record ML675632.1, on the reverse strand, counting down.
CACTGTTAAACGGACTATGTGTTTTGAGACTTAAGCCCCTACTTTGGTCTTTCTGGCACTCCTGGTCGCCTAGGATCCCATTTAATGAGTGACCATGGAAGTAGGTAAACCTTGGGTCTTTGCAAAGTTATTGTGTTTAGAGGGAGTTGGGTGAGCTGGAAGGTTTATACTGGGATGCAGTGCCTGTCACTTCTAGGTCACTGGTTCAATTATAGCCTGGGTTGCTAGGAGTCACCTACAACTATTAACATCCGAGAGACAGGTATGAACTGTTAGAAATGCACAGTGTTATGGTAGAAGCATGGAGCTGGGAAATCCCGAGTCATAATCCTAGCTCCAGAATTCGTGGCTGTGGACAAGCCAGTTAAATTCTCATGCCTCAGTTTCCTTCGTCTGTTAAATACGCACGACCACACTTAATGGCTCCCGCACAGACATGGGGTGAAACCTCGAAGGCGTTTCACACACAGTCCGGGCTAAGTCCCCATCACAATAGACACTTGCTGTGATCTTGGCAGCAAGGCTCAGCGCTGGTTGGTGACAAAGGCTGCGTTCTCCTCTTGTTGGCAGTGGTGGGCCCAACAAAGCGCCTGCAAGGAAACTTGTCCTCCCATTGCCTGGCCTGTATCTATTCTGCAGATGGAGAGACTTCACTCTTCCGTGTAGGTTGTGTTGTCTCCTGTCCATTTTTCCCTAGGATTGTCCCTTTCTTTGAGGTAGGTCTTCCAGGAAAGCTGTAAAGGTGCTCAGTGCACACCTCCAGCTGTCCAGATTTATGAAATCAGGATCATCTGGGGTGGCCTGTGTTTTAGCACCGCCGAAGGGGCACCCTTAGCGCAGGGTTGCTGATGTATCCTTTACACTGGAGTCTTTAGCCCTGCTCACAGGTAGGGCAGCAGAGCTAGACCTGTCAATCACTGGCAGGAAGGGTGGGTCCCAGCCTCTGGAAAAAGCAGCCAGTGTTTATCCTGCCTTCCCAGCTGCTGGGGCCTTTTCCCAGACTCTTCTTGCTGCAGAGCAGAGATTGAAAGGAGTGTGCTTATTCCTGTTGCTTGGATGCTAGGCTTCCCTAGGCTGCTTGCTTGCCTTGGGGTCTCTGCAGAGAACTGGCTGGCACCCCTTCTGCTGATGCCTACAGGAGCTCAGAGCATGTCCCCGTGCAGGTCTCTCAGGCAGCTGCAGCACTGAGAAAACCAAAGGCCTTGCTGTGCCCCTCCCTACTAAAAGAAAGGACGTTTTCAGGTAAGCAGATATGTTTCTTCCTATTCTCTAAGGGTGTTACGCCAACCCTTTTCACTAGCAGTACACTTGACCGTTAAGGTCTTGTCCTTTGCATCTCTTTGCATAGAGTGAGATATGAGAGAGGCAAAAAAACCTATTTGCTAATCATGGCCAACTACCAGCCAACAGCTGGGTTGTTTGCTAGCCTATATTTTGTCCACTCATGTTACTGTTTTGGCTTCCGCTGCTCCTACATGGCCAGATAGCAAAAGCAACCTGCCCTTGTTTCTGGTGAAGCGTTTCTGACCCTTCTCCTTCAGATGCAGGCCCTTGTTACCTGTGTCTTTATGACATCCTGACTGAATTCCTGTAATTTGTTCTACGTGGGACAAGGCCCAAAAATCACTGAGAAACTTAAATTGACACAGAATATGCCTACCTGTTTAGTAAGTGTATTTCTTTGCAGAGAACATGTTACACTTATGCTTTGTTGTCTGCACCTGCTTCGAGTGTGTTTTAAGGTTAGCATTTTTATTATTATTTTATTATTATTATTATACTTTTATATTTATATAATTATATATTATATATATATATATTTATATATATAATATATAATAGATATATACATTTATATTGTTTTCATGCATAAAGGTCGCAACCAGGTAGGGCCCCCATTGTGCTAGGTGCTGTACAAATATATAAGGTGCTTCGTTTGAGACCTGATCCAGATGAGAAACTGTAAGTGGAAGCAAAAATGAAATTTGATGTATGTGTGTATCTCCTCTCCTACCCAGTTCCTTCATACAGGGGTTGGCGCAATATGGTCCCACATTCCCTCCCCCCAACAGTGTTTTCTGTCAGAAATGGTAAAATGTCCCCCATTATCTAATTTACAAATATTTATGAAAAGTCTTTGTTTCCATGTGTGAAACTCAAATTGTGACAGTTGTGTCTGGCGCTTACTTGAGGTTGCTGCATTTTGTCTGTATGCGAGTGTATCATTCTTTCTTGTTCTCACATTTCGATATAGGTATACACACACACACACACACAAACTCACCTATCTGTAGTTATCTCTAGATATAAGCAATTTGTCAAGCTGTAGACATTGATGTTGCAAACACACATTCACGTGTTTAACTTAATGCACGTGAAGAATGGGGCCAGTCGCATGCACAAAGTTTGTGTGTGCGTGTTCACAGGACTGGGGCCAGGGTTGTCAAGATACAGAGAAGAGGGACTGTATTGTTCTGGGGATTAGTAAAGGGCTATTCCTTTTTACCTCTGAGTGCTGTTGGAATCTAGTCGGTCAGTGACTGTAGAGAAAGAGAAGGGGCCTCAGACAAGACCCTGTAGTTGTTCATAGCTCTTTGTTAGTTGATGGTTGTCTTGTAGCCTAAGCAAACAGAGTTTGTTGATCTCAGCTGAGTTCCCAGTGGACAACTATCCGCATGGCACTAAAACTCTCTCTACCATCCGCCTGTCTGACAGCCTCAGCCGGGAGGCCAAGGACTGAAAAAGCCTGGAAAAGGAGCTGTCTTCTCTCCCCAGAGCTGATTTCCTTTGGATTGGGGTTGGCAGGGATGGTGTGCCTGCTCTCCAAGGAGCAGCCCTGGAAATTGAAGCCCTCTGTCACTCTGGCACATTTCAACAACAGTCCATTCAAATGCAAAACAAGAAGGTGGCTGGAAAAGCAGAAAGAGCTCATCTCAGAAGCCCTGCCCGGCCTGCGCTGGGAGCCTGCTCTGTGCCTGTTGCATAATCATCTCTCTGTCCCCAGGTGGAGCTTGCACTGACGTCAATCCTGCAGAAGAAATTCTTTCAGTCACCCAGTCTGCAGTGGAGACAGGGCTACGTTCCTGGTGCATGTCATTTTCTCACACCCACACGCTCATTGCACCCTAGCGCCTCGTTCGGAATGATGGCAATTTCACAGTGATCCCGGCTAAGTCTGCTGCCTCACGGGCACAGCCCTGCTCTCACATCTCTGCGGTGCCGTTTGCATGCAGAGCTCTGGTACCAGTCTAAACTGTACATTTAGGACCTCAGGGGAGTGATAGAAAGTGACAAAGCCCCAACACAGCACACTGTTGTGAAGATGAATAATCTCAGCTGGGGACTCTCGGCCCTTCATTGTAATCCCACAGCCAAACCAATTCTAAATTGGGCCTTTAAACACAAAAGCTAAGCGAGGTGGGGGGATTGTGGAACTTGGCCCCACTGCGGCACTGACGCTATCCACAGAAAGATGCTGCGTGTGTAACGCACCATGCTGGGCTCTGCAGTAGAAGCAGAAGTGCCTGGGGAGGAGAGGGGAAGCCTTCTTAAGCCTCTTTGGATCTCAGAGCATTGTGGAAGATGCTGGCCAGACCTCACGGTGCACTTGGGAAATACTAGCGGAAGACTCCCAGCTGCTGTGTGTGTGAGCATGTGCAGGCTTCTACCCAGCTCACGCATGCAGGTGCAAACACAACATAGTGCTTACCTTTCATGTAGTGTGGTGAGGTGGCTACCCTGCACCCTCCAGGAAGGGGTTAAGAGGGCCAGGGAGAAGCAGACAATGGGAAGGAGCTGTGGGATAGCAAATCAGGGCCCAGGAGTCTGGTATGTTAGGGTGCTGCCAAGTAAAGCAGGGGCAGTCACTTCCAGGCGTCTTGGGGCACTCGCTTAACCCCTCTGCCTCAGTTTCCTCATATGTAAAAAAGGTCAGCAATACTTACCTACCTCACAGTGGTACTGCAAGTAGAGCTCTGTGAGAATTCTGAATATTTCCTTTCCAATATCGTACTAAAAGCCAGCTGCTGTAAACTAATAAGAAAAACCACACTCATTGAGTTGAAACAGAGATCCCCCCACTATTTATCCTTGTTAGTAGACAATAACACGTCAAGGAAAAACAAAAAAAAGTTTCAAAAGCTTAGACCGAAGGTTATCAGAGTACTTAATTAATGAGGAATGTTCTGACAGAATTTGCATATCTTGAGGCCTGGACAAACATCTCCCACAGGGCATGCGTAAATAAATTTATTGGTCTTTTTCTGAAACACGGATCCCAGCATGTCCACCATAGCACCAGGGAGGGAGAGCAGGGTCAAGCAAAGGTTAATAAAGGGGCTCCCCTCCAGGCTTAGGCTGCACAGACCTGCTGAAAGGCCAATCAATTTTGGCTGCTGTTAGCAACAAGTATGATACACTATCACGTGGTCTTTGGCCCTTTTACTGGTCTGGTCAAAACCAAGGATAAGTGGGGAGGGATCTTTGTTTGCACTCAGTGAGTGTGTTTTTTGGATCCTGCAATGACAGCTAGAAGATCTGGCCAGTTGGAACGCCGTCACTGTTCCCACTTGAAAGCCGCCGCAGACTTCGGTAATTATTAAGGGTTGAGGGTTGGGGTGTTTTACTAACCTGTTTCGGACATGTATAAGTGCTTGAGCCTAAGTAAAAGTATACCTTCAAAGTAAGAGCACACTCGTGTAGTGCTTGAACACTCGTGTGGTGCTTTAGTGAAGGCATAGCTTTGTAGTAAGAGCACTGTTGTGTTATGCTGTTTCTACCAGTCCATCTATCAACTGGACGGCCATGTCTCCATTTGACTTATTTCCTGACACCACCTTGCACAAAGTAAAGTTACCACCAGCTTTGGGCTGACAGAACCCTGGGTAACAAATATTATCTCATTGCTTGTGTGTACTCCTGTCTGTCTATATCCATCTTTTGTCTCTTGTCTCATACTTAAATTGAAAGCACTTGGGGACAGAGACCATAATTTTGTTCTATGTTTGTATAACACCTAGCAAAAGGGATCTTGGTTCAGGACTAGGGCTCCTAAGTGGGACAGTAATATAAATAATAAAACCAACACACACCTCCCCAAAGCTACTTATCTACATTAGCAGACACTCAAACAACCCCCAAACCAACAAACCCCTCAGTAAACAAAAATGTGGCATGAGATGTTTCTCTATCCCTTGGGTACAGAATTCAGCTTCTAGCCTTTTCAATTCTAATGCAATGATGCCTCATGGTGAATCACTGAATCTCTCAACAGTAACTAATCACCCTGGTCCATCTTTCTTCCATGAATCTCTTCTTCTTGACGTTCACCTTGATTCGAGACTGACTCACTGGCTGCTGAGCTATGAACGTGGAAGTGTTTATTGTCGAGCTGTATAGTTTGGCTTCCAAAAGTAATGAAAAATTAGAATAAAGCAGAGAGGCTTAAAAGCCAGTACTAAAAAAGTCTGACATTATTATGATCATGAACAATTTAGAGAGAGCTACACCATTACAAAAACAAATTATTAATTAACCCCAGTCGATAGCATCCTAGATGTACATGACATTTTACAGAAACTCAGACAGACAAAGCACAGGTATTTATTTTGTTCACTCATCTATAATAATAATTACCTATTGTTTTTGTGATGTGCAGACAAGAAGGTGCTGCCCCGGCCCTGATGAGCTGCAGTCTAAGGACAGAAAGATGGCCACACAGGCATAGGCTGGAAGACAGCAGTAGGACACACAAGTGGTCAAGGTGGTGGTTAGCCATGTCTTGGCAAAGTGAGGGGAAGGTATAGGTTAACTAGACAGGTCAATTGCAGTCAGAGGGGTTTATTTTAGGCATCTGTATGAGCATTACAATGCAGCTTGATAAATGGTGACACAGAGCTATTCAGAGGTTGGCCCCATGTCTCCCATCATGTCGACGACAGAGTTAGGAATAGAATCCTGGCGCTCCAACTCCTCTTCCATGGCACTAGGGGGCGCTATATTCAGACAACAGTCAGTGGGTATGTCTACATTTTGGAGTGAGCCTCCTGACCTGGGGCGATGGACTGGGGTTAGCGGAGCTCACGCTAGCTCTCCAAAAACAGCTGTGTGGACAGCGCTTCCAAGTTATTGTCCGGGCTGGAGCTCTGGCTCTGAAGCCTAAGGTGCGGGCTGAGCTCAGTTGCAACTTGAGTCTGTTGATCACTCCAAAATGCCATGTAGACATCCCCTGTGTGTTCCTCTTGCCCTGGAGAGCTCTGGAAGGCTTTCTGCTCTCTTGGGACACAGCACCTCAGCCTGGGCCCTCTGGAGGTGGTCATCTCTCCACTGCTGCTTACTGTAGACTGTGTGTTATAAACCCAGACTAGCTCAAAATCTTTAACCTCTGTGGAGGCTGTCAACAATGGGTATCAATTGCGACCGGAGTTGTTGCCCCACCAAGGTGAAAGCCAAACTGTTGCTTCTCATAAGTCAGCTTGGTGTCAGCTTGATGGGTATGGTGGCATTTTTATATGAGGCTATCTCTGCCCTCTGCCTGAGCAAAAAACCCCTCCAACGCAAACCATGTGTTCCATATATATTTTTGTTGTGTATTTGGAGAAAACAGATTACAGTCTTCATCATATGGTGATGATAACACTCTTTCCATTCCACTAGGATCTCTGGACGTTAAACAGAATCTACTAAAGCTAGACATTTTTAAATCAGCAGGTCCGGGTAACTTGCATTCAAGCATTTTTTAAAAGACCTGGCTGAGGAGCTTGCTGGATTATTAATGGTGATTTTTCAGTACGTCTTGGAGCACTGGGGATGTACCAGAAGACTGGAAGAAAACTAACGTTGTGCCAACTTTTAAACCAGGTAATTGGGATGACCCAGGAAATTATAGGCTTATCAACCTGACATTGATCCTGGGCAAGAAAATGGAGTGTCTGATGCAGGACTTGATTGATAAAGAATTAAAGGGGTGTCATCTAATTAATGCAAGTCAACATGGGTTTATAGAAAATAGATTCTGACAAACTAACAATATCTTTTTTATTTATGAGATTACAAGTTTGGTTGCTAACGGTATATTTAGATTTCTGTAAGGTGTTTAACTTGGTGTTGCCCAACATTTTGATTAAAAAACTAGAATGATATTGCAATTACATGGCACACATTAAATGGATTAAGACTGGTTAACTGATCTCAAAATGTAACTATAAAAAGGGAATTGTCATTGACTGGGTTTGATTCTAGTGCAGTCCCTAAGCAATCGGTTCTTGGCCTATGGTATTTAACATTTTTTGTCAGTTATCTGGAAGAAAATATAAATCTTCACTGATAAAACTTACAAATGACATTAAAACTGGGGGGAGTGGTAAGTAATGAAGGTCACTGATTTAGAGTGATGTGGTTTGCTTGATAAACGGGATTCAACTAAACATTTTAATACATCTTAACGTAAATATCTCGATCTGCGAACAACGAATGCGGGCCACACTTACAGGATGGGGGACTCTATCTTGGGAAACAGTGACTCTGAAAAAGATGTGGGGCTCATGCTGGATAATCAGCTGAACATGAGCTCCCAGCGTGATGCTGTGGCCAAAAGAGCTAATGTGATCCTGACATGCATAAACAAGGGAATCTCAAGTAGGAGCAGAGAGGTTATTTTACCTCTCTATTTGGCCTTGGTGTGATTGCTGGTGGAATATTGTTCTGGTGCCCACAATTCAAGAAGGATGTTGATAAATTGGAAAGGGTTCAGAGAAGAGCCACAAGAATGATTAAAGGATTAGAAAATATGCCTTACAGTGATAGATTCGAGGAGCTCAATCGATTTAGTGTAACAAAAAGAAGGTTACGGGGTGACTTAATTCCAATCTAGAAGTACCTACATGGGGAGCAAACATTTAAGAATGGGCTCTTCCATCTTTCAGAGAAAAATATAACATGTTCCAGTAACTGGAACCTGAAGCTAGACAAATTCAGCCTGGAGATAAGGTAAATTTTTACCAGTGAGAGTAATTGCCACTGGAACTATTTATTAAGGATTCTGGTAGAGGTTCCAGCACTGACCATTTTAAAATCAAGATTGGATGTTTTTCTAAGAGGCATGCTGGTCCGTTCTGGCCTGAGAATCTATGAAAGCCAGAGGATCCCTGATGCCCCATTAACTAATTGTGCCACATAGGCTCAGGTCTGCACTGGGAGGGCTGCTCCCCTGCACCTCCATAGCACGCTCAGCTACTCCTGCGGCTGCCCCCTTACTGCTGTCTTTGGTATGACTGGCTTGCCCAGGGTCATACGGCTGCTATTTCATCTGTCCTTTGGGCAGGGCACTGCAGGGAACAAAGGCATCCGTACCATGCCTGGAGCTAGTTTAGCCTTTCATATCCAGTAGACCGGCACACTGGTGTTCTTGGCTATCCCTCCTTTGTTCTCTTGCTATATGCTGGCTGCCTGCTCTACCTCTCTGAGAATGATGTACGGAGCCCAGGAAGCAAATCAATAAAGGCAATTAGTTTTCACCTTCATTGTTCTGGTCTTTGACGCCTGTTTTTGCATCTGTTATGGTTTTTTTCACCCACACTGTAACAAATCTCTATTGTTGAGTATTTTTATGTATACAAAATGTCAGATCCAAATAGAGCTATTATGTGTAGGGAGCCACTCTTTTGTAGTGAAATTGTTATTGAAATATCAGAGCAGTATGTCAATAAATGCCAGGCTTGAATGCATGGTCCTGGAGCCTGCAGGCAATTTTCTGCCCTGCGGGGTGTCTTCCTTGGCATACAGTAGGCTGCTGGTAAAAGCGAAGGAATAATACGTTCTTCCTGTAGAACTGGTGGAGTGTTATGACTGCTCAAGAGCAGAGAAATGGCCTGAAGGTGCCCTGTAGATTGCGGCATACCCATGTAATTTCTTAGAGGGGTTTGGTCTCCTAGGTCTCAGTAAAGCAATTCTTACTTGAAACGGATAGTACTTGTGTGACATTGGGATGGCCAGTGCCAAGCAACTTTGCAAGCTGCATGGCCCAAATCCGACCTTTAAAAACATGGTAAAGGAAAATACAAATGGTAATGGAGGACCATTCCTTATAAGTAGACTAGAGTTTTGATATGTAAGTGTATTGTTGGTAGTTATTTGATGTTGTTTACATATATCTTGTTAGAGGTTCACAATGTAGATAAATTGCTTTCCTGTGTATTACTGTTGTTCTATTGATTAAGAGATCAAAAGGGAATATTAACATCTCGATGAAACTTTGATGTAATATCATTTGCCTGTATTTCTCTTTGAGGTTTAAATAAACTGTCTGTTAACGGTGCTAATGCAGCTAATTGCCGGTGTGTGCCTAGGAAATGAAGGTTTTACTTCAAAGGACAATATGCATTACTATTCTCCACTCAAGGAAATATCTGTGAACTGTCTTGATAGTTAAAACAGTTATTGCTGACTGTATTGTCTGAGCGTGATGCTCCCCCCCTGCAAGTAGACTACTGCATAGCCGGGTCACCCCAATTTTTCACTCCTGGGCCCCGACTTACCCCGCTTTGCTGTGTGAACCACCCACTCCTGAGTCCGCCCACGTCCAGCCTCCTGCAAGTAATCGGTCCCTGACCTAGTGAAGAAGAGCTTCTGGCCAGCCACTCATGGGACATAACTCTAGCCACCACCCCCAATCCCAGAAACAACCCCGGGCACTGCCGTCTTGCATGGTTCAGTGCTGTGCACAGCACCCTTCAGTATCATTTACACTTGTCCATCATTTGATCAAAGAAACTGCTTTATGCATCAGCTCTGTCCCTCCAAGTGACGTGTCTGCACATCCTCATTCCACGTGCGCTGTTTTAGATCAAACAAACAGAAGTTTAATGATTACAGCAGGATTTTAAATGAATCCAAGTCAGTTTAACATAAATCAAGGAGTTAGTCACAACCAACTAAAAGATAATTCGCCTTCTAAATTACGCTTAGTCCCTTTCAGTCTATGACGTTGGCTTAACACACAGGCTGCTTGTGATGTGTCTTGAAACCAGGACCCCCCCTCTCCTTGTGGGTAGATTCTGAGTCTTTGGTGTTGCTTAGAAGATGGATTCCATGGGAGAGCCCGAGACAAAGACGCCTCAGCTTTTAACAAGTTTCCCCAACGCCCCTTGGGGTCAGGTGATCGGCCCTGTCTGGTAATGGGCATAATTTCTTCCACTTGAGCCAGAGTGCTCACCGGTGCTTAGGCCAGTCCATTGTTCCTGTATGCATGCCTCTGCTGGGTGTGGAAAAATAGCTTTGTGTTCATCTGCATCTATTCAAGCCACGTGAGACACATTTGGGGATATGACCCAGCCGAGTTTCCTATCTGTACATACGACATGCAGGGAACATGCTACCATAACAATAATGTTCAGTATGTCATGAGCATTCCAAAAACACCTTACATGACACACTTTGCATCAGACAATCCACAGTTACACTGTAAGGGTGAACATGAATGATATACAAATCACACCATAAGGGTGTACGTGGGGTACAGCGTTTCACCGTGAGAAAGGACACATTAACTAAAGATCAAATTGTCGGCTCACTTTCATCAAAGCCCACGTGATGAAGTTACTTGCAAGGACCCATCTTGCTTCAACTATAAGGGAAGCTTCATGTCTGATCCTTTTTATCTCAAATCTCTCCAACCTTTGTCAGGGGAAGTTTGGATCGCAAGATTGGGATCCCAGGACCAGCCTGGAATCACCCTGCTAATTCTCATCAGATAATTTAAACAAACACTGTACATGGATTATTTGGTCTTCACTTCCTGCGGCATTTCTCTGGACTGGATTTCTATCAAGGAAGCTTTAAACAAGGACTGATGACCCTCGAGCTGTTTGGGTAATTTCTAGAGACTTTTGCAAATTAAGAACATTTACAACCCAGCAATGTATCATCTTTGCTGTGAAACTGACCTAAGAACTTTATTTTCATCTGTGTATGTATAATGATCACTTAACCATTTCTCTCTTTCCTTTTTTAAAAAAACATCAAATTAGGTTAATTAATAAGCATTGGCTTTAAGTGTGTATTTGGGTAAGAGCTGAACTATTCATTGACCTATTTGTAATATGGCCGCTCCTTTGGAATTAGTAGAACTTTTTTTATATATGATGGGTAAAGATTTTCAGTAATCGCCGTCGAATTTGACTTGGCTGTCTGGGTGAGAGCGTAAGGCTGGACTGTTTCAAAGGAACTGCGTTTTTGATTTCTAACTGACCAGTAAGGTCCTATAGAAACTGTTTGTTGCTGGCTTGGCATATCTTACGGAAGAAAAACCACCAGTGTTTAGGGCTTCACCGGCTCCATTCTTTGCAGTTTTGCCCTGTTTGTGCTATCTCAGTATAGTTGCCCTAGAGGCCAATATCACAGTTTGTGTGCAGGGTCCCACTCAGTCACTAAGGACTGCACCTAGGAGGACTGCTTGATGTGAACGAGGGCTGCAGATCAGGTCCCATATGTAGCTGTGTGCCCACGTGTTGGGAGGAAATGACCGTGTGCGCATGCTTGTTAAGTAGTTTCCTAGTCAGAGGTTAATTAAATGCATAATGATAGAGCTCTCATCTTGAAGGGGTTTTAGTTGCTGGGACTTTTACGATGTCCAGTGAATACAGCTGTGGGACATGCCTATTGCCTCAGTGATTTGGCTGTCTTAAGAACAAATGGGATGTTTTACAGGGTTGCTATTCCAGCACTTGTGTAAAATAACCTACTTAGTGACTTGCCCACCTCCCAGCAGTGCTGCAAGGGTTAATGAATGTTGGGAAATGGCTTTGAGGGCCTCAGATGAATCCTACTGAAGGAGGAAGAATTGTCACGGTGGCTTGGTTGAATTTGAGCTCAGAGCTTTAACTTTCACTGACCATTTTCCCAGGAGAGGAGGGTACAGGAGGGACACGCTCACTCATCCATTTCCACCCTCTCTTCCTCCTTCTTCCTGGTTTCCATTCCTGCAACTCTCTGAACAGGAGCTTGGCTGGGAAAAAAGGGCACAGGCATTTTATGGATGGAGCAAACACTCCAGTCACATACATATGTGCAGTGCCCCCTTGTGGGTCATGCTAGGGCAGACCAGAGCCCTGTTCCATGCAGGCACAAACTCTGATATCTAATGGAAAGGATGGTGTTTCCTCAGGAACCTTATTCTCAGCGGTACAAGTGAATAATACAAACAGAGGCAGTCGTGAGGTTATTTATTATTTATTATTATGTATTATTATTGTATTATAATACAAACAAAGGGGTCGTGAGGTTATTATGGGGGGTCATGAGCTATCAGCCCCCATGCATGCCGTTGCTGTGGCTGTCAGCACTTCAGAGCCCTTCAGAGATGTGTGGCCAGGGAACAGCAGCTGCTGGCCGGGTGCTCCGAAGCTGCACTGCTCCCAGCAGCGCAGCGCAGAAGAGGTGGCATGGCATGGGGGGGAGCGGACTGGAATGGGATGGGTCGTAACTTTTGGGGGGTTTCATCAGAGCCTGAAATATTTTCAATGGGGTCCCAGGAAAAAAAAGTTTGGGAACCCCTGAAATATTGTTTGATGTTTAACATTAGAGTTCCTGGGCCCTGACTCTGACATAAAGAGCAGTACAGTGTGTCATTGAGCAAGCGCTTTGAGACCAGATTCACTCACTGACCTGACTGGCAATTACTCACATCCTACAATGGTAGAATAGGGTCTCTAACGTCTCTGTGGCTTAGTACGCCTATCTGCAAAAGTCAGTGTAATACCATCCGTCACATAGGAGTGTTCTCAGCTCTCATTAATGCTTGATAAGTGTGTGGTCACCTTTGCTAGAAGACGCTGTATGAGTGCAAAATATGATCTCCGTTAATGGCTCCGTATATAAAATGGAACAGTGATCTTTGCTTCTTCTGTTGCCCTAATTAAACTGTAGCTGATAGAGGGCATGTAGTTCAGTAAGGCTCTCCTGCCTCTGGGCTAAGTGGCAATCTTCCACCTAGGCTTTAGTTAATTTTTAGAAGACAGGGAAAGTAAAGGTGCCATATCAGACAAGCTGATATCCTCATTCTCTCAGTGATTTTAGTGACATTAATAGCAATTCGCAGGTGTTTAGCAATATTTCCAGCCTGAGACCTCAAGGTACCATAATTAGGGTATAATTAGAAGAAATTCGTAGAGGAACCATGTGCTCTTCTGTCCCAGAACACTGAGATCTCTCCCTCACTGCCGCTGTGCAACTCCATTGAGCAATCAGGATTCCCAGGATTGTTCTGCCGTTACAATTCCTGGCTACCTAATTATTTGGGAAAGGCATAGGCACCCCTTGAGGTCTTTCATGAAAGGTGTAGGTTTTGAGGCAGAGGAAAGCTAAGAAATCTAGGGACAGGAGTGTGCCATTTTCCTGCCATTGACACCATGAGCAATTCAGAGCAACACCATGCTCACCACGTTAGCACCATCTCAGTGGGAATGATCCAGCAGGTCTCCTGTGTGCAGAGCTTTCCATTGATTTCACTTAGAGTTTGTGCACAGAGGACAGGCAGGCTGAGGCCCTGGGTCATTTCCTATGCACAGCCATGCCTGTATGATAGACACGTGCAAGCAGGGGATGGCAGAAGAATTTGTGACCCGCGATGATAGAAGTTAAGGTGGAAGAGATCTTCTTGGCCACCAAGTGTAGCTTCCTTGCGCAAATCATTCTCTTCCCTTCACGGGTTCTCCATACTTTCCCCCACCTGTTTGTTATCCCTGTTGCTGTTATATAACTCACCAATCCCTGCCCGTATCCAATCCACAGAGGACATAAGTCTGTTACAGACCCAGCTACAGACCCTAGCTCTTCAGCTCAAGTTGTTGAGCCGTCATGCTTGTAGCTGTGGAGGTCCCTGGTTCAATCCAAGATGGCGACCCTCATGCCATTTCCCTTCTGTCACCCTGAGCACACTCTATCCCCATTTGCTATTCCACTGGGGGCATTGTTCCCCCTATGCTGCTCTGACAAGCACATTATGGAAAATCTCTTTGAACATTCCTGCAGCCTCTGTCATCTCTCTTGGTGCCTTTTAGAGGATTGAATTGTTTTCTCTAATAAGATTTCCCATGTTATCTAAGTTTTCTTCCTTTTACTATTAAGGCCATTACTTTCCGGAATTCATCCTGGGTTGGCCTAGAATAGCTATTCTTCCCCTTAACTTATTTCCACTCAAAAGCAGTCACAGGATTCTCATGTTCCACCCATCCCACCTCTTCTTCCCTTCATTTTAACCAGGTAAGATGAGTTCCTTTAACCTCTCTTCCTATGACATATGTCCCAGCCATCTTATCACTTTGCAGGGCTGCTTTGTAGTCTTGCTGTTTAAATACTTCAGCATTTTCATTTTTCTGATCTGAATCAAGAGCCAGGCAAAATGTGGGCTGATAGAAGCCATTAAATCATAACTTCCCCCTTACAAGGGGAGCTGGGAGCAGGCATTCTAGGCTCATCCGTTTCTTCAAAGTGGGAGCTAGGTGAATATCCTCTGAGAAAATTATAGCATGACCCCATTGCATTCTGCAGTATGTGGTTCTGTTTGGCATGTTAAAAACTGAGGCCCGGTCTACACTTACCATCTGGATTTGGCGGCAGTCGATGGGAGATACGCAAGTGACGTCACTCACTTGCGTATCTCCCGTCGACTTTGCTGCGCCTCCTTCGTGCGCCGTCCACACTGTGATGCGTCAAAGGGAACAGCGTTCCCTTCGACGCAGCGCTACACCACTTACCGGGGCGGTTTTCCTGCGTCGCTTGCTGGATCGACTGAGCGGGTCTACACATTTTGGCCACCGAATTTGCCACGAATTTGCCACCATCAGTGTAGACCCAGCCTGAGTGGGTATAGAACAGTATTTATTAGCATTCCATTAGTTGTACCGAGCAGATTTTTGGGACAGTGATAACAAGTTATGGGGATGATTGTAGCTGTGAGATGCAATTAAAGTAAAGGAGAGAGATGAAACCAGTCTGAAACATCTAAATGAAACATCTGAAGTCTTCAGGATCTGGTTGTAGATTGGAATTTCTAATGAATAATACATACACTAATATAACAGAGCCGTAATCTGGTCTCATTTACACACCAGTATCAATCTGGAATAACTCCACTGATTTTAATACAGATTGATGCCAGTGTACCTGTGGTCAGAATCATGCCCATTACATTGTGATCTGCATTCAGGTAGCTTTGCAAACTGAGTACAAGCTACAGTATGGAAAAATCATTTCACCCACCAGTGAAATGCAACCAGAGTTGGAGTGAATGGTTAGTCTTTAAGGAGCCCACAGCAAGACCACCCGAGCACTCAGAATAGGAAGTAGAGGTTAATTAATCATAGGAAAAATACAAGAGAACTTTAATGAGCAGAATATGAATTATCTGATTTGAATTCAGCTGCGGTGCTCAGGCCAACACACATCCTCTGATGTAATGTCAGGGGGATCACCAACTCGTAGACTTATGCATCATCCCATAGACAGCCCAATGCCTCCTAGTGAATCAATGGAACAAGTGCCAACTACTTTCTCCCAAATACCACTCCTTGCAGCATCTAGGGGTTGCATGGAGGTCTCCTAGTTAAATGCTGGCCAGGCCCAAGGACCAAGCTTGTGCAATCTAATGAGCTCGCACCCTGTGGCAGTAAGTATTGAATAGCTCCTGCGAATGTTTCTTTTTCATGTCCCTTCTGTTTTTATGTCCTTTGCTGCTCTTGGGATGTAATATCACAGATGAGAGCCTCTTGAGGATCAAAGGGCAGACGAATTCACTGATGAAGTAGTGACACGTTAGTGAAGCAGGTGCTGCGTTTCTCAGCTGGCTGCTTTGAGCTTTCACTGGCTCAGTAAATGGCCTCTTGAGTTCCTCTTTGTACTGAGGACTCGACTCCTCTTTCTTAGCATTGGTATAAAACCAGTGTCACTCCACTGATTCCTGATTTACAGTGGCGTGAGAGAAGATCCAAGCTTCTGAGGTAGATCATCAAGTCCTCAGAGTAATGGCATTCTTGCCAGCTTTCTCCTTCTGGCCTTAGGCTGTGTCCCAATCCTTCCTCTCTTCTCCCCCCCTGACATCACACAATGCAACAGAAACAATGGCATTCTGGTTTCTGGGCACCCCCTCCCCACTCCAAAGAGGCCCATTGAAATAATTAGACTCTGCTTGAGACATCTGGGGACCGGGTATTATGGAGATCGACTATAAAAATGGCATGTTGGATACGAAATGACCCAGAATAAAATACTCCAACATGCATGCAAAATGTTAAAAATCTAGTAAGCTACATCCTCAGCTAGTGTACACTGGCGTTACTTCATTGAAGTTAGTAGAGCTTAAATCGGTGAAGCCCTCAATAAGACTGTGAGCATGAGGATATGGCCCAATGAAATGTATATAAAAGAAGCAAGGGATGGTACTGTGTATTTTACACCACACTTTATGCAGCACTATGGTCTTGATTTGTCACGGCCTTGCACTTGGTGTGTAGTATCGGGCACCTCTGCAAACCAGCTGTAAAATGCTGCCATTCTGCTTTGGTAACCGGGTACGCTTCCTCTGCACGGGTGTAAATGATACTGGGGCAGGGCAACGCAGTGGAGAATCACTTCCTGTGACTTAACTCGGTGGTGGGCGCTAGTGAGTGCTCACCACTACTGAAAACCAGGTGGTTTAAAATCTGCGTACCCGTGACTGGATGAGACACCTGAGTTAATATGAGGCTCCTGGGTGGTGGTGGTGGTGATGCCTTTTTTGTATGTCGGTACCGGTTTTAAACTAGAGCCGGCTGGATCAGGGGTGACCTTTTAGGATGTGATTTAATGGCAATCCTGCAAAATTATAATAATCCTTACGAGACAGGCCATGTCAGGTACCTTTAGAGAGGTTAGAATTTGCTAAGCATGACGTCATTGCTTATGTGTACGTGTCATATTTGTAACGTACCTTCTAAATATATAAGGCATATCTGTGTTTCAGCTTGTGCTGCGTTCGTGGGCGACACCCCAGACAGGATGGCTGCAGCACTAGCCTGCTCAATGGCCCATTGGGGAAACCCACAGGTACAATGGGCCCCGGCCAGGGAGGGGAGAAGCCACGGCTACACCTGAGTCACCCGACTACGGCCTGAGTCACCAGGACATGTAAGAACAAGCCCTATGGACAGGGGAGGGAGACTTTCTCCGACTCTAAGGCTTTTCCATGCCACGTGTTGAGAGCTTGTGTTTGAAACAAGCCACATGGCAATCCACTATGAAAGGCAGCTGCACCAGATCCGTATTCTCTTCAGTCTACTTCAGCTACATCTCTGCTTCCTACCTCTGGAACAACTCATCTACAACTGAAGCTGTGAAACAAAGGACGGAGACCCATCCAGGTACTGGATGTACGCCGGAGGGATCATACAAGCCTGCAAACTCCACAATTATACTGAAAACCTGATAAATAAGGCCTTTCAGATCATTTGTACGTATGTGATTGCTTTGACAACTTAACATCTCTCTTATTTGTTTCTTTCCTTTTATAATAAACCTTTAGGGTTACTTACTAAAGGATTGGCTGGCAGCGTGGTATTTTGGGTAAGATCCAAACTTATATTGATCTGGCACTCTGTCTGATCGTTTGGGGTCAGGAGAACCTTTTTGGTAAAGAGCATAGAGTTTTAAACAACTTTTCTCTTTTCTGGACTTGGTGGCTGATTGGGAGCCAGCGACTGAAATGCAGTAAAGGGGGCTGTGTATATTTTTTGTTTTAGCTTCTTAATAACCCATGTGGGGAATCAGAAATACTGTTTGTGGCTGCTTGGGAAGTCTAGCTTCAGTGTTATCTACCAGTGCTGGAGAATCTGCTCTCCTTTTGCAGTCAGCCCTGACCATGGCATTTTCAGGTGGTCAACCCCAGGCACGACAGGTCACAAGAGTTAAGGGGCCTGAATTTCTACTGACCTTCACCTTCTGCTTTGTGGCTGTGAATCATCCCAGCCACAGGGCCATCTGATGCAGGGGCCTTTTATACCCACTTTTCACAGGGGTAAATGTTTCTACAAAGTGCAGGGCTGTGAAGGGTTGGCGTGAGGTGGCTGAATGGGGGAGGAAGCAGAAGGACAAGCACTAAAGCTTGTGGGGCTCCACGAAGGAAATGTCTTGGCTCAGAAGGGACTGTACCGCCCGAGAGAGAACTAGGAGGGTGTTCTAATACACAGGGTTAAAGACGGCAATGAAATCACGGAGGTAGTTAAGGAAGAAGCCTTCAGCAGCAGCAAAAGAGGAGGTAACAACTGATTGTCCAGGGAAGTCATTGCTGTGTTCTGACCAGGACAAAGCTCGGACTGAAGCCACGCAAGGGCACCTTTTTCATTAAGAAGACAGCAGTGTTGCTTCACTTAAAGCTGAGCCAGCTGATTATTTGTGATATTGTCTTTGCATTAAATTCTTAAAAGAGTTGAAAGCTCATGAGGGGGGGTTGGGTTGGGACAAGCCCTATAGAGTGAAACCCTCCCTCTCTGGGACATGGAGAGCACATCATCTGTCATGCAAGATCTCGCATGTGCACACAAACACACCAGAGCACCTCTTCCCCATCCTGGCTTGAAAGGAGAGCCTCTTCTCTCTGCCCATTTACTGTTTGCTAAAGCAGCCAACAAAGGGGCTGATTAGACCCAGTTGTGGGGGAACTGGACTGAGGCCACCAAATCATTTCACATGGGCTACTGAGCAGCCTTTGGTGGTAATTTAATTTGGCTCACTAGTGACCTGGGCCATGTCTGAAGTGTGACCTAGGTCTTCTCTTCCCTTCTGTCTCAATTGGATGCATTGGAGTGAAGAAAATGATTAGTGTGCTCTCTGCACACATCACTTGTTCACATCTCTCATTCGTTTCTGTCACGGAAGCACCAGAAACCAAAGTTATCAGCCCACAAATAAACAAAATTACTAGAGCTGGCCTTCCATCTGGCTATAAATATAAAACTTCTGAGGCCACAACTTGTACTTCTCTCTGGAGGCATTTCCATCTATCTCGGGAACAGTCTCTCTGAATTTTTTACTTTATTTTTGTTGATTTGTATAACATTATAAGGACCTAACAAAAAAGAGGAGGCAGGTGCAACTACAGAAGCAATCCATAAAACACATTATAAAGTAAGTGCATGGTAAATTCATTTTATATTAAATGCACAATGAAGTAAATTAATTCAAAGTTCACTCCTGGAACCTGCATAGAAATGAACCAGCACAAAAATAGAAGAAATAAATGGTTGTTTCCCAGCAACTTAGCAGGCATATTCTAAGCTAGATGGCTGTTATTTCAGAGAAAAGAAAACACTCGGGAAAGAAAGTAATATATATATTTCATGAAGTTAAGCCCTGATTCTGGACATCACCAAACCATGTGCTTAATGCTCCATTGACTTCAGAAGAGTTAAGCACATGCTTAAAGTTTTAGGCCTTATGTGTTGTTTTTTTTCCTAAATTGGGGCCTCACATAACCATCCCAAATGTGGAGGTTTTTAAAAGGGTTTCAACCTCCACTCTGTTCTGTATATTCAGTTCAAATATCCTATATAGTCCAAAATTACCCATTTCTGAGGCTTGGCTTGATTTATCATTATCATGATAAAAGGTGCATTGTCTACTGAAGACCATTTTTTTTCAGAGGTTCCAAGGGCAGAAGGAATCACTGTCGTCATCAACTAGTCTAACCTTCTCTGTGACACAGGCCAATAGGACTTTTCCCTAAAATAATTCCTACAGCAGATCTTTCAGAAAAACATCCAATCTCTATTCTCAAATGGTCAGCGATGCAGAATTCACCACAATCCTTGGTAAGTTGTTCCAATGGTGAATTACTCTCACTGTTAAAAATGTATGCCTTTTTACTGGTCTGAAATTTTCTATATTCAACTTCCTACCTTTGGATCATATTATACATTCTCTGCTAGATTGAACAGCCCATTGTCAGTGGAATCTATGAACACGAGTTGTACTTTGGGTGCCTTATTGTCCTATTCTCCATTATAGGCTGCTGTCCCTCTTCATACTACATCTCCCATGATGCACCCTGACCTCATTTCATCTTGAGGGGAGACAACTGCATCATGGGAGGTCCTGTGGTACATGATGTGGTGCAGTCCAGCTGGGGAGTATGGCTCATACACGAGAATTGCGATATAAGGAAATTGAACCACAACCCCCGTAAGGAAAATATTTTGGTATACAAATTTCATTTTGAGAGTATTTTATTTTTCAATGAAAAATGAAATTTTCCATAGAAATCAGGTACATTTTATGAAAAAAAATTAGTCAAAAACCCAATTTGTCATCACAAAGCAGTTTTCCAGGTTCCCCACCTTTATAAGATGGGGCCAATAAATTATCTACCCTCACAGGAATGTTTTGAGAAATAATTATTTTAAAAAAAATGCTTTCAGATCCTCCAATGAAAGGCACTCAAGAAGTCCAAGAGTAGTTGTCATTGGTTGTCTGAATGTTCTGGACTGGAATTTGGTGTAGTCCAATATTTAGAAGACCTAAAATGTATGGAAGTGAACTGCACTAGGACTAAAATTGAAAGGAAAGGGGACTGCTAATCAGTGGAGTAGTTGGAAAGTGATCAATGGGGTTATGAAAAGGATCCAAAATTTATACATATCCTGTAAATAAGGCTTAAAAGTAGAGATAAGTTAGTGTGAATCTACAAAGGGTATTAATGGCTTTTTGACTGGCATATAATAAATACTAGACCTATTTTATATTAATACATAAAATGCTGTTTTGCATGCTAGAAATCTCTATGGCCTGAACTAACATTTATTCCTCTGTATGTGAAAGGAGCAGCTCAGAGAGTTCAGTCTAGTTATCTGGTAAGTGCCTGAACAAGATGGCCAAATAGTAAGTGGAATTCTGCCGTCGCCATTGAGGATGGTACCACAGGGTATTGAATATCTAGTATGCTTAGAGGGGAACAGTAAGGGTGTACTTCTAGTTCAGCATTAGCTGTGTTTAACTTCCCTCCTTTTATTGCCACCCTGTTATCACACTTCAGCAGGACAAAGGGGACAGAGCCATGATCACAACAGAAATGGGTTAGGAAATATCCAGTCTGCCTAATGATGACGACATTGACTTGGAGAGTTCTACAACCTTCATAGAGGTTCCATAGACTTGCAGAAACTGAGCCTGATCCAAATCCCATTGACGTCTGTGGAAAAGCCTCCTATAGACTTCACGGGGCTTTGGATCACATCCTGAGCCCTTGAAGCTAAGCAGGCCTTGGGATCAGCCAGAGTAACACAGCCTGGCCAGTGTCTGCCCCAACTGAGCTATGACTGAACCCTGAGTTGAGGGAGCCGAAGTAAGAGGAGGAAAAGGAAGGGAGGGGGAAAGGGAAAATCACAGCACATCACGAGCCGGGCCCTGATCAGTGGTTGGAGTTCGCTAGAATCACGGGAGAGGCGCTTCTTAAAGGCCGATTTGAAGGAAGATCAGGTAGTGGCTGTGTCGACTATAGCATGGTGCAGGTTGGGAGGGAGGGCAGAGGTGGTTAAGGGAGAAGCAGACAAAGGCTCGGAACGTGACATTGCGATAAATTACTGAATCAGCGATGTGAGGTAGGGGTCAGTTATGGAGGGCCTTAAAGGTAAAATCAACTGGCATGTGCGGAGGTGAAGGAAGAGCCAGTGGAGGGGCTCAAAGCTCTTTTAGTAAGAGCAACATGCTGGGAAGATGATCTCAGCAACAGCATTTTGAGTGGCCTTGATGGGTGCAAAGCTGCAGTAGCCAAGGGCAGACAGGAGGGGGATTTCGATGAGAGTTTTAGCTATGTGGACGGAGACAAATGAGGTCAGACTAAATGACTGTAATGTCCTGTCTGGCCTTAAAACCTATGAAACTGCAGCAGAAATTTAGGGTGTGGTTAAGTGGGGAATGTAATCAGCCCGGTGAATTTCCTCAGCATGTGGGAATTAATGCCCCTACTGTAACAATAAGAGCGGGGGGATCTTTACTCTCTCTCTTTTTCAGAGAAGGTAGACCCTCCAGCAGTGCGTGTCCTTCAATAACATAACCTTAATGAATAGACTAAATGCCGGAGCAGCTGGCACTTTCTCCCTTTGGGACAACGTAACAGCCAAGGGAGGGAGGGAAGCTTCTAAACAGCTGGAAAAAAGAACTAGATTGTCGATTCCCAGAAAAACCAAAGTAGGGGCATAACAGAGCAATGCAGAAAAGAGAGCAGCCACCTTTAAGCAGTCAATAAAATTCCATGGGTCAAAATCTGCAGAGATCACACGTCCATTTGGGACAGCACTCAAGAGTGGAAGTAAACCACGCTCACTGCCATTCCAGTAAAGCAGAAGAAACCGATGCTTCTCTAAACCAGACCTGGACAATCTGTTGTCAACAGCCTCATCTGAGATCAGAGGGGTGGACTTGGAGTGGCTAACCCAGCCATTGCAAGCATTGCCACAGACGCACTGCTAAACTTAGCATGCTAGCTTGATCCGGGCTCGTGTGTGTATGTCTGCCCACCCTGGGAATGACACCTCCCAGCTGCACATGGGGTGACCTTAGCTTCTCCAGAAACACAGGGTCAAGCCAGTTTTGGGTCCCTTGCAAGACAGATAATACTGAGTAGCATGCAGTTGATCGTGAGCAGGTCTTTCATATGGAGCATTTAAAAAGAGGGCCTTGTCTGGGGTGTGTGTTTGTGCGTGTGTGTGCGTGCGTGTGTGTGTGTGTGAAAGTTCCGACAGCACATTTATAAGACCTGATGTATGGCCAAATGTCCTTACCCAAAATTGTCCTTCCCCCCTTGCTGTGGTGTAATATCCTGCGTGCCTCCCTTCACTCTAATAGTGGTGCTACATATCCACAGAACGATGCATTGATTTATTATCCTTTAGAATTAAGCCCACTCTCTAAGGCCTTGTCCACACTAGCACTTATGCCGGCAAAACTTTTGTCGCTCAGGAGTGTGAAAAAACACCCCGGATACAGCTGTGCCGCTGTACGTTTTAAGTGTAGCCTAGCTCTAAATGATAGACACAGCTATCGGACTCAGTCCATCACAGCTAACCCATGAAGCCTGCTGAACAACTTAATGACTTAAAACAATCTCTGAAATCGCTTGCGATGGGGCGTTGCCCTTGAGCGCATCCCTTTGTGGCCCCGCCTGGTCCTGTCGGTGCACAGCCCTCAGTTCTTTCCAGCGGTTACCCGGATCAGATTACTTCAAACAAAATACCCCCTTCAGAGCGTCTGGTTTATTAACTTTTTTTTTTAAACAGAGTACAAACCACTTCTGTTAGCTGAGTTCACACCTGCTTTGGGTCCATATAAGAATCCAGGTGGGTTTCCTTCTCTCTGTTCAGGAAGCCCCAGCTCTTCTCCCAGAGCTAGCTGGTACTTTGGACAGTCGCCCTCTCTCTCTCTCTCTCCTATGACAGGGCCCCCAGCTTTCTTCCTGGATCTGGGTCATGCTTCGAACAGTGACTTTGTTTCTCCTGCTAAATATCAAGCAGGAAACCGAAGTTCATGACGCCAAAGTATTTGACTGGGCAATTTTGTTTTTTCTACTCACTGTGCTCCAACACAGACATCTCCGTTGGCTTGGTTATGTGCACCGGATGGACAAAGGATGCATTCCAAAGGATCTCCTGTATGGACAGCTTGTGGAAGCTCCAAGGTCACTAGGCGGACCTAGCTCAGGTTCTGAAGGGACTTGAAGTCTTTCAACATTGACACTGCGAGCTGGGAAGATGCGGCTAGCAACAGGCTACACTGGAGGGTTGTGCTGCCCCAGGGAGCTGGAGAGGGTGAAGAGAGGTGGTTGGGAGGGAGGAGAGCAAAGAGGAAAACACAGCAGGCCACACACTCCAGTAGTTACCGGTTTCATCCTCTGACCCTGTGCCTTACGTCTGCATTATTTGTGCGGCTAAGGCTGTCGCTCCAGAACTGGGTGTTTTAGCCACTCCTGATGCTCCAGCATGACACACGGATGGCCTGGGTGCAGACACCATCCTCTTTTGAGAGGACGGCTGCCTTGCATTGACTCTGTGAGGGAGCAGGCAGCATATATGCTGGTCCCACTCGCAGAGCTCATCCCAGCTGGTTGGGAGGGAGGGGAGCCTGGCCCTGCGCATTCTCCGGAATAAGGCCCTTTAGCTGGACCCGCTCAGTTTCCTGACAGCCCAATCCGAACAGCTGGGCTGCATCAGCTAGCCTGCCTGAGGGGACGCTCCACCTGATTGCTTGAAGAAGCTAGCATCAGCTTGCTGGCTGCTCAAGGCTTTTGCCCATGGCTGTGATAGTGCACGGCTGTGATCCATGCCAGCCCTGCGCCTGCCTCAGTCCAGGGAGCCCGGTTCTGACCCACAGCTCGGATTCCGGACTTCGGCTCTGGTATCTGGTCTCTGGTTCTGGGTTCTGACCCTGGGCTCCAGATCACGGTTCTGGACTCCAGTTGTGGCCGTTGGCTCTGGCACCTGGCTACTGAATCCGACTCTGACAACTAGGCAGCGCTGTCCATGATGCAGTAAATAACACCTACTCTGCAAATGTCCTGGTCCTGGTCCCTTAAAGAAACAAGAATGGGTTTTCCCCCTTCACACTCTTGTTCCTGGGCCTGCCTCATCTCTACCAATAACTCTTATTTCCTACGTCCAAGCATATGTAAGACTTCTTAAGGCTCAGAATATGGGTGGGCTGACCCCTAGCCTGTACTGCCATTAAGGGAACAGATTACCCTGCCACATTGCTGTTTTATAGCAACTGGAGACATGTATCCATTAAAAAGGTGGTGTTGGGGGTTTTTTTATTTTAAACAAACTGTACAATTCTGTGCAGTAACATGGGTTCATAATTTTAATGGTGACCAAACTGGAGGAGCTTCCTTTCTATGAGGAAATGAAACACTTTGTTCTAGCTGAGGGGTGTGTTCTGAAGCATTAGTGATTTCCTAGCTCTCAGATGTCCAAATCGTAGTTGCTGCTAATTGACAACCTCTGCCAAGAAGTTAAAGCTTGAAGGGGCCTGAAATATAAATTGTTTGTTCTCTTGGATCTTCCAGGTTAGGACTGGGACCCACAGGTAAAGCAGTGTAAGGTTTGCTGACATTGAGTTGCCTATGCTGTACCTTTTTGGAGAATAGACAGTGTGGCTCCCGAGGGACTTAATGCACCACCTTTTTGTCCCTTGAGCTAAGTTCACTTTTACTTGTTTTCAATGGACTGATGATTTGAACGCTAAAATCATTAGCCTTAGCAGTTAGCTGAGTATATTGAAAAATACCTTAAAATTAGCATAATGAAATACAACATGTATTTGGGATGGGAAGCCTTTCTCGTGTTTTAGAGAATTGATCAAGTAAAAGACAATATTGATAGGTAAGAGCCTGTGGGAAGTAAATCTAAGGGGCAAAAGAGTTGAGGAGGGTTGGCAATTTATTTTAAAGAGAGATTATTAAGGTCACAAGAGCAAACTATCCCAATGCATTGGAAAGATAGGAAGTATGGTAACAAACTATCCTGGCTTGACCAGGAGATCTTCAATTACCTGAAAATCAAAAAAAGAGACATACAAAAAGGAGAAACTTGGTCAAATTATGAAGGATGGATATAAAAAAAAAAAAACACAAGCACATAGCAACACAATTAGAAAGGCCAAGGCAACACAACAAGATTCAACTAGCTAAGGTAACAAGAAAACATTTTACAAATATATGAGAAGCAAGGACTGGATAGGCCCATTACTCAATGAGGAGGGAAAGACAATAACAAAGCTCAGTAATAGCCAAAGTATTAAATGCCTTTTTTTCTGTCAGTTTTCACCAGAAATATTCGTAATGATTGGATGATTAACATAGTGAATATGGGTTAGGATCAGATGCTCAAATAGGGAAAGAACAGGTTAAAAATTACTTAGACAAGTTAGATGTTTTTAAATCAGCAGGGCCTGATGAAATACATTCTAGAATATTTAAGGAACTGGATGAAGAGATCTCTGAGCCATTAGTGATTATCTTGAGAACTCATGGAGCACGGGAGAGATCCTAGAGGACTGGAAAAGGAAAAATATATACCTATCTACAAAAAGAGGAATAAGGACAACCCAGCGAATTATAGACTACTCAACTTAACTTTTTGGTACCTGGAAAGATAATGGAGCAAATAATCAATCGGTTTGTAAGCACCTAGATGAAAATAAGGTGATAAATAATAGTCGACCTGGATTTGTCAAGAAAAAAAATCATGTCAAACCAATCTAATATCCTTCTTTGACAGGGTAACAAGCTTTGTGGATGTGGGGAAGTAATAGATACGTATGATATACCTTGACTTTAGTACTGATACTGTCTCACATGACCTTCTCAAAACAAACTAGAGGAATATAGTTTAGATGAACCTGCGATAAGGAGGGTGCACAACTGGTTGGAGAAGCATACTCAGAGAGTAGTTATCAACAGTTCAGCTGGAATGATATATCAAGTGGGGTCCCAAAGGGATCTGTCCTCGTTCCAGATCTGTTCAATGTCTTCATAAATTATTTGGAAACTAGCATAGAGAGTGCATTTACAAAGCAGGGAGGGGTTTCTGGTGTTTTGGGGGACAATTAGACTTCAAAATGATCTTGACAAACAGGAGAAATGGTTTGGAATAAAGATAAATTTCAATAACGACCAATGCAAAGTGTTGCTTTGCTTAGGAAGGACTAAGTTGCACAAACACAAAATGGGAAATGACTGCTTAGGGAGGAGTGCTGCAGAAAAGGATCTAGAGGTTATAATGGGTCACAAACTAAATATGAGACAGCAATGTAATACTGTTGCAAAAAAGCCAAAATCATTTGGGAATGTATTAGCAGGAGTGCTGTAAGCAACACACCTAAAGTAATTTTTCCTCTCTCCTCAGCACAGATAAAGCCTTAGCTGGAGTATTACGTCCAGTTGTGGGCACCACACTTTGGGAAAGATGGGGAGAAACTGGAGAATGTCCAGAGCAGAGCAACAAAAATGATAAAAAGTCTAGAAAACACGACCAACAAGGAAAGATTGACACAATTGGGTTTATTTAGTCAGGAGAAGAGAAGACTAAGCAGGGACATGATAGCAGACTTCAAGTATGTAAAAGGTTGTTAAAAAGAAAAGGGCGATAAATTATTCTCCTTAAGCACTGAGGACATGACAAGAAGTAATGGGCTAAAACTGCAGCAAGGAAGATGTAGGTTAGACATGAGAAAAAGGCTTTGTAACTGTCAGGGTAGTTAAGCACTAAACCAAATTATTTATGAAGAATATGGAATCTCCAAAATCAAAAGTTTTTAAGAACAGGTTAGACAAATGCCTGTCAGGGATGGTCTGGGTAATACTTAGGCCTGCCTGAGTGCAGGGGACTGGCCTACAAGACCAGTCAAGGTCCCTTCCAGTTCTACAGTTTTGTGATTCTATGAATATCTCTGGGCCAATTACTGTAGTATTTTATTTCGAACACGGTTGCGTTCTCCATGATATACAGCCTCGGAAAATGCTTTGCAGAGTCAATACCAAGCTAAGGTTAAACAGGAAAGTGTTAAGATTTAAAGAAACTCTATGACTCGATATATCTGAGGAGAGGGTAGAACAAGAGAATCAAATTTCATGTTAAACCCCCTCATCGGTAGCCTGCTCTGATAGATAGACATCTATGGTGTCACTCATGGCGTAAGAAGTTACACTCCTTCACATGAGTCTGGCCCATCATATGCTCTGATTCAATGGGGAGCTCAGATGTTGTGTTGATGGATATGATATTCCTTTTGTAGATCTAATAATTTAGGCTGTGGGCTTCAACAGAGACAAGGAGAGCTAGATGTCCAACTCCCACTTAAATTCAATCAGAGCTGAGAGTCTAAGGCCCAGATCCTCAGAGGTGTTTAGGTACCTAACTCCCATTGATTGGTCTCATGCAGGGCCCAAGCATAATTTGCTTGGGCCCAGTACAAACTTGTAACACAAGCCCCCTCCCACACACATACCACACTCCCTCATCCCACACATAAAATCTCATGAGCCATGAGTTTTTTTCCTCATGGTAATGGGGGTTGCAGCCTGGGCCAGGCCCCCCAGGGCCTCCGGGCCCCGGTAAAGTGTGCCCTTCCTTCCCACCCATGTGAGGGTCCTGGTTTCACACACGTGATTTTGTCTGTAAAGTTTTCTCTCAGAATGTCAGCAATCATAGCTGCCTTTTCACAGCTTGATACTACTGCTAGGCCTGCCTGTATGGCCACTTCCCTCACTTTGTCACGAGAAGGCAGATGACAAGATGAGCATTGCCTACCGTTCCCTAGGAGTGACTCCCCCACCCCATAGGCCACAGCAGGCCTTAGCAAAGCAGAAAGAGTCAGTACCACCGGGCCCCTGTTGGGATGAACCAAGCCCATTGCACACTGAGGTACCACTGCGACTGATAC
Organism: Mesoclemmys tuberculata; assembly: GCA_007922155.1. Taxonomy (NCBI): domain Eukaryota; kingdom Metazoa; phylum Chordata; order Testudines; family Chelidae; genus Mesoclemmys; species Mesoclemmys tuberculata. The sequence continues at coordinate 8,840,578 of ML675632.1, read as the reverse complement.
AATAGAAGTAGTGTGAGCTCTGGGGGGCAAGGCCTGTCTTCTTTGTTACTTGTGTATACAGCTCCTAGCACAGTGGGGCCCTGGTCCTTGACTAGGGTTCCTAGGTACTGCCGCAATAGAAATAATTATAGACAGGTCGATTTTCTTATATGGAGCTTTGTATGTAGAAAAAGAATACAGGTCCAGTTGAAATGATCAACGAGAAGTTTATTGAAAGGAGCTTCAGCTGTGTTTTTTTTTATTTTAAAGCAACACAGAGATTCAGCAACTGTCCTAGAGCTAGGTCCAAAATGTAGGCGCTCATAAATAGCCAATGAGATATATATTAGTTCATTAATTTGATGATAAATGGTGCTCTTCATCCATACAGCAGACCCAGGGAGGTATGTACACTGATTGCCAACACTTCCACAAGCTGGTGCAGTATTTCAGAGGTGAACCGGACAGTAGCTGTAGAGCTGCCATTAGAGTCATTGGAACACTGGAATTGCCAGACTGGATCACACCAGTGGTCCATGTAGTACAGGATCCTCTCTCCATCAAGGGCCAGCACCAAATGCTTCAGAGGAAAAGGACGGATCCTTCAGTAGGCAGATTTAGGATAATCTGCCCCACTCCCTCCCCACACCCATTAATCTCATTGTTAGAGTCTGGCTTAAATCCTGAAGCCCAAAATTGAATATCCCTTCCAAAATTTTTGTTAATCTTGACTATTTTAAATTAAAATGTTTAATTATCATTAATTATAACAACGTTGGATATTCTTGATGTTCCCATTAAAAATTCTGTCCTTTTTTTAATACTGTTAAATTGTTGGCCTCTAAGACATTGTCCTGTGGCAATGAGTTCCCCAGTGTAACCAACATGGTGTGAAAAAGTACTTCCTTTTAACACTTTTGAATGTTCCCTTCTTCTTGTGTTATGAAGGGAGAACAGAAGTTCCTGGTCAACTTTCTCCAGAGCATTCATTGTATTATATCTTTTTATCACGTCCTTTCTTGTTTTTATCCTTTCTAAGGTAGTAATCCCAGCATTTCTCCATAAGAGCGTTTGGAACTGTACCCATCGTTTACCTCTGAAAAATGTCCCTCCTGTGCTCAAACGGTATCTTCCCAGAAAGCACAACTCCATTTAGAATACACATACCAGTGAGTTCCCGTTGCTGAGCCCAGGACAACCTACTAATTTCTGACTTTTCTGGGCCACCTAGTGGAAAAGTCTACGTACGTAACACTGAAATGACCTAGCGCCATGGCATCTTTTCCACATTGGAGATGTGGTGAATGCTTATATAAGCTATGGCTGCAGAAGGGACAGTTCAGTGGCAGCAATACTGTTGGCTGTAAGGTCTCTAGTATAGCCGCTCCATAATTAAACTGCCCCTGATGAGCAGCGGTAGCTATATCGGTGGGTGAGCATCTCCCACTGACTTAGTGCTGTCCACGTCAGCATTTCTGTTGGTAAAACATATGTCAGTCAGAGGGATGTTTTTTCACACCCTTGACTGATGACAGGTTTGCTGACAAAAGTGCTAGTGTAGACAAAGAGAAAAATTTCTCTTGCTAAAGAGAAATAACAAATGCGATCAGATTGTCTGACTTTATTTTAAACCTTTCTGGTTTCTAATTGTGCAATACTGCAGTAGGAATAGAGGGAGAACACGTAGCATATGGCAGGCTAAAGTCTCAAGATAAGGAGCAAAGATCATTGCAGATAAACCAATATGTGGCTGAATTAAAACATTAATCACAGTACAGTAGCTTTGGTGGTGTCCTAGTTAAAGTCCAGCTCTGCCTAAATTCCCCCTATAGCTTCATTTGGAAAATCTATTCCTCATGGCCCCTCCAAGAATGTCCTGTGGAGTTGTGCTTTAATCACACAGAAGAGCTACCACGTATGAACCTGAGGTGGCTGCGTTTTGGTGATGGGTGATGTCATGCTGGCTGGATTGGGAGGGCTGTATTTATTGTATTATTTAACATCAGTATGTCAAAATCATAGTAATCCATGTGAGATACGCCATGTCAGGTGCTATTAGAAAGGCTATAATATGCTAAGTAAGATGATAATGGTTGTGTCCATGTGTAATGGAAGTTATGGATATGGTTGATATATCTGTATTTCAAATTGGGCTGTGTCTGGGCCACTCCCCAGACAGAATGGCTATAACAATAGCCTGCTTAATGGCCCATTAAGAGATTCACAGGTTCAAGGGGCCCAGGAGGAGAAGCCAGGGATATACCTGATGAGTCACCGGGACTTGCTCATGGGTCTCTGGACTCCAGTTTGGTTCCTGTGAAATTCCACAAGCAGCATGGCACGGACCAGAGGACATAAAAGGCAGAGGCCTGGGATCCATTTTGTCTTCAATCCTGTTCAGCTTTCAGCCACCTAACTACCTCTGGACCAACTCATCTAGAACTGAAGCTGTGAAACAAAGGACTGAGACCCATCCAGGTAATGGATGTACATCAGAGGGACTGTACAACCCTGCAAACTCCACAGTTCTTCTAGAAACCTGATGTATATGGACTTTCAAATCATTTGTATGTATGTGATCGCTTTAATCCTTTAACATTCCTCTTATTGTTTGTTTCTTTCTTTTTATAATAAACCTTTAGTTTTAGTTACTAAAGGATTGGCTGGCAGCGTGGTATTTTGGGTAAGATCTAACCTGATATTGATCTGGTACTGTGGCTGACCCTTTGAGGTCAGAAGAACCTTTTCGGTGAAGCACATAGAGTTTAAATAACTGATCTCTTTACTGGACCTAGTGGCTGATTGGGAGCTGGAGACTGGAATGCAGTAAAGGGGGCTGTGTGTATTTGTATACTGGCTTCTTGATAACCAGTGTGGGGAATCAGAAGCACCAGTGCTGGGAGAATCTGCTCTCCTTTTCCAGCCTGCATTTTCAGGTGGTTGCCCTAGGCAGAGAGAGGTCACAGGTGAAACAAAATCAAACAATAAACATATTTGGCCCCTTTTCTAGCACATGCCACCATTGGAGGGTTTTAAAATTGCTCCTGGATTAATTCTCCCAACCTGTCTCAGAGGAAGGTCTTGATGTGCTGCCTGCATAGGAAGAGCATAGGAAAAGCTGCTTCCTAGATTTCCACCCCTGAGTTTGTCTCCAGGAAACCCATATTTGAGCAGGGATTTGTTCACTTATTTGCTCACCTAAGGGTGAGGCAACACCACATAGTAAATGCATATACTGGCTATAGTTCTACTTTGGCTCTGCAAAGTGCACTGACAGTGCACCTGGAAACAGTTGTTGGAGCAGCTGTGTTTGTAGTGGTGCCGAGAGAAACTGTTAAGGATACAAAAAATTGGGCAGATGAACCATGAGCTGTTTTCACAGCAAGGAACAGCTCAGTACTGGGGACCCAAGTGAATGAAAACACAAGTGGCTGGTTTATACATGGAGCTGCTGCATAAATATATGCATAGAGGACAAGAGAGGGCATCTGGAGAAAGTCACATTTTCCTGGAAAGGAGCAGCTGATAGGTTTGAGGTTTTCACATCACCTCATTAACACTGGCAGGTTGGTGCCAGGTGCTATCTTATTTCAGGGATGGAGAGAGAACTGCTGTGTGCCACTCTGTCACGGTGAGTCTATTTTTGTCTATTCACGGAGATAAATAGGCTTATGAGCTTGATTATGCAATACTGTTGTTGGTAGATATCAGCATGTCCCCCCACCATGGGAAGAGCTAGCAACAGCCCTGAATTTGGGATTCATGTGCAACACACAAGGCTTATGTGGCTTTTGTTAGAACATTTGGGTAGAGATCAAGTGAGAGAACATAAAATAGAACAGAAGAACTGGAACAGAGACATGACAGGCCTGATTTTCAGAGCTGCTAAGCACCCACAGCTTCCAACTGTCTCTAACTGGAGGTCTGTACTATGCTCATCAGGCCTGAACTACAAACACAAAGCAAGATGGCTTTATCCATCCTAAAGACTAGACTCTATAGCCGGTCCTCACCCACTAGCACTAACCTAGATCTGACCACCATCATAACTAGAGCTGTAATATATGTGTGTGTGTATAGGGCCTGAAACCTGCCCCCAATTAGCATAACCCAATGCGTGATGGAGCTTTTTCTGTAAATAGACTGTTCTCCTTTTTACATTTTTTCCCCCAAACTGAAGACACCATCTGGTTGCAGAAAGCTGAAAGGAGTTGGTAAGTTTGAAACACCCAAAGAAAAAGGGAACGAGGAAAGAAAAAAGGCTGAGTGGGAAGAGAGGCAACAAATGATATCTCAGATGAGAAAGGAGGGGAGTAGGGAGAAAATGAGGACAGGAAATGAAAACAAACAAATGGTTCTTTCAGGTCTGCTCTCTAAGGAACAGACTTTTCGGGTCTCCTGGTTGCATGACACACCTCAATATTAATTTATTATTGAGCAAATATGTGGTGATTTCCTTCTGGTAAATTCAGTGCACTGCTGATAAGGAGCTAGCAATAAATTCCAGCCACTACAGGGTACCAATTTCAGATTTCAAAAGGGAGCTCTAAAGAAGCGGAAATATTGTGTGGTACATAATCCCATTAAAAGGGTTGTCATCCCCATTGTGAGTACATTATAGCCTCACAAATGTAATAGTTTAGTTATCTGATCCACACACAGCTAACAGTTAAGGTATGTGCTGATAAAAAAAGTGGAATCAGCAATGTAGGGAGTGCAGAGAAAAATTACCTCCCGCCTGCTTTATGGGAAAATTGGGCCGTTCGTCTCTTTGAACTCTCCCTGGAGATCCCAGTGCATTAGTATCCAAAATGATGCATGATGCATTAATGTCCATGCTGAAAGCTGTTTCTCAGACAGAGGGAGATGTTTCATCGGCTGATTTGCATGCAGATGCGCAGCATGGCTTTACAGCTCGGGGACCCTTGCAGGGCCCTCCTGTAAGTAGGACACTAGCAAATTCAGGGTCCAGTCTGGTCAATTTCACGATTTCAAATGTTTTCGTCTCAAATTTCATGGTGGTGTAGCCCTGGGGGTCACGACCCAAAATGTGGCTGGGGAAGGAGGTCGCAAACCTGCTGTAGAGGGGTGGTAGGGTTGCCACCCTCACTTCTGTGCTGCCTTCAGAGCTGGACTGTGAAAGCAGCAGGGAGGTGAGTCTGGTCAACACAGTCATGCTGGGAGTGCCCCAGCCTGGCTGAGACTAGCAGCTAAGAGCCTCTCACTGGGGCACTCCCAGAAGCATGAGAGAGATCAGATTTCACAGGAATGAGCCAGTTTCATGGTCTGTGGCACGTTTTTCCTGGCAGTGAAATTGATAGGGCCATACAGCGTACATACAGATGCACATTGTAACCGGTCAGTGATATAGTTCTGGTTTTCAATAGGAACATCCCTGTATCTTAAATGGCAGTAATCACCTGTTGTCCTCCATAAAAAGGTGTCACTTCCAATGGTTGCCTTAGGAACTTATTCCACAGCCTAATAGCTCTTGCAGTTAGAAAGTTCTCCCTGATATTCAGCCTCAGTTTTCCTTTTTTTCACGTGCCTTCCCTTATTCTAAGTTATAACCACTTGCACCACCTGAAACAATTCCTCTCTCCCTTCCTTCTGTTTGCATCACACCCCCTGATTTTATACCCGTTTAAATCCATTGAAGTCATTCCAATGAAGTCAACTCACTCCCAGTGAGTTTTAGTGAGGCCAGACCATCATCCACTGAGGTTGGTGGAGTTCCTCTTGACTAATACCAGTTTGAGAGTGGATTCAGTCCTTTTCAACACTGTGCAGCGTTGTTGATGCGAACCCCACCTTCTCTTATTTCCACAGGACCATTGTATTTTTCATTAACATTTCACATAGGGTTTATATTTTGTGGTTTATGGGATTTGTACTCTTGGGTTTTACCTGACTTTGGAACTGGCTCGTATTTCCAGCAGGGCCAGGCTTTAATTTTGCAAAGGCCAACATTTTTTGTCTGAAAGTTTTTGTGATGGAAATATGGAAATTTTGACCACAAAGAAAAATGTGATTTTTTTAAAAAATGAAAAAAACACCTTCTCTATCCTTGTTTACTTATTTAAAAGGAGGGAAAAGGAAGAGTAAGAGTGATTTTTCCCCCCCATTGAAACGAAGAACTTTCAAATGCCGTCAGATAATTTTTTGGAAACATTTCATTTAGAAACTTATTGGAAAAATGAAACATTTCAGACCCCATGAGGGTAGTGATGCTGCATTTTGTGAAAATTCCCACGTGTTGACCAGTTCTATAGCATAGGTGCCTCAGAGTGCAAAGCCAATGTGTTTTCTTGGAGAGTTACCCAGGGTTCTGCTGAATTTGCAAACTCTCCTTACATGATTCTGCAGGAAAAGTCAGTATTTGGCGGTGGCTGTGTGTGTTCATGTTGTTCAGCTTTAGCGTAAATGAGATTCAGGCCCGAACTGTGCAAAGGGAATGCAAAAATGCTTCAGGGCTGCGAGTAAAGAAATCTGATGCCATAGCCTTTGACACCTTCTTAGCATGCACTCTGTCATGTGTTAATGACCATGAGCTAAAACCTCAAAGCAAGCCTGAGAGTAACTCCATTAATAGTCAGTGACATGACTTCAGGTGTACATTGGTGTAACTGGGAGCTGACTTATACCCCTGGTTGGTATCCGGAATAAGGAATTTTTATTAGCCCCCAACGTATGCTAGGTCCAGTACAGACATGAGATACGTCCTTGCCCTGACGTGCTCACAATATGAGGACTCGGTGCTGCAGACACTGATGAATGCAATGCTTCCTAATGTGAGCAAAGCGAGAGCATTTGCAGGTTGAACCCAGAGTAGATAATCTAGTGACAAAAGAGTGTGGGAAGAAAACACAAGCTGGTTACAGGTGTATTTCAAGTTCTTTTGGGGCCAATTTTCCCTTATTTTTAAATCATTGCCTGGTCACTCATCCTAAATCTCCCTAACTGTTACCAAACCCTAACTCCTTTCCAGATGCCGCCCCCCCACTTTCGCCTGCCACATACCCCTCAATCTTCCATTGTATTTAGTTCAGTGAGCCTCTACCCAGTTAATTCCACGGGCCCCCTCCCCCTTTGTCCATCCTCATTGTCACTCAGCCTCCTGTCCCACTCTCAGTCCTTTCTGTCTATCTCCCTTGAAAGGTTACCTGAGGCTGATATCAGTGGTTATAAACAATCTGCAAGGACGTGGCCTCTCTTCCGATCTGTGACCGTGCTCTTAGGAGGAGTACGTGTGGAATTGACGAATGGCCAGAGGGAGACAGGTTAGAAAGAAAGTGGACTGTCAGGAATCGGTAGCTGAAATGTTCCCCTTTTTAAAATTTGATCTCCATGTGAAATAAGAGCCTTTAAAAGCCTGTTTCATGTTGATGTTCTGAAAGGAGCGTTTGTTCCCGTTATGTTGTCTGCTGTTGAGATTTAAAAAGGAGGGCGGGGGGAGAGAGAATGTTAAAAATAAGTCAATTCAAAATGTCTCCAGCTGGTTATAAATTACAGGAGAGAATTCTCACCGTAAAATTACCATGTCTCCATGAGCCAGTCAATCCCAGGGCTCTGACGTGAGATCGCTTCTCTCCGGGATCTCAAGATGAATTATTTAGTATAATCTGCGTTGCGCTTTCTATCACTCACGGTGTAAAATCCTCTCAGCTCCCCATTGCCCTGCTGCCCTTCCTCTGTGACATTATGTTATCAGGTTGAGATTTGTCTGCCTTTGCTAAGGGACCCAGGAGGCTGAACTGGGGAGCTCTGTTTCCCCCCTATTTGTTTCTCCCTGTACATCAAATGGCTCTCCCTTCGCCACAGGCAATGAATGAAGCATAGATTTATTTCTTAAGGGTAGCTCCTAAAGACTTAAGCCAGCCTTTTTTTCTGACCTGATTGATAATCTCTTCCTTCAGAGCAAGTTTCAAGAAACCCGAAAGCTGTGATTTAAGCAGGAGGGAAGAAAGTTGCAATGCTGCACATCAGACGCTAGGGGGTGCTACAGTGCAATGCATCTTTCTCATGGTACTCCCTATTCACTCTAAGGAGAAAGGGCCTAGATTCTGTGACCCGTTACCTCAGTGTAAACCTAGACCATTGCCTTGAATGGGGTTCTTCTGAATTGACACCTGAGAACAGAAACTGCACCCGCAGAGTCGTATGGTAACTCCCAGCTCTTGGTCTCCCTCAGGATAAAATAACCCAGTCTCCACTGGCTGTTGGGCCAACTTGACTGGTGCTGATTGCTGATAAAGGAGAGACGGAGACCTCAGAACTGGGCTTATCTGCATAATTAGACCTCACTCCTTTTCCAGACAAGGCTCCCACTGAAGTCAGCGGGAGTTCTGCCTGTCAAGGGAGTGATGGAGCGTTTCAGCATTGATCCCATCTGTGTGCGATCAGAGTGCTCAGCGCTGATAGGAGGAGCCAGTCCCTGCTCCATGGAGTTTACACTTTAAATCAGATGCAGACCCCCGTTTATAATGAGGCAGATATATCAGTGGCCTTAAGTTACACAGTGCTTTATAGAAAAGAGAGAAAGAGGCTTGCCTGTTCCTGCTCCACAAAGCTGGCAATCAGATGAGAGAGAAAAAACAACCAAGTCGTCCCTCTCCCCTGCTCTGTGTGGAGTTGAGGCCGGGCAGTTTTGCTAGATTAACCCAGTGGGCTTTGCTGATGGAGGTGCTCCATAATTTTGCTGTGGCGTGCTCTATAGGGAAGCATGGGCATCCAAAATGTTAAGCAGCCCCATGCCTTACCTTTTCCTGGTATGTCCCTGCAGTCCTGGGTGAGGAGAAATGTCTGTTGAAAGATGGTTGAATCACCTCAATGAGAAGGATGAAAACAACATGGCAGTGCCTCCATTGACCAACATTACGTTCAATGAGCTTTCTCTAATGGGCGGCCCAAAACTAGATACAAGACTCCAGATGTGGCCTCACCAGTGCCGAATAGAGGGGAATAATCATTTCCCCCCAATCTGCTGGCAATGCTTCTACTAATGTAGCCCAATGTGCCATTAGCCATCTTGGCAATAAGGGCACACTGTTGACTCATATCCAGCTTCTTGTACACTTTAACCCCCAGGTCCTTTTCTGATGAACTGCTGCCTAGCCAGTGGGTCCCCCGTCCGTAGCTGCGCATAGGATTCATCTGCATCCTAAGTGAAGAACTCTGCACTTGTCTTTGTTGAACCTCATCAGGTTTTGTTTTGTTTTGTTTTTTTTTGGCCCAATCCTCCAATTTGTCTAGGTCACTCTGTATCCTATCCCTACCCTCCAGGATATCTACCACTCGCTCCAGCTTAGTGTCATCTGCAAACTTGCTGAGGATGCAATTCACCCCATCCTCCAGATCATTAAAGAAGCTATTGAACAAAAGCGGCCCCAGCACTGACCCCTGGGGCACTTGCTTGTTACCGGCCACCAACTAGACATGATGAATATGCACCGCTCCTGTTTGCTTCAATTAAAGCTCTGCTGCCTGGTGCAGAGAGCTGGGCAAGGCTACGTCCCCCCCTTTTCCCAATCTCTTAGAGTTAATGTCCATGCAAACAGTAGCAGGGAGATAAAAGTTTCTGGTCTGGGTTGCACGGCCATGTATGCGGGAATCAGGAGCTCGTTGCACTCTGACCCCGTTTAGACATGCATAGAGGTGGTCTAAATTGTGTTCATATTTTATTTCGGAAACTGGTGATTTGAATTCCCAAGGTGTTGAGCAATCTTCAGTGGGCACTGCAGGTGCTCAATGCCTCTAAAACCTCTTGGCTGAGGGAGAAGCCCAGATGTCATAAATGACTATTAATTGTTTTAACCAATTTCCTCTACTGCAGTTAGCAAAGCCACTATAAATCTTCTTTGGAAGCACTAGGGCATGCTCTTAGGAAATATGATCATGATGAAGCAGATTGGGGCTTTTAAGAAATGACAGCAAAGCAACTTATTGTGGCTTTTCAGTTGGCTGTTCCTGGTCTTCTCTAAATGGAACACATTAGTCAAATTGCACACAGTCTGTTCTCGTAATAAGAAGGGAGAAGGATCTCAAGGCCAGTCGGAAATTTTTTTCATGATTCCTGTGAAATCCGTACATTTGTTCAAACCCACTCCATGCCCGGCCCATCCCTGTAATGCTAGTTAATATGTTTTCTTCTGAATGGTATATTTCCCCAGTAGTACATTTACATGGATTTACAACCCTGGAGTCCACAATGCACATGGCTCTGAAATACATCTGCAGGAAAGGTAAGCTAGAAAATGTGCACTTCTGCAGGCATGTATTTATTGTCTGGAAACCTCTGGGATGCTGTTATCTATTTTTCCCCATTGTTTCTATCTTTGCATAGCCACAGACAATAGCAACAAATAATAAGTCAGAAAAAAATCTGTGGTTGTTTGTCTCACTAGAGGACCTCCATGCACTTTGTAAATAGTAATTAATTAAATCTCATAACCCTGTTTTGCATATGATGAAACTGCAAGAGACAGGTTAAGTGACTTGGCTAATTAGCCTCTTTGCACAGGTCATTCTGTCTGACAGATATGTATATACCAATTACGTTTACCTGGCAAGTTTTCCTTTCCACTCCTTTTCGGAGAATCGTCTGCCATCCAATTGGCTGTGGTTCAAGTCCAGAAAGAAATCTGATGAGGTTCAACAAGGACAAGTGCAGAGTCCTACACTTAGGACGGAAGAATCCCATGCACTGCTACAGACAGAGGACCAACTGGCTAGGCAGCAGTTCTGCAGAAAAGGACATGGACAAGAAGCTGGATATGAGTCAACAGTGTGCCCTTATTGCCAAGGAGGCTAATGGCATATTGGGCTGCATTAGCAAGAGCATTGCCAGCAGATTGAAGTAAGTGATTATTCCCCTCTATTCAGCGTTATTGAGGCCATGTCTGGAGTTTTGTGTCCCGTTTTGGAGCCCCCACTACAGAAAGGATGTGGACAAATTGGAAAGAACCCAGTGGTGGGCAATGAAAATGATTACAGGGCTGGAGCACATAATTTATAAGGAAAGGCTGAGGGAACTGGGTTTATTTATTCTGCAGAAGAGAAGAGTGAGGGGGGGGATTTGATAGCGGCTTCAGCTACCTGAAGGGGGGCTCCAAAGAGGATGGAGCAAGGCTGTTCTCAGTGGTAGTAGATAACAGAACAAGGAGCAATGGTCTCAAGTTGCAGTGGGGGCGGTCTTGGTTGGATATCAGGAAAAATATTTTCACTAGGAGGACGGAGAAGCCCTGGAATGGGTTACCTAGGGAGGTGGTGGAATCTTCATCCATAGAGGGTTTTAAGGTGTGGATTGAGAAAGCCCTGGCTAGGATGATTTCATTGGGTTAGTCCTGCTATGAGCAGGGGGTTGCACTAGATGACCTCCTGAGCTCCCTTCCATCCCTAATCTTCTATGATTCTATGATACAGGGATTAACAGGAGGAAGAAAAAAAAGGGTAAACTGAAAAAATGAGTGGGATGCTTGTCAATGTCCGGTGCAACTCAAACTGCTGAGCATTTCCAAAGAACTTAGTAAACAGTAAGTCTTCACTCTAACATCATTATGAGGTAGGTAAGCTCTCTCATCCCCATTGTATGGATTGGGAAACTGAGGCAGAGAGGAACCAGACCAGGAGAGAAGAAGCATTCAGTGTCAGGCAGGAATCTCTGTATCTGTTTGTAAGGTACTTACAACTTTAATCACTGCAGAGTATCTGAGCAGCTCGTGGTCTGTTATTAGTGTGGTATCCTCCCAACACCCTACTGCTGCAAGGCAGTGCTGGTGTCCCCATTTTACAGATGGGGCATTGAGACATCGGGTGGACTAAGTGACTTGGACAAGGTCCCACAAGACGGCTCGAAACCAGGTCTACTGGTCTGTCCATCGAATAAGGCTGAAAAGATGCAACTTGGAAAGGTTTAAAACCAGATGTCGAATGGCCCCATAGGGGCTGTAAAGCTTGTGACCCATTGGGCACGACATTTCCTTCACTACGGAAGAAAACAGAATCCTGAGTTAGCATGGGAGAGATTTTCAAAAGTGGTGTGGGGATTTAACCATGCAGTGCACAATTAAATGAATGGGACTTGTGGCTAAATCCCCTAGTCAGCTTTAAAAAAACCTCTACGTATATTTCATGAATAGTTGATTGGTCACTGTGGAGCAGGCATGTATAACCTTAGTCCCTCCCCTTTGTTTTTGTTCTGTTGTCTCACTCATCTTGGGATGGGGGGAGGAGGACAGTGCAGAACTGTACCCCAGCAGGGCAGGACGATTGGCTTATCTCCTCCATACCCCTTTTGGGGTGCCATAGGCCCCAGGGGCACTAGAAGGGTACATTCCCTCTGCTCAGCAGGACATGCAATTGTGCATAGCCTCTGAAATGGGATCCCATGTTTTCTCATACGCTTCTGCCCATCTGTGCTGTCTTCAAGGAGCCAGGCATACTCTGGCTTTTAATATCCGAGATTTTGGGAAGGTTCCCAAGATGTGCTTCCTAACCAAAATCTAGTCCAATTCTTCCCTCAGCTCTGTAAACACAACCGCTACTCCTCGCATAGAGAGCTTCCCGCCATCGTATGTGTCACAGCGTTGTCTGGGGGTTAGTTCGGAAAGCAGGAGCTGGGTTTTCTGCATCATGGTCTTGCTCCTGCAGTTTTCCCCATTGTGTGATCATGAGCGAGACATTTAAATAGTCTCTGTCATTGTGAACCACCAACCTGCCTGCCCCACAGGGGTGTTCTGAAGATTAATTAATATTTGCAAAGTGCTTTGCCCCATGCTGGGAAGAAAGGTGCACAGAATATAAAGTATCATTATTAGAAATATGCATTAAGAGTCTCACAATCCAGGAGAAGCAGGTATTCTAGAGAATAGGTGTCTAGAGTAGCAGTTCTGTACTGGTCTTTAACTCTAGTGAACTTTCATGGGAGGCTGAGTAAGGGCCCCCAGGATCTGGCCCAGAGAGAAGCAGCTTTCCGGGGCTGGAAATGTGTGTCAAATGGGTAAACAGAGCCATGATGACTGTAAGTGACTTGCACACAGCAAGGCACAGACAGAGCCTGGAACAGAAGCCAGGAGTCCTGTGCCCCAAACCTGTGCTCTGACCCGCAGCCCACATTTCAACAACAGTTCATGTTCAAGGCGCCTGGTAACTCTGCACTTCCTTACTTATCTGCCGTCGCCTCTTTGGATTTAATCATGTCAGCTAAAATGTTCTCACACTGAGTCTTTAAATCCTAGCCCGGACAAGGCCTTTATCTTTACTTCGGCAGTGATGCCAGCTTTGTTGGTCCATTTGTCCACTTCCTCCAGTGGCCATTGCTGCATTTCCTTTCACGCTGCCCTCCACGCCTGGCACACCCCGGCCTGAGCCAGGCCACGAGGCCGCTGTTCTTTTTTCATTCAAACCCCTTCTCAAGAGCAATATCTTCCCCCGTACCTACAGGAAGCAAGGTGTCTAAGTCATCGCGTCTGTCTCATTTATTGAGGGCCTGAGTTAGCTACTCACGTGTGTTTAGGGAAGGGGTTGAACTTTGGGAGGGAGGAGCATACAGTCACGAGAATTGAAGGTGGGGAGGCAAAGGAGATAGATGAAGGAGGAGGGGTCGAGAGGAATGTTGTGCATTTAACTTAAGCCAGCCACAACAATAATAAGCAGATGTGCACCTAACAAGCCTTATGTCTCCCATTCACTCTGATCCCTTTGACTGTATGTTACATTCATCTCCCCGTCCTTTGTCAGCCTTTGTCTAGCATGGGATTGTGACTTCCTCTTTTTGGAAAGCCTCTAGCTTGTCTTGGGTCCACATGCAATGTAAATAATAACAGAGAGGGATATATACAGTACAGCATGTCAATCAGAGATTAGATTCTCCACAGGGCTGAAGGCAGGAAGATATGGAGGTTTGGGGTGAAGGGCAATGGACGGCAGAAATGGCCTCGAGACCCCAAAATATTCCCAGTCTGTTGAAATACGTATTCTGTTACCCAACCTGTTTTGAAGGGATTTTAGAGATGGGCCCAGAACACTGGTTCAGAGCCAGCTTCGACCCCAGGGAAGCCTTTATCTAGGTCCAGCCTGTCATTAGAGGATGGATCTGCATTGTGGCAGTGAGTCCAAAGCATCTCTGGTACTCGCAAAATCTGGCTCCAGGCCCATCGGGCTTAGGCCGATCTCTCCATTTGTGTGTCTACAAAGAGGAACCAGACAAAATGCAGCCCTGTGGAGGAGTGGTAAATGTGCCTGGAAATGCCACGTCCTCAGCTGGGGTCAATCAGCATAGCTGCTTTAATTTAACAGAGCAGCGCTGACCAGCTGTGGATCCGGCCCACAGACGCGATCTCTGTGCTGCTTTCCATGCTGCCAGTTCAGTTGTACTTGATGTGCACACTGCGGTGGTCCCCCCCCCCAGGTAACTAATGCTTCGGTGTCACTAGGGAAGTGATAACCAGAAATTAGCTCAAATAAGACAGGCCTCTGGGGTCAACCGGGGACCTGCTCATAAACAGAGAAAAATATCTTGTGAGTTTTCTCTACGAGGGAAATGAAAAACACCTCGGCATCCGTGCTGCCCCCCAGACTCAGCCTTGCACTTCAGTGCTGTCCCAGACTAAGTGAACTGGAACGCGGCTGCCCCTGTTATTTACTCGTAGCATGAGGCACACACTGAGCGAAGGCACTGGTCCTCCTGGGGACACGTTACAGAGGCGACGAGATGCCGGGGTAGAGCCGAGTGGAGAGCCCTGCGGGCAGGGATGCTCAGACAGAGGTTGCGGAGTGGTTTGGGTGGGATAGCACCACTTGCGTTAGCTCCCAAGAGTCACAGCGTGACAACGGCTCTTTAAGAAGGAAGCGCCAGTGCATCTGTGACTCGTCAGCTGACTGCGGTTGGCAGCTGGGCCCTAGAGGGATCCACTGGGAAAAGGGTAGGTGAGAATTGTCTGTGGGGAGCGATAGGAGGGCACCAGGTGGGAGTGGCCTGAGACATGTTGACAGAGGGAGGTCTCTGAAGCAGGCTGGAGGAGGTTCCTGGGGAAAGGCTGAAGGCAGCAGAGGGGTTTGCTGGCTGGCCTCCCCAAGCCAGAAAGCCAGGGCCAGACGGTTGGCGAGGTTAACGGCAAGGGAGCAGCAGAGAGAGTCGCCTGCTAGCTTCCAAGCTGGAGGGCTGGGACGGGCTGAAGGCAAAGGGCCACAGTGCGGTTTACCTGCTGACATCTTCATGCTGGAGAGCTGGACAAGGTGAATGGCCAGGGGGGAGCGACAGGTGCACGTCAATGAACTCTATCGCTTTGCAAGGTGTTTTGCTCTCAGTGGAAGCAGGTCTGGCCAGCCCATTAAAAGAGAGGGTCTGTTCCCAGCTGAACCTCTGTTACTCATTGATATAACCTTTCTTCTTTTCCATTGTAAATCCCTGACATGGAATTTCCCTCTCCTTGGACCTGAGCCAAAATCCTAACCACCGATGAAAACGCACGAATTGGAACAAGATGAGCAGAATTATTTCTTGTAGCCATTGTGGGGTGTGAATGGAAATGGCGGCTGATGCTGCAGATGCACTGCCTGGAGATGGAACAAATCTGGCTGGGACACAGCCTGGCATCTGAAGCCGTGACTGTCAGCGGTGCCGCTGCAACGCTGCATGTCAGAGAGACGGAGAACAAAAGACTTGCAAAGCCAAAAGGAGAAACCATCTGGAATTTCAATGGGAATGCTCTATTTCAGATCCAGGTTCCGATTTGATTCTGCTGGATTCCCACAGCCGCTGCTGGCTCCCAGAGGCTTGGAGAGGAGGGATGATCCCATGTGTAGTGCGATAGGCTGGTACTTAGGAGTGGTGGGTTCTCAAGATCAGCCACAGGCTTCCTGTATGAGCTTTGGCAAGTCACTTAAAGTATGTTCACACGGCAAAAAAAACCAACCCAACAGCCCTGCGGCAGAGAGTCTCTGAGCCCAGGTCCGGCTCGTGCCACAGGGCTAAAAGTAGCCACGTAACATAATGACTTGGGCTGGAGCCTGGGGAAGAGGTGGGTCTCAGAGCCGCAGCTCCAGCCAGAGCAGGAATGTCTCCACTGCTATTTTTAGACCCATAGTGTGAGTCTCAGTCAGTTGACCCAGGCTCTGAGACTCACTGCTGCTTTTCTTTCTTTTTTTTTTGCTGTGTAAATGTACCCATAATCTCTCTGGGTATGTCTACGCTGCCAGCGGCATTGTCAGCAGTGCAGGAGTAATTCTTCCAGATCCTTAGAGCAACGGTGGAGACCCGCTCAATCGATCCGGAAGTCGACGCCGTTAATCCATCCCCCCACAAAAAGATTAATGCTGCGTCACTGGAAGGGCATTTCCCATCAGCGCAGCACAGTGGAGACACCGTGGTAGGTAGAAGAAGTTAGGAAGTCAACGGGAGATACGCAAACAACTCTATGTAGCTTGTGTATCTCCAGTCGAATGCCACCAGAATTTGCCGGCTGTGTAGACCCGCCCTCTGCCTCAGTTCCTCATCCCTAAATGGGGATAACAGCACTTCCCTGCCTCAAAGGGATGTTGTGAGGATAAATGCATTAATCAAAGAGTGTGAGGTGCTCAGATACCGTGATCATGGAGCCAGTATAAATACTTAGGATAGATTCCATTATTTCCTTTGTCTATGGAAGTATAAAATAATTATTATTTTATAGGTAGTGGTCTTATATCATAGTCTCCTTTACCAAAGGATCTCAAAGCACTTTACAGATACTCAAGGCCACATTGTATAATCCTAGTATTTAGTGATACTAGAGCCAGGCCAAAAACATTTTTAGGAAGGGTGGGGGATGGGATAATCAAAGCTGAACTTTTTTACTCAAAATGTCATTTTCCTGAAAGAGCCAAACCCATAATATCTTCCTGTAAAAAATGTTGGGTTCTGCTTTTTGAAAATGGATAGAGTTTCCTGAAAACCCTTTTTGAACAAAAAAATGGACTTCAATGAAACCTGAAATATTTGCGCAGCAAATTTCTAAGAAAACAAAGCAAATGCACACAAGCTCTCAGGAAAAATCGTTAACATTTTTGGACGAGCTCTAGTAAGCATCATAATTAGCAGGCAGCCTCTTTAATTGAAGTGGGATTACTCAGAAGCAAGGCCAACATGGGTAAAGGTGGCAGGAAAAGTCCCTTTATGATTAAGATCGGGTGCTAGGTTTTCTATCCATGTTGTTGATGGACATTTGGTTGAGGGACTAAAAAGGTTAGGGGCCTGACCCGGATCCACTGAAGTCAAATGGCGTTTTGTCCTTGATTACAAAGACAGAACTGGGCCTAAATGTCAACATGAGCAAACTTCAGTGCCTATGATTGTAAATGTTGGCCTTGCTGATGTGCCCAAACATTCAAATGAAGGCGAATTTATCATGCCCTTTGTGTAGCTGTTCCAAGGGTTAGTTATCCTCACGGTTAAGAATTTGTCTCTTAGTTCCAGTGTGAAGTCTGAAGTTGGCTCAAAATATGACCTAGTTCAACAACAGGTGACTGGATTCTGCAGGAGAGATGTATCAGTCCATTGCAGAGATTACTAAAGTGACTAATGTGTTATGCCGGAGCTCAGACTAATTGTTCCTTCTATCCTTAATGTCTGTGAAGTCACACAGCAAGTCAGTGGCAGAGCTAAGGAATAGGACCCCATGCGTTCTGACTCCCAGGCCTTTCTGCTGAGCACAGAATTGGTACTTCCTCTCCAGTCTTTCAGCCAGTAAGGTGATTATTGTGTCAAACTAGTTGCTAATAAATTCAGGTTGAAGCTTAGCTGTGAACTGACTTTCATACCAAGAGAAGCGACTTCTGTAGCTAAACAGATTTCAGGATTGCTGACCTTGTTTTTTGCTGATGCAAAATTAAAACACAGCGAATGAAACCACCTTACTGATTAAAGCCCAACGATCTATAGAAGTCAAGCGTGTAGGTTTAAGTTTGGCTTCTGATGGCTGACACCGGAAACAGATGTGTTTCCGATGCTATTGAGAATGCAGCTTTCGAGGGAAGTCCATGAACTCAGGTGATGGTACCTGAGACGGAGAGCCTTTGTCGCTAGGCCACATGTTCAAAAGGTGTTCCAGGGCTCAGATCCTGCAAACCACTGAATGTCTCTTGCAACTCCCATTGCCTTCAATGGGAGCCGGGAGCATTTCGTTGCCTGGAAAGTGGTCTGAGCACCTCACAGGTTTGGGCCTCAGTCAGTAGCGGATGGACCTTTGATCTGAAGGAAGTGAAGTCATTTACTCACTCCTTTTCCTAGTAGCAGCCGTGCCAGAACCAGGTTGAAATGCCTTTGAGATCAGGAGGAGCAGCTTACACTGTCTCCATCTGTACTGCAGCTAGCCTGTAGGTAAAGGAAAGACTTCAGACCACAGATTTTAAATGACTGGTAACTTTGGGTGACCAACTTGATTCTCTCCAAAGGAGCCTAAAATTCAGAAAGTGGTACGTGCCCCCACCCTTTGGGTCTCCAGCTGGGCACCGAAAAATGGAAGTTCTCACAGTCACTGGTCACTTATTTAAAATATTGGCCTGAGTCTCCAGAATTCAATATACTTTGGAGAAGTAACACTAGAATTGACTTAAAGTGAAATTCACCACTGTGCAACAGAGCTTGCATAGTACAAAAGCGTTGTACTGCCTCTCTGAACAGGGTTGTTTCACTCTTAAACATGAAAAAAAAGAGCACTACTGCAACATTATGAAGCAATGAGCCTCTGTCGTATTTTCTCTGTTTTAATTTATATTGACTAGCTGGCATTCCTGCCTGGCACTCATTCTGCCAGGCTTCAGTGACACAATAAATAACAGCCACTCCAAAGGCCAACACCAAAGGGGCCGTTGATTTATTTTCAATAACTGCCTTAATTTTTTCCCCTCAGGATTTATTTTGCAGTAGAGATGACATTGTTGTCCCGTGCCACTGGCGTTCTTCTCTTCCATTGACATGGTCTATTAATTGGAGAAGAGAGATGAATTAAAATCCAGGTGGTGAGCTATAAATCTTGATGAAACAAGACAATGTTTCTTTGTCACACAGATTTTATCACAGTCGTTCCAGTAAAAACAAAAAACCACAACTTTTTTGCAACCCAATTTTCACCACTCTAGTTTTTTTTGTTTGTTTGTTTCGAAAAGCTACATTTAATTTGGAGCAGACCCCTGGCTGTTATCCAGATACGTGGGCTTTGTGGGGCATTTGTCCATCCTGATTGAGGTTTCTCGGTGCTATTGTATATTTCCTGTTGGTGTTGGTTTAGATTTATTTTTAGGAGAGCAGCTGGTTTGCAGAGATACCTTGAACTCCTTTGTTACAGATCTCAAAATCCAGGGAGAAGAATGACTGGAGCTGCTCCAGTGTGAAGCTGAGGTTGTACCATTCTGTGGCTCAATGAGCCAATTGGCTGAAGTCCACTGTTGACCTTTCAGAGCTCCGTAAGGCACAGGCACCTGTCTCCTGCTTTCACCCCTCTGTGAGATTTGGCATAGACTCCACTTATGTACCTATCCCATTTCCAAAGGTTGCTGTGCAGTGGGAATGGAACCATAGTCCCATGGCTGCTTGCTGCCCTCAGGGGTGTTTGGAGGTAGTCATTCCTGAGGGCAAGGACTGCAACTATGCTTGGCTCTTACCTGGCACATGAAAAGGGTATGTGGGGGGGGGCGGGGTGCTCCTTTCCCGTCTCCTACTGCATAAGGACCAGGAAATGTCATGCCCTAGCCTGGCCAGAGAATTGTGTATTTGTAATATAGCCCATCCAAACAACTGTCACAATAATATGAAGGTTGCAGAGTGAAGAATTGACTACACTAAAATTGCCCATCCAGCCTCATGCTTGGACATGTCCTGGCAGCAGGAATCAAACTAGGGATCTCAGGATCTTAACATGTGAGCCTGTACTGCTAGGGAAAAAAGACCCATTCCTCCTAGCCACACTTATAGCAGGCTAGTTACCAATTGTGTCCCAGCCACCACCGGTGGGGACAGAGAACCACCGCAAGCTGGTGTGGTTACACTGTTGCGTGTATTCTCCACCATGACCTTCATTGACATCATCACATGCTAATTTTCATTAACACTTCACTCAGGGACTGATCCGAAGCCCACAGAAGTCCATGGGAGTCTTTCCATGGGCTTCAGCGCGGGCCTTTAGCGTTCATGATTAGTGTCCAGTGACAGGGAGCTGCTGATCAATGTTTAGTTTCTACTTTCCCTGTGCAGTGAGTGGATCCCTTCCTTATGAACGACACATTTTCCATCCTTCCTACTTTAGGGTGACCGTGCTCTCAGATACACCACTGCACATTTGGGGTAAATACTGTGAGCCACATCCTCAGTTGGTATAAATCCGTGTAGCTCCATTGGTTCGGTTTTGCACCAGCACAACACTGTATTGATTTATGTTCCAAATCGGCATGCTCGAAAAGGCAAGCAGAATTTAGCCAAAGAAGGCAATCCATAGGCACCGCCTCTTTGCTGCTGCAGTCCTCACACCTTCATTCACACGTCACCATCTGACTCGTGCACTGAGTGAGATGGGGCTTGTGGGGGGAAATGTTATGTGATCATGCCATGAAAGACTGTCTGGTAACATGGTGAGAAGTGTTAGCTTTGGTATCTCCCACTTGTCTTGAGCATTTTACTTTGCAAGCTTAGTATTGTTCTCATTTTTCCCACACCTCTAATCCCTCGGCCTGGGACTGGGTTGGCACACAACCCCCTTCTTCCTCCCCAGCCTCAGCTGTTGTTCTAGACTTTGGGCTAGAATGGCAAACACAATCTGGCTGCACCAGCTGGATGGGGAACAGGGTTGGGAGAGCCATGTAATTATAGATCTACGGCTCCTCCTCCATTCATATACTACCCTGGCTCATCCGCAAAATGGCCTATGCAAGGCTGGGAGGGTGATCACTGCTGTTGTGTAATGGGGTGTTTGCCCCTCACTGGACAGGAAAGGGTTAAAAGGGCCCTTGAAATAGCCAGTAGGAAGGGGCTGTGTGGCAGCCAATCAGAGCACAGGAGGCCAGTATATAAGAAAGCTGCAGAGCAGAGCAAGCACAGTGCTTCTCAGGAACATGAAAGGGGAGGACTGTCGGCACAGTGGATAGCGCAGTGGCTGGCTGCTGGGACTCAGTGGTGCCAAAGGCCCTGAAGCCAGGGCAGAGAGGGTATTGGGTGTGTGAGGAAGTGGCCCAGGGAAATCTGGAAGAGCTGTGCAGGAGGCGAAGAGGAAGGCTAGGGTCTGTGGGCTGGGACCCAGAGTAGTGGGTGGGCCTGGGTCCCCTCTGCACCCCCTATTGCCATAGGACTGTTGGCAGGACTGCAGCGGCCACAGCGGGAGGCGGCTAGAACAGACTGCAGAATCCCCCGGGGAGCACAGAGTGGGACTCGACCGGAGAGCTGACTCACAAGAAGGAGCGTCTGGTGGAGACAGGCCTGAGTGCGAGACACCGCAGAGAGGGGGCGTCTGCCTGGCTGAGAGCTGGTTCCTCAGATAGCCAGCAGGAGGTACCAAGGCGGTGAGACGGACCTTCTACAGGTAGCATGCAAGGGATGCATTATCCCCCTGGGGTTTCAGCTTCTGCAGGTCAGCTTAGGCCCACGGTTTCACTTGTGTCTCTCCTGTGGTTGCCCAGGTGTGACTGACAGGCAGAATGCTCACTAAATTCCAGGGATGCCTGCTGGAATAGACTCCCTCTCAATCTTGGATTTGCTGCGTCTGCCAGGTTAGCAGGAGTGAAAAACGCAGGAAGAATACACGTCCCTCCCTGAACTCGGCAGGCCTGACCCTACCAACGTGCAGAGCCGAGCCAATGACTAAAGAGGCATCAGTTTCCATTCTTAGAGCAGACCCAGACTTTGAAATATTGTTGTGCCAAGGCTATGTCTTGACACTCCTTTTTAGGAAATACACCCTAGCTGACCGCACAGCCCAGCACCAGGAATGAGCCAACTTTCCTATGAGAAAGTTCTAAAATCGGTCCTTAGAAAAGCAATAGGTTGGTGAGATGTGAGCATGGCTCGACTGCAGAGAAGAGCCAACACTCCACATGAGGATCCCACTCCTGGTGGGAGGGGAAGTGGGAGGCAGGGCTCCCCCTCGTGTGGAGGACATGAGCCCCAGTCTTCATTCAGTCCCTCTTTTCCCATGGGGGTTAAACATCAGGGTTGAGGAACAACATACGTTACCGTGGCCCAAGACTACTTTCTCTTCATCCTCACCCCAGGCAAAAGTGTCATGAAGGTCACTGACCTCCCTGGTTCCTTGCAGCAAGGTTTACTTTAAAAGGCTCTAGCCCTAATAATCTGATTCTGTTTCAAGCACCATGGCTGGGTAGGGGCAAATGCTGTTAGAGTCTTGATTTGGATATTAGGCTGCCTGCCACCTCAAGTCTGGACCTATCTGAAGCAGGGAAACTGAGGCACAGAGTCTAAGTGATTTGCCCAAGGTCACACAGGAAGTCTGGGGCAGAGCAGGGACTTGATCCCAGGTTTCCTATGTCTTAGGTCAATGCCACCCTACTGAACTTTCCTTCCTCTCCACTGAGCCCCTCCTACTGGCCTAGGTAATCCAACCCTTGAACATGTATGGGCTGCTCAAAAGGTACTGCCTGGACGTTGAGATGTGCCGTTGTGCCGCTGCTTTGAGTTCCCACAAACGAGCTTGCAGTTAATGCTCACTGATGGCTTTAGAGCAAACAGGGATAATTTAACTTAAAAAAAAAATCATCTGATTAAAAACCCCACAGGCAGCTGCCCCCACCCAGGTGCTTACAGAGATATTGGCGGGAGGGCCAATATCTACACTCAGTTACACTGGTGTCAGTCTGGAATAAACACTCAAGTTAATTAACAGAATTTGCCCTCTGAGGTTGGCACAATGAAAACGAGTCTTAGCAAGATAGGAAGGACTTGGAAGCAGGAGACTTGCATGTTAGAAGAGCTGAGTTTGGCCTACAGGCAGCATTTGGGTGCCTGTCTGTGCAGAATGGGAGAAAGATTTCTGTAAACTTCCAAGTTTTTTTATCTTGGTTATGGTGGGGGAGCAGGCTCTGCCTGATCACACTTGAATCAGTTGGCAGATTCTGCTGAGACCCCAGAGGTTCGGCTTGGTCCCAGTGGAATATTAAACCTGTGCATGGATTTGCTGGTTTACTGTTTTAGCATCGGTACTCTCCAGCAACATAGAAGGGGCCGGCTGAATTTCAGGGCATTAGTCAAAACCGTATATGTGCAGCTCTCGCAAAACAGACGGTATGATGACAGCAGGGTTTTGTTCAAAAGGGACAACCAGCCCCATGACAGTCCATCTCAGTGCAGCAGGACATGGCATCTGTGCTCACCAGGAGATAGTTACCTCACTGCTCACTTGAGGAATGCACTAACTCATTGATGTGTGGGGTGCTTTTTCTTGGTTTTTAAATTGTCTTCCAAATTGTGGGAGAGCTAAGCATAAGGCCTTGCTGTTCTGTAGGGCTTTTCATCCACAGAGCTCACAGCACTTTAGAAAAGTTAGCATCTTTATCCCTATTTTACAGATGGGAAAACTGAGGCACAGAAGTAGGTAACTTGTCCATGGTCACACAGCAAAGTAGTGGCAGAGCAGGGAATTGGATCAGAGAATCATAGAAGATAAGGGTTCAGAGGGACCTCAGGAGATCCTCTAGTTAAACCCTGCTCAAAATAGGACCAGCCCCAACGAAACCATCCCAGCCATGGCTTTGTCAAGCTGTACCTTAATGAAGGTCTCCTGAGTCCCAATCCAGTGCTCTCTAACCACTAGGTCACATTGCCCAAGCAGCCTTCTTCATAAAGGGAAAAAATGATGCCAGGCAGACTTGGCTGCTTTATTAAATGATAGTGCAGAATTCTTAGCAGGAAGGAATGCAGTAGATATAATAGTTCTGCACTCTAGGAAAGGGTAATGCAAATCTTAGCACACAGGGAAAAGCTTGTGAGAGCCAGAGATGAGGCGTTCTCAATAACTTCCAAAAGAGTAATTCTGAGTCCTCCCACCTTTCAGTCCTGCTTTATGGCCTTAAGGGTAAAGCTTCCCCCAGCACAATGGGAAGGCAAAAAATTGACCCATCCCTTCACATAAGCAGTGAATGGAGGAGAGCCAAAGGCACAAAAGACCTTTTGTTGGGCCAATCTAAGGAACATAAGAGGTACACAGTATGGTGATGTGCACCAGGCAAAGCCCTAAAAGAGAGAGCCTGGGAATTTTTATCCAATTTTTTCTGTCTGAATTAGAATGGTCTTAGATGGTAGTGTGGACACAAGGGTCATCCACATTAGGGATTTATGCACTGCCACTGCCATTAGGTGACAAGATAACAAGTGTGAAAAATCGGGACAAGGGGTGGGAGGTAATATAAGAAAAAGCTCCAAATATCGGGACTGTCCTTCTACAATCAGGACATCTGGTCACCCTAGCTGACTCCAACAGGCACTGAAAACTGGCAGAAAAATTGTAAACAATGAGTAACGAATCATAGATTCCAAGGCTAGAAGAGACCATTGTGGTCATCTAGTCTGACCTCCTGCAGGACAGAGAATTTCCCTCAGTGGTAGAGCTGGTCACAAAACTTTTGTCAGAAGTTTTCCATCAGAAAATGCCACTTTGATAAAACCAGATTTTTTTTTTTTTTGGCAAAATTGTATCAATTTCACTAAATTTTATCTAAATAAAAACTGATGAGGTAGGGAAAGTTCTGAAAATGTCAGTGTTTGACGGTTGTTTTTTTCATTTTGAAATGACCTCATTTCAAAGGAATTCATTTAAAAATTCACCTTTTATGTTTACAAAGGATCAAAATAAAACTGTAACTTTTCGATTGACCCAAAGTGCATGCTTGTTTGCGTGCATACTTTTTTTCCCCCAAAATTTTGTTTTGTGAAACAAATTGAAATGTTGCCTTTTTGTCCCTTGAAATGTTTCACAAAACAAAAAGTCCATTTCCTGCCCAGCTTTACTCGGTGATTCCCGCGCCAAGCCTGTTTGTTGTGGTTCATCTAGAGCAGCATAATTTTTAGAAAAAGTGATCCAACATTGTTTGAAAGACTCCAAGTAACTGAGAGTCCACTACGTTCCTTAGGAGGAATGTGCAAAACTCAAATTTCTCTTTGCAGACGTTCATGGGGACATTTTTCTTCAATTTCAGTCCACGTGGGTTTGAACTTCTTCTGTGTATATTTGCTTTCAGTTTCAGGTACAAAAATCACCAATGTTCAAAGAGAAATTCAGTTAAAACCATGAGATTAATCCTTGTTTCCTCCATCTTTGTGTCTCATCTAAAAATTGGCTCATAAATTGTTCACAGCTGGTCCCTTGTTTTATTTGTTATATAAAGCATCGAGCATGCAAAAATGTTCATGGTAAGAGTTCCAAGTGTGTACGTTAAACACCAAAGCAGGTGAGTGGTGTGGTTTAGAGCTGTGGATGTTAGTATGTAAACTGCAAAGTCTCAGCTTGGGGGGGTGGGGAAAGCGTCCATTAAAACCATGAATCATCAGCACAGATGCTGACGGATGCTCGGCGAGTAGCAGCTGATTTTCAGAAGTGCTTAGCGCTTCTGGCTCCAGTTTAAGTCAATGGAATGTTCAACTGCTGAACACTTCTGCAGAGCCCTAAATGTGTGCTAGGGACCTCATAAATGTACTACAGGGGGCTGACGTGCACAGCATTTCATCCTGCATTATCAGCACGCCTTTCATTGGCTGTTTTTTTAGGCACTGACATCCTTCACGTACTATAACTGAAGTGGCTCTTAGTGCCAATATTAAGAGTCTATCACATAATTAAGGTTGCACAGAATTAAGGAGCAGTGTAATGTCAGTTTATTTTAAGGGAAAAATAAGTGGAGCCCTCCACTTGTTCCTGTGTCTATTAGGAACAAGAAGGGAGCGAGCAGAAATTATTTGACTCCTCCAATGTTGTGGGTGGGTTAGTGACTAACATGCAGACCAACTAAACAACTTCTTCTGAAGCAATGGAACAAGAATATGATTTACCTTTACATCACCTAGTGCACTTGGGTCATTAAATGATTTAATGTAATTAGCAGAGAAAGTGCTACATTCTTAGTCACTTATCTTCATAAACAACAATTACAGTGTCATATCAATTTGCATTACCATTTAAACTGAAAACAAACAGACATAGCACCATGAACAGCGAGGGCTGCAGCTCCTCGGAAATGCTGCAGCTTGAGCGCTATAAATGGCAATAGAAGAACACGATAAGCCTCCCTTTAAATGAGAAAGAGAACCTGGTATTTTCGTTTATAGACAGGCCCAGCTGCTAAAGGGACTAATCATCTTGGAAGCTCAAGCCAGTGGGAGCTACAGGTCACTTTTATTTAGGAGCCTAAATATAGACTTTGGAGCCCATGTTTAAAAATTGGCAAATAGAATCCAGACTCACTACTCACGTGGTGACCAGAGTTCAGTCACCAAGCATGATGATGGGTTTTATTTTAAAACAAATATAACATTGAGGGGACTAATGGTGCGCAGTTGTGTGAACATTTCATGTACTTTAAAGAGGGTGTCGAATGAAGCGAAGAGGGATTCACGCTGCAGGGAGTTCCATGTTTACGAGACAGCATGTGCGAAACCTCAGAGAAGAAGAATGCAACAGGAGTGGTTAGATCTGGGGATTTAGTAGAGGGGGGAGAGCTGTGAAGGAAGAGTGGCCCTGGAGGAAGAGAGAAGGTCTCAGATAGTGGGAGAGCAGACTTAGGCAGGGCCTGGGATGAGAGGCTTGAACATGAAGCATGGAAGGGAATGCCATTGAAAGGATTCAAAGGGGAATGGCAAAGCCCCAGGGATGGCCAAGGGCAATCTTTCACAGCAGCATTTCCAATGCATAGACAAGGAGTGAGGGAAGACTCCAGACTATCAGAGAAGAGGAGGTTGTGGTAAAGTTGCAGTTTATGAAGTGTTGGCCAAGAGATTTAGCCCTGTGTCTGAGACGGAGACTTGCTATGTTAGTGATGCTGTAGAGGAAGAAGTCAGAGGATCTGGTGATGTCCGGGGTGTGAGAGGAAAGAGATAAATCAAACCCCACACTGAGGCTGTGAGGCCAAGGGAGAGGGAAGAATGAGGCTCATAGAATTTTTTTTTTTTATGCCAGAAGAGACCATAGTGATCATTTAGTCTGACCTGCATAACACAGGCCACTGACCCTCACCCAGTAATTCCTGTATCGAGCCCAAAATTTCTGTTTGAGCTGTAGTTTATCTATTAGAAAGAAGTATTGGCTCACAGAGAAGAGAGCATTTGGGAGGAGCCTGATTTTGCACATCCTTAATTCTGGCATAGTCATTTACACTCATGCCAAATGCTGCCGATACAGAATGGCAGTACTTAAAATTCCCTTTACACAGGTGTGAATGACTCCACCAGCTGCCAGAGAGTGGTGCACCAGTTCTGAGGGGTTCAGTTTGCATTATGCAGTATTTGAGTCAGACACAGGATATCCAGAGTGAGGTGTCAGATGTGAGACTGCCCAGAAGCAGGGAGGTTGATTTTTGGGAGTCATTTGGAAAATGGTAACAGATGCTGTGTGAGCAGATGCCACCAGGGAAACTAAGTAGACAGAGGAAAGGAATGTGCCAAAGACAGAGATCCCTGAGGGACCTGAAGAGGGAAAGTAGCTCTTAATAAAAAGAGACTTTGAAGGAAGGTTTGGAAATGGGGGAGGAGAAAGGTGTCTAAGGGAAATAGAGGAAACTAGACAGCAGGGGACCCAGGAGACAAGGCAAAGAGGATATTAAGGCAGAGGGACTGGATTGCATGGTCACATAGTTTGACGGCAAAGGGCAGTGGGAGATGGAGTGGTACTTTTAGCAGAAACTGGGATCAAAGGTTTCTTTGTGCATGGGTTGGGGATATGAGGGCATGGCTGAAGAGTGAGGGAAAGAAGCCAAGTGTGAAAAAAAATGAGGCTGAAAACGAGGTAGTAAGGGGAGTCAAGAGGGCAGGCCAAAGGGGTAGTGGTCAGTATCAGAAGATTTCTCTCTCTGAGATTCTTTTCTAACGGCTCTAGGTCCTTTTATCTCAGCGACAGCAGCAGCATATGTGCATTTAATAACTATGGCCTATTCCTTGACCTGGATCTCTAGTACACCTTAAAGGGAGGGTGAGCTATTTCGGAGGAACATCGCTGATGCAGGGGTGTTGGAACGCTTGTAAGTTCAATGTGTAGGAGGTGGTGGCCTGTCAAGGAGCGGGGTCTGCTGAGTCCTCCATGTCCAGTCGCAAAGTGACATTCAGATCCAGCGTGCGGGTGAGATGCAATCATTTCCGTGTTGGGCAGAAGGCTGCAGCTCTGTTCTGTGTGGGTGTGAAGTCTCCAGTTCTCAAGGGAGATTCCTGCAGCAGCTCCTTGTTGGAGTCCTTGTGGTGGAACTGAATGGCGCAAGGTACGGCTATTGCTGTATTTGCAAGGCGTGGGGATGTCTTTTCCCAAAGGATTTAGACTCACTGGATCTCAGTATCTGTAATCAGTGTGTTTCTCAAGGAGCCTCTGAAAGGCCAGAGCCAGCAAAGGACTGAATCCTAGTATTTGAGCTGGTTGGAAATTTTTTTTCCCCACTACAGATTTTGAAGAATAGGAAAAATACTTTTCTTAATTTTGGGACTTTTTTTGCCACGGATGAAAATAAATTTAAAAATTCAGTTTTAAGCGGAAAAAATGTTGGTTTTCAGGTTTTGCCTTTTTTCATGAAATCTGAAAACTTGGGAGGAAAATGGATTTTTGGGGGGAAAAATTCTCTTTGTGTCACAAAAATGCGCCACAGGAGGTTTTGACCAACCAGACGACTTGATGTGTGGTACGAGGCTGCTGGGGGGTG
The DNA here is from genome assembly GCA_007922155.1 of Mesoclemmys tuberculata. Classification (NCBI taxonomy): domain Eukaryota; kingdom Metazoa; phylum Chordata; order Testudines; family Chelidae; genus Mesoclemmys; species Mesoclemmys tuberculata. The sequence goes on along the minus strand of ML675632.1, from coordinate 8,811,733 downwards.
GGAGGGATCTGTGAGGGCAAAGATGCCTGTAAAGTGTTGATTGGGACTTGCTGGAGCCATTCGTAGGGGTGCAGTTTCTGGGATTGTGATGTCACAAATCCTTGCAGGATAATTCTGTGGATTCCAGAACAGGCTGCCAGGGAAAAGGTCAGGCAGAGCTGGCTGGCCTTTCCTCTTAAGAGGGGGCGCTTGCCTGGATCTTGCCTGCTTTCAATGGACTGACAATTGGTGGCATGTAAGAGCTTGTACCGTTGAAGGGGAAGTTGATAGCAGAAGTACTGCAGGATTCAACACAGATGGTGAGCCCAAGGGTCACACTACGGTCGGGTGGTGGTGAGCAATGGGGACTATCATGGGACAGGGAGGAGGAGATCCCACTATTGCTAATGCATCAAGCTTGAAGTGCCGGTACTGGTGCAGAGTGGTGGCTGAAAACTAGACAGGGTGCACGTTCAATCCAAACAGACTCCCCACATGTCAGAGCTCACTGCATCTCTGGTGCTCCCTGCCAGTGCTACCTCTGTGTGTCCCATTCTCTAGGGTGACCCCAACACTTCCTGGCAGTGTAATCAGACTTAGAGCATCGGGGTCCCATCTCCCAGCACAGAGCCCGGATGCATGACTCTGCCTTACTTTGCCCTTGGATAGCAGTGACAGAGAGCACCCAGGGTTTGTTCTCAGGATGAGGCTTGGCGGGGTCTATTTGCGGAGGTACCTGGCTGTGACTGGCCATAAGGGCTTCAGTGGCTGTAGGTGCTCTTTAGTGCAGCCTGTGGCTATTAATGGCTGGACTGAACTTGGCTATGTGGCAGATGTGCTGAGTGCTGTGTTTTTCAGGCGGAGAGAACAGCGTGCCCTGTCAGCTTTGGCTATGCAGTCACTGGATTCTTAATCACAGAAGCCAGGCTGTGCTGTCTCTGTTAACAAAGATTTCTTGTTTCCTCTCTTCCAGCCTTGGAATTAAAAAGAAATATCTCACTTGCTAAATGGGCACAAACCTCTCCTTGCCGCTCGGCAAGGCAAGAGCAGAGCAGATTGAGAAATCGCGATTGGAAGAGAGAGAATTGGGGAGAGGCAGCCTTCAAAGGCTCGTTACAATTTAGCTGTTTGGATTTCATTGTTAATTAAAAATGTATGTAGCTCCTTCAAGGAGAAGCCAAGTGCTGAACAGGCGGGAATACAAATATCCAATGACCATCGCAATACCAAAGATGGCACATGCAGTGGTATAACCCAAAGAACAAATGGTTATTGCAACACCAACCTCATCATAGCAAGACAGGAAATTCCGCCTTTCCTGCAGAGTGGTGTAGTAGTGACGTTATTATTGCTTATATTTGTATCATGGCAGCATCTAGTAAACCCTCATGCCCCCATCAAGGTTCCAAGACAAGTATATCACCAATAAGCCTGTGCCTGCCCTACAGAGTTTACAGTCTGGCTGTCAGACAGGATGCAACAGGTGGAAAAAACAAATGAGACGGGGTGTGGATGGGAAGATGACCCTGATTTTGCCATGATAAAATAAATACTGTCCGTTTATGGCAAAATCATGACCCCAAGTGAAGTGTGTTAACTCTTCATCCAGTGGCCCCAGCTGGAGAGGGTTCCATGCCATCCTGCCACTGCACTTCGAGTGAGTCTAACTTCATATAGACTGGGGTACCTCTTTCTACAGATTCATCTCTGTGGCTGGAATATACTTTTTGTCTATAGGTTTTTAATAAGAGTGACCATATTGGGTCTAGCCCAGTATCTTGTCCAGGATCTAGCCCAGTATCTTGTCTTTTGACTAGTCAGAGTCAGATACTTCAGAGGGAATGAACAGAACAGAGCAATTGTCAAGTGATCCATCACTTATCGCCTATTCCCAGTTTACTGCAATTAGAGGCTTAGGATACCCAGAGCATGGAGTTGTGTCCCTGACCATCTTGGCTATCACTGATCACTGTAGCACCTACATGCTTCTGTAGTACCTAGCTGTTGATTTCCCCCCGTCCCTGCTCCTCACTCATTGGGGCTGGTACAGATTAGAGTACAAGCCTATGTGGCTCAATACTCACGCTTTGTCTACCTACACATTTGCCTCTTGTGAGGAATTAGCAGTGCAAGCCAGATTGATTGTGCATCCAGGTGTTGCCTTTATTTTTATTTATAGTTCACTTTAGTGATGTAATATTACACCCTCAAGGGATTAGCTCTGGCAGCTGCAGTCTCAAGTTCAACAGAGTTCTCTGCCTATTTGAGGTCTAGAGCTCACAAAAACACATGAAAACCAAGGAAAATAGCACATACATTTTACAACGACAAGGTCTAATATCTTTTATCCATTTTATTAACGTCACCAGCATAGTTATGAATATCACAGCATATACAAATCCTAAATATATATCCATACACATATAGCTACAGTCATACTCACATCCTCCTAGTTAGTGTTAGGGTCTGATGGGCCTCTCATGGAATATTTATCAGTAGATGATTCCTGATGGAGTTTTCCCATAGGAAGCTCAATTTTCCCATTCTGGACAGCCCCTTTTATAATGTGATTCTTCCTATACCTACATTCTGTGTGCATACATGGAAGTGTCAGCCCTCTCTTTCTTTATTTGTCTGGTGTTCCCAAAAACTTGGGTTACCCCAATTCCCTTTATTCTCATTAGCATTAACGCACAACTTGCATCCTGTGGTTGAGACACATGTTAGAGACAAATGTGCCTCTAAAACATTTTTTATTTTTCTTTTGGTGATTTTTAAAATTAATCTTCTGGTTACTTTTTCTTGGTACATCTTTTCCCAAAATCTGAGGTCATCAGGTTGTTCTTTAGTCACTTACTTATATCAGCATTTCTTATCTCCAGGGTCTAAAATAGGTAAGCTCAAATCTTCAAGGCCTCAGCTACAGGCCTTGTGTTTCAGCCTTACTTACTTAGATACCCAATACATGCTTATCACATCGAAATACACTAATCAACCTTATACGTCTATAACCCTGCGACAGAACTCTATTTAACATACGATTATGTATAACGTGATGTTAATTAATCATAACATCACACAACGAATGAATAATAAACTAAAATAATTGGCTACCCAGGGAATAGCAGGGCTGCAGTCATCCCATGCAGCTCAGGCATTTTCCCTGTGTAAGTGGGGGGCTGAGGCCTTACTGGTTAAGCAGCCATTGTTGCTATGTAACCATGTAGTGTATTGAGGCCCAAAGCCTGATTCCTCCCAGTCTAAGTCATCCTCAGGTGTTGAACCTAGGTCTCCCGGTCCTGAGGTGGCAGCTTCAGTTGCTGCATGATGGCGCTGTATTACTAGCCTTGACCAATAGCCTTAGTGCTAAAGGCCTGCAGTAGCTTGGCCCCTGACTGGATGGATAGGCAGCACTGTCATTGGGAACCTGGTCTATATAAAGACCCCAACAGGAAGAGGAAGCTGTCAGAGCAACAGACCATTGCTTGCTGGTTGCTAGCTCGACTGTCTTGCCCTGTTGCCTTGCCTGACCTCACTTCCCTAACCCACTGACCCAGCCCCGTGGATTGGATCTTCCAGCTACTAACCCCTGCGAGAATTCTGCCCATTGGCCTGGACTGCCTCTGATACCAACCAGCCTCCTGGCTACCCATCCACCTGGGCACACTTGCCTACTGCTCCGGGCTGCCCCTAGCCGGCCTTAGCCACTGGGCATGACAGTCATGAATGTTAACTTGGACCGGTTCTCGTGCTTATCAAGAAGAGATCCAAAATCAAACCCTTCTCAGCTTCCAAGAAGGTACTGGGGTGGAGGGCGGAAGAAAGAAGTCCCTTGCATTGGGCAGAAACTACCACCATGGGAGCGAGACAGCTGAGGAAGAACAGCACATCGCTTGTGGCCCCAACCATGGCTGCGTTTTAATGCCGTTCGTTGGAGCGGAGGATTCTGCACCTTCTTATTAATCTGCAAGTGGTACTGGGGGAGGGAAGGGCAGGCTACCATACTTGCATAGCGATAACGAGGATGGTGTCGGTGACCGTGACCCTCTGGGCAATGAGACCTACAGCAGGTGCCACGGTGGGGGTAGAAGGTTTGGCACTGCGGGTTCTGGGATGCCCTGGAGAGCGAGCACAAGCGCTGTTGCTGCCTAGTGAAAGGGCCCAGTGACTATCCACTTTCTACTTCAACAGGAATATTCCCATAGCCGATTCTGCGTTATCCTGCACAGACACTGAGAGCTCCCTTGTAAAGGGCTGGCGTCTGCCCCTTCGCTCATGCTGGGTTGTACCATACCCTGGAAGAAGCCCCCCTGATTGCAAGGCAATCCTTCTGAATCTGGCTTAGTGTAATGACCATGGACCTGACTCCCAGCTGAGGAGAATCAGCCCAGCTCCTTTGACCTCATTCGTTTTCCAGAAGCTGAGGATCTGGCCCAGTATAGGCATTGCAGAGCTGTGCCCTCTGCACGTCTTTATGGAAATCACTTCCCTTGCCCTTCATGCTGTCTACAAAGCATGTCTTCCAGGTACGCATGTTGTTGATGTTTTCCACTCCATGTTGGACTAGCCCCCCAAGGGCTGTCAGCAGATGTAGAGGTGTAAGCCCTTTCTTTGCCTCAAGGGGGCGAAAACTCACAACTAACCAGTTTGTCTGACTCTTTCCCTTTGAGTATAGGGACCTTAGTCATTCCATCAACATGAACCCAGGTGCCTCACTGAGCCCTTTGCCATCATTGTACCCATGTTCTCCAGACACTCCAAAGCCACTGGGCCTTTATTTATTTGACTCTCTTTTTAGACCTTTCATGTCTGGGGATGAGCTGGTTTAGTGGGGCATCATGGTGGAAGGTGATGATGCTGCTGTCCAGCCCGTACCGGGTAGATCAGTGGAGGTCTTGAGCTTGTAGTGAACTTGATGTGGCTCTTTCTATGAGCACTAAATGAAAGGCCTTTCTACAGATTGATATCCTGCATCCAGCTTTTCCTGTTATCTCTGCTGCACGTTCACCCCCTGCCCCAAACTGTGCGATGCTGGTAGCACACGGATTTCACAGACTGTTGGACCTCTCAGTGGCTGGACTAATGTTAGCTTCTGGGAAGCTCCCTTTGCTGCTATGGGCCTTTTTCTCAGGTTGGCCCTTCTGTGCTGCTCTGCATCTGTTTTCAGGTTGTCCCTTCAGTGCAGTAGAACCTACCAAGGTCAAGTGCCCTCATTTACGCTGCACTCAAACTACAGAGCTTTCTGGCAGCTGTTCGGACAGCTGAATCTCCTGAGTCTATTTCCAGCAAATTGTAAAGTTTCTGATTTCTCATAGGCTGACAGCTGTAAATCCAGAGCCATTGCCTCATTTGTGCAAGACATTAGAGGGATTCCAAGCTTTGCCTTCTCCACCATTTCAACGATGATCCATTCCTCTCAGTTTGAGCTATAGCACATGTTTTAGAAAGACATCCAGTCTTCGCTTAAAGATTGCAAGGGATAGAGAACCCAGTATGTCCCAGGTAAATGTTCCAGTGGGTAATTCCTCTCCCTGGTAAAAAAAAAAAAAAAAGCTGACTTTTTTCCTAGTGTGAATTCGCTTACCTTCAGTTTCCAACCATTCAGATCCAACACCTGCATCTCATTATCCCTTTTACTGTTGGATCAAATACCTGTTTGTTAGGAAGGATTGTGAAGGGCACAGAAATATTAATCACTATCAGAGGCAGAGGTGAGAGTAGCACTCATGATCTCTGGTGCATAGGAGGAAGTTCTAGTCATGGTCTCCTGACTTACAACTTAACATACCTTCTCCTAGGCTACTGGGGAATCTATTCCAGAGCTCTTACAGTGGCTATTTTTGAGGGAAGAAGTCTTTGCTTGTGCTTTCTTGCCCTCCAGACTGCTGAAAAATCAGGATTTTGCATGTTCCTAAGCTCATGGAGATGCAACAGTCTCTTGAATATAGGGACTGGCCAGCAAAATTTGAGGCCGGTGGTAACACCAGGATGAAGATGGTTGTTCCTGGAGCAGAGAGATAAGAGGCTTGCACTGATGGGTAAAAGAAAAGGAGACCAGGCAAGTGTAGGAGCTTCCATGTTTGATTTGATCTGTTTGAGCTCAGTGCTTGTATAAAACTGCTTAGCAGGGAAGGTGCTGGGGACACTGACCAAATTAGTGTCAGTCTGGAGTTGGCCAGACTCTCCAAACTTGGGGACTGATCTGGGTTCAGAACTGAACTTTCAGTGGCCTCACTTTCTTTCTCTGGTTGGCCTGGGCCTGACACAAGAATTCTATAGAGGTGTTTAAAAATACATATAGTAAAAGTGTCATTTTCTGTTAATTTTTGATAAAACCCAGGCACATTTTTCGGGAATCCCATTTGGTCTCAGCCCTGTCAAAGTCAATAGGACTGCTCCCTGAGGGCAGCCCAGTAAAAAGCCCCTTTAAAAACATTTCTGATCCTGATGCTTCTAAAAATAGCACTATTTGGCTCTAAATCTTTATCTAAAGAAATTAACAGAGCATTGAGTCATGTTGTGTGGTTTAGGTTTCCCCTCTTCCCCCAGTGGTTTTTTGGTTTCTCTCTGCATCCCATGGTAACAGCATTGCTTGCTTTGCAATGGGAGATGTACTACCACCAACCTTTCTTTCAGTGTATCTCTGAAAGCTCCTGTCACCAGGCAAGCATCTTTCAAAGAATATTTTTCCGTCTTTCTGCAAACTACTCGAGAAAGGATTCAAGTGAATAAGCGAGAAAAAAACAAATCATTGGGACGGGGGGAATAAGTAAGAGTTTAGGACTTGATCCTGCTTAGAGCTGTGCATATCGGCCTCCACTCCAGTAAGGCACTTAAGCACATTCTTAATTTTAAGCCCTTGTGGAGTCCCTTTGATACATACGTGCTTAAGTGCTTTGCTGGATTGGGGCTCAGGGTGCCCCAGAAAGTCTTGCAACATTGGCCCCTTACACAGTAGCAATAGGAGTTGCCATATCAGATCAGATAGAGCAGTGCATCAGTCTAATCCAATATGCCCACTGACAATGGCCTGTACCAGATTGTACAGAGGAAGGTGCAGGGAACCGTGCAGTGGATGATTCTGGAATAACCCGAAGGGAATGTCTTTCCTAACCCCTGTCATTTAGTAGTTCACTATGGCATAAAGCATGGCGATTTAAACACTTTTTTTTTTAAATCCCAGCTAGTGTAGGTGTGCTCCTTAGCCAGATAAATATCTCATTCTTTTCTGAATTCTATAGAGATCTTAGCCCACCACATCATCCTGTGGCAATGAGTTCCACTGGTTAATTGTGTGTTTCAAGTATATATTTCCTTTTATCCCTACCAAACCAACTGCCTTTCATTTTTATTCTGAGATGGTGAATAGGAGCTCCTTGATTTGACCGTCCCTGTCTCCCTGGTTATTTTTGTACACCTCTAGAATAGTCCTCCTTTATTTGTCTCCTTTCTGAATTTACCAATCCGACTTTTTCAGTCTCTCTTCATATGGAGATTTTTCCAGATCTCATGTCATTTTTGTTGCCCATTTCTGAAGCCTTCCTAATTTTGCTGTCACTGTTTAGATAGGTGGATCAGTGCTGTACACAGCATGCCAGGTGATGGCCTGCCACTGATTTATATAATGGCAGAATATATTTTCAGTCTTCTCTAGCCCATCCCTTAGACAATCTTCTAGGATTTTCTTTTTTCACTACTACTTTGCATCAGAGGGCTGCCGACAACGACATCGAGGTCTTTTCCCTGAATGATTAGCTCAGAAAGCCACCCTTAATCAGTGCTGTACAAATTATTCCTCCCATGAGGCACTGCCTTGTATCCATCAACACTGGCTTTTCATTGAGTGTGAATAATTATGAGCGGAGCATTCACTTGTGCTTGGAGGTACATGCATTTTGCTAATGTTCAACACCAGTGTCCAAACTCAGTCCTGGTTCCCCAGAAAGAGCACTTCTAGGGACAGGGGGTGAAGTATGAATTGCCTTCCTTATTGGAAGCCTTAGTAGGCTAAGGTCAGGCCTGAGCAGAGAGGAAAAGCACGCCCTGCTGCTGCCTGTACTGTAGTACTTCCATGGAGAAATAAAAGCCTCTAAGGCTGTAGGTGAGTTAATCCAGCACCTTCAGCGTGAGGGTTCTATGCTGAAGGGGTAGGAAATGACCTATTCTATCTATAGCCTGAGTTAGAGATCTGATGCATTTCATTAATCAAATGGATACATTCTTCTCTCAAAACCAAGGGCCTATGTGGAGCCAGGGATATACGGCCATAGGGGAAGCTAGACCCCATCATAAGAATGGCCATACTGGGTCAGACCAATGGTGCACCTAGCCCAGTATCCTGTCTTCTTCCAGTGGCCAATGCCAGGGGCTTCAGAGGGAATGAACAGAACACGTAATCATCAAATGATCCTTCCCATCATCCATTCCCAGCCTCTGCAAACAGTAATCTCTGCCTAGCCTGGCTAATAGCCACTGAGCAACCTGTCCCTCTTAGTGAAAAACTTTATCCTAATGTCCAACCTAGACTTCCCCTGCTGCAACTTGAGACCCTTGCTCCTTGTTCTGTCATCTACTACCACTGAGAACAACTGAGCTCCATCCTCTCTGGAACTCCCTATTAGGTAGTTAAAGACTGCTATCAAATCCCCCCCTTGTTCTTCTCTTCTGCAGACTAAACAAGCCTAGTTCCCTCAGCCTCTGCTCATAAGTCTTGTGCTCCAGCCCCCTAATCATTTTTGTTGCCCTCCGCTGGACTCTCCAACTTCTCCACATCCTTTTTGTAGTGGGGGGGGCCAAAACTGGACACAATACTCCAAATGCGGCCTCATCAATGCTGAATAGAACTTATCTAGTTCTTTTTTGAACCTGGTTATATTCTTGGCTTTCACAACATCCCCTGGCAAGGAGTTCCACAGGTTGACTGTGCATTATGTGAAGAAATACTTCCTTTGGTTTGTTTTAAATCTGCTGCCTATTGTTTTCATTTGTTGACCACTAGTTCTTGTGTTATCTACTCCTTCTCATAACACTTCCTTATTTCTCCACACCAGTCATGATTTTACAGATCTCTATCAGATTCCCCGCAGTAGTCTCTTTTTTTCAAGCTGAAAAGTCCCAGTTTTTTAATCTCTCCTCAGATGGAAGCTGTTCCATACCCCTAATCATTTACACGCCCTTCTCTGTACCTTTGCCAATTCCAGTATATCTTTTTTTTGAGATGGGGTGACCAGATCTGCCTCCAGTATTCAAGATGTTCCATGTATTTATAAAGAGGCAATATGATATTTTCAGTTGTATTATCTAGCCCTTTCCTAATGACTCCCAACATCCTGCTCTCCCTGTTTGGCTTCCCCTTCAGATACAGAGGGACACCAGAGGCAGCTACGTTCGCCTTGAAGTACAGAGGGATAAGCAGAAGTTGCATGCGTAGTACTCCCTTCCCCAACTCATGCCCGCTGAGCAGAGCGGTGGAGGAATGGATGGAGCTTTGTCCTTATCCTCCCAGCACACTAGCCAACGCAGCTGAGCTAACGAGGAGGACAGGGCAGTGACGTGCTGCTGATAGGGAACCCTACTAATGACAGGTCATGGCCCCCTGGGAGCAGGGAAGAAATTGCACTAGATGATTTCTTCCTTGGGCTGTTCATGGGGGGAAGGGGTGCAACTCTGTGTCGCCTCCTACACAGATCTGGTTGTAACAGTCTGGCCCCTGTGTCCCACGCTACGGCTTTTGGAACTGAAAATATTGTACTGTGAAAATTTGCTGCTGCTGGAGCGTGCAAATAGACTTCACACGTTGCTTTAACCGATACACCAAACTCCAGTGAAAAACGTACATTCACTTCTCAGCCCTGTAAATGGTTACATGTGCTAAAACACAGCAGTGTCTCAACCCATTGCTTGTTTGTTACAAAGGCACTGGAACCTCATGGAACTTCCAGAGAGATTTTATATTGTTCAGGTTTAAGTGGTTGCTTCAGTTATAATCTCCCAGTGATGGTGCTTTCACCTTTCACTAGCTTTTAAGATGACGTGTATGGCACACAGGATCCTGTGGGTAATGTTCAAAGTCAAAACTAGCCATCTGTGCTGGTCTCACTTCCATTTCTCTTCCCAGCGTTCGCAACCTCTTCCCACCTAATTGTACCATTTCGTTCACACTTTGTAGGTGGTTGGTGTGTGTTTTATTTTGTTTTTTTGCTCCTCTTGTATATTAATGAAATTCTCCCAGAAGGTGTGGGTCAAGAAAAACGACTGACAAGACTGAATGTAATGGATTCAAACTCATTTAAAAAAAAAACAGTTTGTAACTGATACTTAAGCGATACATCCCAAATTCATTCAAGATCTACAGGGAATTTCGCTTGCTACACAGAATGCCAAAGTGTACCCACTAGTAGCAGTGGATTCTGTATAATTAAAGATGAAAATACAATGCCTTCCCTTCCTCCCCCTTCCCCACCCGTGCCTCTCCCCGAGTATGCAATAATGGAGAAACCCCTTCGTAAGGAATGGCTAAGGAAAGTGATGCTAAGTAGAGGAAAACCTCGCTGAGCGCAAACACAGGTCATTTTCAGTTTCAGCCCTCTAGCCTTGCCACTGAGCCAACATGAGACAGACCTACATCTGGGTGAGGGATGAGTGCGGAAGTGTATTCGGAGTCTATAAATAAAGGTATCTTCTGTGGGTGAAGAATTGAAAGGGCTCAACTCAATTCTGCCCCTGTTTGACTTATGTCATTCCAGTGTGAAGGGTAATTAATGTTGACTGAAAGTCAACATCCGTCTTGAAGCACTGAACAATGCTGGAGCCCAGAGTGGAGCAGCGCGTTCTCCACAGAGACTTCCTTCCAGTGGTCTCTATGGAATTATTATATTGGGGCTGATCAAAAAGCAAGAGATTTGTTTCTCGTTTGTGATGTTTATTTCCATCCTCTCCTAAGGCTGCAAAACAACACTAGCCATGTCTTTATACCAAAGAACGGAAGTGCTCCACTGCTATGTATACTTCTGCATGAAGATAGTATCGGAGGTTCTTCTAGAGTGTCAACAAAGGTGCCCCAAGCCCCAGGAAAACACGCAATGGTGGTAGGGTTTCACAGTTATCTTCAGGCACATCTGAAAACATATTTTACAAAAAATCACAGATCCAAAGCCAATATAAGTAGGACTCTGTGAAAAGAGTCACAGGTAGCAGTGACATCTGAGATACAATATGGGCCAAGTATGGTTCAGGAAGATCTTCTCAAGTGACATTGTTATGCTGGTCAATCAGTGCCAGTATGGAAGAGAGACTAACACTGAAAGCCTTTGTGAATCAGGCTTATATTTATTTTCTTATATTATGTGTTTATAAACTGTTGGACCCTAGGTAGAGACCAAGGGTCAAGAGCTGTTTAATAGCCCTTTCATTATATGCCATCCAGATTGGCTGCCACGGACTTTGTTCAAGACCAAGCACGGGCCTAAATGTTTCAGGCAAAGACCTTTTTGCAGTCTAATTAAAGCCAGGGCCAAGCTGCTCTGATTTTATATTTTTGCCTTAGGGAGTTTTTGTTATAGTCCATGATCTAATACCGAAAGAGCAACTTTTCTCTAGGCTATAGCGAAGACAACAATAAGAGAATTTCCATAGTGGGAATGGGTTTGTGCTATGTTTCCTGTCTCATCTCTGAACAGAGCTGTTTTATATTGACAGGATCATGAGTAAAATAAATGACTCTGTTAGTAGCTGACAAATAAAAGAGAATGGGAAATTAATTTAGTTGGCATGCAGTTGTCTTAGTACAATGCACCAGTTTGGAAAGTATATGCAAAAGCGAACAAAACTTTGGTTCTTCATTCTAACTAGAGATAATTGTATGAAGTCATTGGGACTACTTTACAGGACCACAGTAAGCATTATACTAGATAATGATATTTGCATGACCAGTCCCTTGGATGTAAGCTCTTTGGGGCAGGGACTGTAGGGCATATTTTTGAAGACACGAGGGCAGTGAGGTCCTTTCTTCCATCTCTATGCTAGAGAGCTGGACCCACGGAACAGCAAGAGGGTTGGGGAAGCAAGGATTGCTCCCAGCAGATAGGTTGCACCCCCTCGGAAGCATGGGGTGGCTGTCCTGGCAGAGGGCCAGCTCTACTAGGTCTGTTTGGAAGGGTTTCAATTTTTAATAACAAAAAACTTTTCAAACTTCTCATTGGCCTCATGGGTGTGTACTAAACTTCTTTGAGAGAGAGAGAGAGACAGAGAGAGGTGCAGGTGGTGTGTGAATGCATGACCGACACACACACCGCTTATCCATTAAGTAACTAAAGAATTTAATAACTTTAAACCCACAAATGAGGCATAATTATGGGTAACACTTAGGTAGAGCTTTCTATCTGTAGAGCTCAAAGCATTTTGTAAAGTATTGTTATGCCCATTTTACAGATAGGCATAGATGGAAATGACTGCCCACCATCACACAGCAGGCCGATTGCAAAGCCAGGAGTGAACTCGCAATGCTTGCATCCTAGTCGAGTGATCTGTAAGGAACCACTTGATCTCTGCCTCTCAAACTGCTGGTGTATAATAGTGAAAGGAGGCACAGCCAAGCTCCCATCCAGCGTTGAAGACTCTCTAGCTTTCTATTCACCTTTCAGTACTCAGAGCAATGTTTGGATCCCTTCTTTGCCTTTTCTCCAGATCACTCATCCTGTATTCTTCCTCAGTCACTTTCTACAAGCTTTGCTTATGCCTGCTCACATGGGGGGCATTGATTGTGGGTGTCATGCTTTTGTTTTGAGGCTTCTGTGGTTTATTTCAGATGATTTCTTGCATCTTTCTCTAGCTTCTCTTTCTGCTGTTTATATCGGGCATCTACTCCTGGAATTTTTCATTTGTGAGGTTCCTCTGTGGAGAGCAATTTTCCTTGCCTTCTCCAGTGTTTGCCTTTTGCTGATATTTATATTCCCACTGGGATTCAAGACCCAGACTTCAGCTATTCATCTGTGTTAGTTTGTCTATAAACCCGGGGCATTCTAATGATGAAACCCTAGGCCCCATTAACAGCTTATCAGGAACCTGGTCCCTGCATCTAATTTCCCTGTATTTGCATAAATGTTTAAAATCATAATACAGCACATAGCTGTAATTTTTGCTTGCACTCTTATCTACCCATGAGAGAGATGAGCAGCTGTTTGAGTTCATCAGCAATAAAATCCTGTGGGTGTCCAGCTTTAACCTACCCTTCGCTTTAAAGTTAAAGGTGCTGGTGTTCCAGCACTTGGACCTTGTGCTCTTTCTCCGTGTTCTGGGCCGTTTATGCCATGGACATCTTGCTATGAGCTGTGGTTTGTATGCTTTTGTCATGTGGATGTCTGAGCCAAAAGTCATGTGGATGTCTGAGCCAAAATCTGGGGCAGGAAGAATGGGGGTTAGTTCAAATTCAGACGAAAACTATATTTTCTTTTGGTAAATTTCTGTATGAGAATTATATTTCTCTGAGATTTGACTTGTGTTCTCCAGAAATCTTTCCATACTGGTGTTTCGATCGCGGTGGCCTACATCACAAGCTATCAAAACTTTTGCCTAGGGAAGACAATGTCTTCATAGACTGTCACTTGGCCATTCATGAGGGCACTGCCTACATCCACCCCCATTTGTGGGAGCTATATTGTTCTGAACGTAGAGCTGGGAGCCAGGAACTCTTCAGTTATAATCCCAACCTTGATTCTCTGCCCTCTGGCAAATCTGAAAATTCCCAGTCCTGAAAGGAGCCAAGCACCCTCCCCGGGGGGCTGAGTTGAACTGGGCAGAGAATGGAACCCACTTTTGCAAAATGTTGTGATTTTGTTTGTTGAAATTTTAATTTTGGGGGCAAATTTTCTGACCAGCTCCAGAGTTGAGAGTGCTTTAACCTCAGCCACATGGCACATGGGTTACAGGAGGATCACTGTTAGCAGTATTGGGCCTATGAAACACCATATGAAAAGTTTCAATTTATCTGATAGAGAACAGGGGTACCAACACACACACACTACTTCTTCATTGCACTAAATGGTCTGAGTGTACTCTGAACAAAGTATATTTTGATGTTTAATCTTGACTTGGTAATGGAGACTAAAAATACAAATATTTAATCCTTCACATTTCAAAGTAAACAATGTTTGTTTTAAAAGCCTTCCTTCATTCACACTATTTACTGCTATTACAACAACTTGGTTCTGGTACAGAACACAAACAAGCTATCCATAGAAGACAGGAGGAAATTGGTAATAATTCAATGTGTTCAATCCCAGGTGGCAAGTTTGATCCCTTTGCTCTTTTCCACTCTCCTCCTGTATGTCTAAGCAGCAGCTCTCACAGATTCTGACAAGCCTGCCAAGTCTAGCTAGCTTTTCAGGTCAGATGCCCTTTCTTCTTTCGTCAGCAGCTATGCCAGGAAATAGCCAATGATCCCATGGTTCTTAAGTTCATGCAGTATTTTGGGAGCGCTAGTTTAAACAATGGCCTGATTTTTGGGACCGGCTGGGTACTCAGCATTCTAATTTAAGTCAGTGGGAGCTGGCTATATATAGTCCCTCATAAGGCTTAAAGAGGAGACTGTCAAATTAAACATCACACTGTTTTCTAAAATTATGACACCAAAGATAACTGTAACTAAAAGAGATTTAGAGGGAGTGGGGAGCGGAATCAGGGATTTTTTCCCCGTTTCCATTATGCACATAGAATCAGACCCTAGAGAGTTAGAAGGGACTGCGAGGATCATCCAGTCTAACCTTCTGCCAAGATGTAAGGTTACTTGTGACTAAACCATCCAAGCCAGATGGCTCTCCGGCTTCCTCTTGTTTGTGCTGTCAGTTTCATCAATTTCCGTCTTGGTTTTGTGGGTCTTTCACAGAATGGGAGGAAATAATTAAACTGGAATAAAACCCAGGAAAATGTGTTTAGAAAAGCAGCAAAATTGGCAGGGGGCCCAAGGGCAGGTGTAGAAACGGAAACGACTTCCACTCCTTTTTAAACACTGACTAAATTCCAAATGAGACACAAGGTGCGGGAGGAAATGTCTTTTAGTGGACCAATATCTGTTGGTGAAGGAGAGAAGCTTTTGAGCTATGTGGGGCTCATCTTCAGGGCTGGCAATGGTGTAACTCTAGAGTACCAACCTCAGGACAGACTGTTACAAAGCGAGGCACAAGCCCCAAATTGGCTGTGAGTTCTCTACTGAGATCTCACCAACCAGTTCTCAGATGTAAACTGCTCAGGTTCAGTTTGCTCAGGTAAACGGCCTAAACATGGAGTCACAGACAGTCCCCTGGGGAACTCCCAGTGGGAGGCCTGTCTCATCATCCAGGTGAGGATACCTGATGGGGAGCAGGTGGAGAAGCACCCAGACTTCTAGCCCCGGCTCCTAGCCAAAAGCAGAGACCACCAAACAGCCCAGGCTCCTCGCTTCGCTCCCAGCTGGCTTGCTCTTTGTTGGAGAGGCAAAATTGGCAAGAATGACAGCCACTGTAAGGGGATACAGTGTCTACATTGACATTGCGTTGCCCTACCTATGCCAGCAGAAGCCCTACACCTCTTGTTGAGGTGGTTTTATTTTGTTGAAGAAACAGGGCAGTTTTGTTGGTGGGGGTTTGATTGGAGTGTGTACACCACCTCTGTTTTGTCCACCACAGCTGACTTTGGTCAACAAAGCTCTCTAGCGTAGATCAGGCTTAAGCCTGTGATTTTTAGGGTTGGTCTACACTAGAAAAATCCATACCCTTGAGCCCCGTTGTTAAGCTGCCCTAACTCCTCTTGTACACAGCACGAGCTTGATGGAAGACAATTGAGAGAGTGTATAAAATTTACAAAAAATAGGAGGGGGGGAGTCAATAACAATAAAATCCAATAGTTTACATTGTCCACAGATGTCCCAAAGGCCAGATCTACGCTATACACTTACTTTGGTATAACTACGTCACTCAGGGTGTGTGGATATACCAACTTTAAGCCCCAGCATAGAGAGCTTCTCCTGCCGACACAACTCCACCTCCATGAGAAACGGTTGCTATTAAGCCAACAGGAGAGCTTTTTCCTGACAGTTTAGAGTGTCTTCACCAGAAGCATTAGAGAAGCACAGCTGCATTGGTGTAACTGCACTGATGCAAGTTTGTAGTGTGGACCTGCACTGGAAGGAATGTTTGCATCAGAAGGAGGTCATCAACAAAACTATTTTTTGCGGGGGAGGAATTGTAACTGCTTACATGATTTTAAAATAACTGCAGCAGGAAAAGTACCTGGCTCTCATTGTAGACAGATGTGATACAATATGATTGAAATCTGACCATGTATATCATTGCTACCACTGTTAGACGACTGCAACAAAATTTGTGTAAAGTACATCAGGTAAGATGTCAATGGAGAAGTTATGATCTGCTAAAGATGATTATCATGTTTAAATGAATGCATCATCGCTGTATCTGGCAGTGTATCTATATCTTAAATGTGTTGTTCCTGGGGTAACACTCACAAGGTAATTCACACCCAGTCTAGCCAGCACATTGTGAATGGACTAGTCAAGTTTGATGACCAGTTAAAGGAAATTCTAGCAGTGGGCCTTAAAAGAAACTGGTCTTGCCTGGTGAGCCTTCATGTGTCCTCTCCCCTCAGCCACAGTATCGATAATGGCTGGCCCTGTGAATCAGCAAGCCCTGTAAGGGCATACGACTTACTCATGTGATGCTGGACTCCATCTTATGCCAGTAATTTTCCACAAACTGTGCTGTGAGTTTGGATTTTGGGACATTAAAATTCCAGGCACACGGCAGAAGACATAAAAGACCCTTGAATCATCTTCATGTTGCCTCTTTCCTGCTCTGATTCTCTGAACTATTGATTTACAACTAAAAGAAGCTTTCTAATCCATGGACTGAAGACCTCCCAATTGTTTGGAAATTACCAGACACTTTAAAAGCCAGCAGTTTATTCCATCACTGCTAAAAACATAACCTAAGAACTTAGCAATGATTGTATGTATATGGTCTATTAACCATTTTAACTGTCTTCTTCTTTTTTCTTATAAATCTACCTTTAGATTTTAGTTAGCTGTCAATGCTCCCTTTTAATCAGTCCATGATGCCAGCCTCCATTGTCCAGCTGGTACATTTTCAAGCAATTTTGTGCTTTCTCCCATACTGCCTCTGACCCGTGGGAGTAGCTCCTCATAAATATCTGCAAAGCCACCTCATTATCCATCTTCAAATCCCTCCTCAGAACTCTCCTTGGCTGTGATATCTACAAATAATTTGACGATGGGTATGCTTCTCATGTGCTGTGACCACTGCCTATCACCATTGTTTCCTGGGGCTTCCCCCTCTGTCTTTATCCATCTGTTGTCTCCTGTCTTTTACTTAGATTGTAAGGTCTTTGGGGCAGGAACTGGCTATTTGTTCCATGTTTGTGCAGCCCCAGCACGATGGCATCCTTGTCTAGGGTCCTTAGGGTTACGATAATGCAGATAAATAAGAATAAGAAGAAAATGATAAAACATTGTGGGGAGAGAAATATAAGACCTCTTGCTTCAGAGTTTAAAACAGTCTCTGTTAGAGCTCAGATGAGATCTGATGTGTGTGGAGGGGGGTCAGATTATCCCACACCTGCCTGCTTTGGGAGTTCTTACCCCTTCCTCCAAAGCATCTGGTGCTGGTCACTGACAGAGACAGAACCCTGGACTAGCTAGACTGGAGGTCTGATCCACTTTAGCAATTCCTGTGTTCCATTCTGTGATACAATGCAAGAGAGGGTTTTAGCACTTGATTCAGTCAAACAGGTAGGTGTGTGCTTAAGCCCATCCTGATTCAATGAAGCTCTTAAATATGTCAGCAGGACTTAAGCGTGTAATTTAAGTTAAGTGCATGCCAAAGTGCTTTGCTAAATAGGAATACACTTGCAATGAAAAAAAAATTCTATGGATATTCACCTAAATAGAGATATGAGAAGTGCTCATACTTGGCTGTGCAAATGAATGATGTGAAAGTGAATTTTCAGTTTTTATTCTACCTAATATTTAACGGTACATCTCCCGGCTATCCAGCTCTAGAAACAATTAGGGAGGTAGTCTTCTAAAAATTCCTCTTCCTCTGCTTAGCATAACCATCATGGCTGGTAAATCCTTTCCAGCATAACAGGAGGAAAACTATTCTTTTTGTATCTTGGTTGCATCATGGACTAATTTTTCCATAAAGCACATTGCTCTTTAGCTTCTGCAATACAGAAATAAATCCTATCACTTCTAGCACGTATTAAATCTACATAACACACCGAGCATATGTCTGCACTGAAACTCAGGCTTTAATATTGTACCCTGAAAACATACAGCTCAATTTCAGGTCTTAATTAAAAGCTCATAGAAAAGCAAAACCAATCTGAAGTTCAGTCGGAGTCCCTCTGACTAAATTCCCACAGAGCAAAGTAAATCTATCTTTTATGTGTGTTTTTCCCTAGGAAAGCAATAATGACCACTGAAAACTCAGGTCTCCAATTAGTTTATTCAGCACCTAATGCAGGACTGTATATAGATTACACATATACTTTGCTGGGCAAGTAGGAGGATGCTCTGATACTGAATAATTTAAACGCAACACTTGGTCAATAAGGATTTATTTAGTGAAGTAGGGCCCATCTTTTTGTCCTGTGTTTATATAGCACATAGTCCAATGGGATCCTGGTCCACAACTAGAATTCTGAGATGCTATTACAAAGAATTAATAATGTAGTGTCATCCCCTGGAACACTGCAAAACAGAGACAAGCCAGGGATTATGTTGTACTTACAAAGACTATTTCCGGACTGAAAATATGTTTTGAAATTAATCCACATGGCATCAATAACTTTATCCTTGCCCATTAATTTTTCCCCATTTCCTCATCAGCAACACAACTAACCAACACATAAATAGAGCATGTAACAACACTTTCCTTCTTTGATCTCCAAAAAAGATGGTAGAATATTTTCACCATTTCCAACATTTACGGCTTGACAAATAATTCAATAAATAGCAAAATTTACAGTGAACGGCAGTCAGGTTCAGATAGAATACAAGACTTTGTTTTTTGTATTGATCTTGAACAGAGCCATTAGTATTTGCTGGTCATGAACATTCCTAAAGTCAAAGTTTTTTCATACCAATGTTTGCCATCCGTGCATTTCATGTTCTGTAGAGTTAATTGCCAGAAAAGGATCATTAGCTCATCTAGTCTGACTTCACAGGCCATTACATTTTATTGAGCCCAATAGGTTGGGGTGGACTGAAAGATTGCAGTCTTCTGGAGACTTCGTATGAAGAAAACAGGAGAGACTGAGGCACCACCATAGTTTGAGGTGCCTGTAGTGGCAGGGAATCAATTAGATGGGATATGCCCAGATGACCTTCGCAAGTGATCTGTGTTTCATGCTGCAGAGGAAGGCAAAAATATCTCCCAAACAAAACATTTCTTCCAGTCCTCAGATCTGGCCATCGGTTGGATCCTGAGCATATGCACAAGACACACCTGCCAAGCACCTAAGAAAGAGGATTCTTTGTACTTCCTCAAAGCTGGGGTCCACTCCGTATGCTGTGGGTAGCCAAGATAATTTATAATAGTCAAGAAAAGTTAGATCATGCAACCAATGAACAGAAACCATATCATGTAACCCAGGGAACCAGTTACAGCGCTCAAATAGTGAATTCCAAATAATTGACAGAGTACATACTATGAGGAGTTTACAAACAATTCAGAGCATTAAAATCCCCTGTGGAGCAGGTCCTGAGCTGGTGTAAACTGGTATAGCGACATTGACTTCAGTGGAGCTATGCCTGTTTATACCAGCTGAAGACCTGCCCTGTTGGGCTAACAAATGTTGAATAGTGAACAAATTTGCCAACATCTTAAAGTGTTCTTGGACAACTTTTGAACGGGGTGTGGGGGAGGAGGCTAAAACTGTTGAATAGAATTTCTCACTGAATAACTGGGCCAGTTCTGTTTATGTAAATCAAATGATCCTCTTGCCCTGACAAGGTCCTTTATTACAAAAGAATAATATTCTTCTAAAAAGGGGATTTCTCCTGATTCAGGAGGAGAAAATTTAAACAAGGGAAAGAGAAACACCGTTCTATGCCTAAGATTAATGGACCAGGATGATGACCCTACATTTAACAATATATTACACCTGTCTGCTGCAGAAGAAACTACTCCATAAGCAGAAGCCTATAGAACTAGCAGCCTGTGGCCTCTTGCTAGGGTACTGCTTCTGTATCAAGTCAACAGGAAGTGTGCCAGTCGAAGGAACATCCTCCTCAATTCGTGTAGCCCCTAGGTGGTGTCTCATCTGACTACTGTCCCTCTTTGCTTAGCTTGTCTGAACTGTTAAGCCCATGGTTCTATGCCTGCAAGGAACACCACTGTGTTCCTTGCTATACATTTAATATTTAATACGCAACATGCAGCTCTGTGTTCTAAGTTAAATAGTTCAATGGACTATCGATTATTTAATAGGTGGGGCTTATTGAATGCACTAAAGACTGAGTTTAACAGCCATTTGTATAAATGGGTTCAATTACATGACTCTCTCTTGCTTCATTATAGATTCATTTTGTGTTTTAATGTTTTCATTATTTGATTAAACAGCAATCGGAGTGTTTTGCCATCTAGGGCACGTCTAGCACTGACCTCTTTTTTTTCTAGATAATGTATGAATGTGTAGTCAGTCCTTAGTGGCTAATGAATATAAAATTAATAGATATTGTGGTATAGTGAGGGCACAGGGCAGTAGGATAGTAGTAGAAGGGTGATATGTAAGTGCCAGAATGTTCCAGGCTTTATTCCTTGTAGACTAGCCAGAGTCATTAGAGGGTAATTAGGGTCAGCTGACACCAATTAAGGCCCCACCCAGGTGCCTGATAAAAACCCTCTATTCCTGAGAGACAGTGCATGAACTGGAGGAGTAGTTGTGCGTGTGGAGTTGTGAAGAGGAGCAGAATGGAGTACAGAGATGTGTGGAAGAGAGGTCGAGTCTTGAGGAAGGTACTGGGCTCAAGAAGCCAAAAGGACAGAGGTGGTGGGGGGAGGGAAATAGTCCAGGGGAAAAGTCTGCAGCTGCAAGTACGGTGCCAGCAGCACATAGCTGCTACTCATAGGGCTCCTTGGCTGGGACCCGGAGGAGCGGGCGGGCCCGGGTCCCTAGCCCCCTCCCTGTGGAGACGGGGTAACCAGCAATGCCCTGGCTCACTATCAGAGGCAAAAGTGTGAGACCCACTAGGGAGAAGCCAGTTGTTTGCCACAATATGCAAAAGCCTCTCAGATGGTACAGTGTTGAACTCCATTCTCAGCATTGTTTCTCATGAAGATTTTAGAGGCATATATATTTTCATGTAACCTTTTTGTTAAAAGGTGTGAGTATCGTCTGGCATATCTTTAATTAATATGTACATATTCTCAGCTCTTGCTGTTGGTATTTGTATTCTACTAACACCTGGCAGCCTGAATAAACACATAGTAATAATACCTAGCTCTAATAGAGCATTTTGCAAAGGATGTCAGTATCATTTTCCAGATGGGATAACTGAGGCATAGAGCAGTGAAGTGACTTAACCAAGGTCACCCAGATGGGCAGTGGCAGAGCTGGGGATAGAACCAAGGTCTCCTGACTCCAGTTCTCCATCTACTAGGCAACACTACTCTCTTGGAATCATCCAGTCAAAATGCACACTTTAAGTGGCCAAGACAGAAAAAGTTGTGGGAAACAGGAAGTATTATCCCCATGTTATAGACAGGGGCTTTAAGCATGGAGAGATTCTATGACTTACCCAAAATCTCCTACAAAGTCTGAGGCAGAGCCAGGAACTCAAGCCGAAGCTCATGATGCCAGTCCAATGCCTTTATCACAAGACCAGTCTTCCTCTAGTTGAGTTAGGGTTGGTCGTTTTGAGCAGGGGGTTGGACTAGATGACCTTCTGAGGTCCCTTCCCAACCTAATCTTCTATGATTCCATTTCACATCTACCAGTTGATTTGTCATGTGACCTTAGGCAAATTATGTATCCTCCCTACATTGTTCCTTACTCCATGCTACTGCTTGGCCTCTGAACCGGGGTTCTGTAACTCTGAGATCCTTCAGAGAGATTTTGCTGCTGAGAGATGGCCTGGAATCAGAGCTTCACATCTGCGCAGCCTTGGCACAATTTGTTTTTTTCTTTATATAAGTTTGACAGATAATATCAATGTTTACTTTTAAGATTTTGTTTTCTGGGTTTATTGATTTGTGTGCTCGCCATTGCACGACATTATGGGTCTGAAGCATTTTTCAAAATGTTTATCTAGTTTACATTTTCTCAGATGGGACAGTTATTTAATGACTGTGGATGCCGATATTCAAAAAGTTAAAGCTTTAGAACTAGTAAGAACACAAATTCTCAAGATCACATGTCAAATGATACAAAGTACATATCCTTAAATCAATAGATAATATCCATTTCTGCTATTTATTCACTAGTCAGTTTGTAACAAGTGTAGTTCAGAAGTCTAAATCACTGGATTTTGACTCTAGGTTATCAGAAAAGTAAGAAAAATGCTGTTTGTAAATGTTGATTATTATCAATGGAAATATTTTTTCTTTGGTTTCTGTGCACTCAGCAAAATTGATGTTTACCAACATCTAGCAATAAAATCTAATCCTTTCCAAACCTACATATGAGCCCCTTCAAAGATGAGTAGGGGCTGTACTGTGTTGTTTTCTTTTGGAGGCAGCAGTTAAGCTCTCTTAGGTGCTAAAGTGCCTAGTTCCAAGTAGTTCTCTCTCCCCGTCCCTCGCTGCTCTAGCTGGGCAGAGAAGACATCACTGTCCAAAGGAAGGATAATCATTTTGGGTTTTACTGTCAATGACCAGGACATGGATGGCATGCCTAGTGGGTGGAGCAGGAGGCAAGGCAAGTGCTTAGAGCAGGATTCATGCCTTATGGTTCACACAGGAGTCCATAACTAGGAATCAGAAGCAAGGGTCACAGCCTAAGTTGGGAATCGACACAAAGAAGCTGGGAAGCAGAGCTGAAGGGTCGAGCCGGTCAGGTATAGGAGCTGAGGCATGGGCCAGGCTGGGTCCAATCACATGCAGAGTCTATTGCAGCCAAGGGCAAATGCTTTAAGCAGCCACCAAACTGCTCCTGCAGTTGGGTTTATGAACTAGACTGCTTACTTAACAAGTGATGTTAGCTGTTAGGCTGCATACTATAGGTTAGCTGCGTTCATTGGGTCCCAAAGACTCGCTCTTCAGACAATGCTTCCAGGCTAGCTCTGCCGCAGTCCCTGATTCCTGACACTTATAGCAGGAGCCTGCTTAGAGCAAAGTGTGTTGGTACAAACAAACAAGACATTTAGGAAAATAAAGGCTCTTCATTGACAAGCTGGCATTCCGATATTAGCTGTGGCGTCGTTGATATTAGACGCATTATCATCAAGGGAAGAGGGGAAAAGGAAGTAGATCTATCCGATACTGTGGTACAGAGGGCCAGCGCCAGGTCTAGATATCAGAAAGTCCCACATCATCATTCAAAATAGGGCTGAAGTAGGACTGAAGTGCTGGATAAGCCTTGGGCTGGCTCCATGCTGGGGGATGAAACCTGGCTTGGGCATGTCTTGGTGGTACTCTTTGCTTTTCTTAAAATCTAATGATTATTGACTCGTTTCTGGGCATCCTGGTAAAGGCATCTTAGAGATCTATGAATGAAAAGAGGGGCAGTGGCGTGGTGGACTAGTTCTAACTAGGGCAGTGGTAAGGAGGCAAGATGAAAATAAACTCACTGCAATGCGATGAGTGAAGCTGCTGCTGTTTATTTCCTGTCCACGGGTGCAGTGTTTTACATTTATTAGGATAAAATTCGCCCCTAATTGCTTTAAATTCTCCAGCTCATTTTGCAGCTTGTTTTCTGCCCTTCTGTGCTTGCAGCCCTTCATCTGTGAATGCAATTGAATTGACACCGAAGAAACACCTGAAAACCACTGAGATGATAATGCTTAACTCTCATTACAGCATTTTCATCAACATGCCTCAAAATACTTTACAAAGGATGTTAGTATCAGTATTCCCATTTTACAGATGGGGAAATTGAGGCACGGAGAGATGATATGACTTGCCCATAGTCACCCAGCAGGCCAGTGGCAAAGCTGGGAAAAGAACATAGTTCTCCTAAGTTGTAGTTTAGAGCTCCACTCCTATGCCACACTGCTTCCCCACCGGCTCACGGCTGAGAGAGGTGTCTACTGTTGGTCCCAAAGAGCCTGGGAACACTAAGACAACTGGGGTAGTGGTTGGCAGGAAACATTACTGCTGGAAATTTGACAGCTACCTCACCAATTAGAAGGAAACAGCTCCACAAACCAAGCAGGGCGTGCTCTGCAGAGCGCTAAGTGATATGTGGATGAGCGTAAACCCATTTGCATTTAACAAATGGAGTGTTCTTTCTCACTACAAAGTGCAAAGCCTGATCGACTGTTCGTATAAATTAGAGCACTGTAGTCGAGGGGGATGCTTCTCCGGCATATTATGATGGCGTACTCCCTCCTGGGAAGAGATCTGTTGGAGATGTGTATAATATGTAAGCAGGATTGCTTCACAATCAAGTGTTTTTCAGAGCTTTCTGGGGCGCCTCAGTAGGTTTTCTAATCTTTACCCCCAAAGAAGCACTTGATTTATCCTGTGTTTCTAGCTGTTGGCTGCTGTTACTAGCAGAAGAAAGAAAACCTCTTGTTACTACAAGTCACTGATTTATGCACCTTTAGAGTGGCAAACTAATTGGCTTGAGGAATGGTGTAGGTTACAGAGGCTTTTGTCATCAGCTCAAACCCAATCTACTGTAGTAATACGCACAGAAGAAAACTGTAGTTCAAGGAGATGTTTTGACTTTTGTCTGGTTCATTGTTTATTATGTCTATAGCCTCTCTGGTGTGTGTTTATTTCCCCCATGCAGTGAGAAACGTTTAAGAAATAGTTGACCATGCTGTAATGGGCTGGAGATTAATATGCCTATTATTTATATGTTTGTATTAGCATAATACCTAGGAGCCCTTGTCACAAACCTAGACCCAAGTGTGCTAGGTGCTGTACAAACACAGAACAAAAAGTCTCTCCCATGACGGGCTTACAATCTAAATGGACAAAATAGAAACAAGGTGGGGGAAGGGTTATGACAATTAATATATATCAGTGAAAACGTAAGTCAGTGAAGATCTCTATAAGTCTGAAAAGTGAGTTCTTCTTCGAGTCATTGCTCATATGCATTCCACTTAGGTGTGTGCATGCCCTCATGCCTGGTTCCCGGACAACTTTTTTTCCTAGCAGCCTCTGTAGGGGCCGGCTCTGGCACCCTCTGGAGTGCTGCACTCATGCCATGGTACTTAGGGTGCCGCCGGCCCCACAGACCCTCAGTTCCTTCTTTCCACCCTTGCCGGTCGCTGGAACTACTCTTGCTCTCGCAAGCATTCTTTCCTTTTTATTGTATTTAGTTAGTTAGCAGTTTTCCCTGAACTTAGATAGTCCCAGTTAAGTTAGGATAGTTTACTTAGGAGAGTTAGAGAGGCTTAGGGCTTGAGCGACCCGGCCATGCTGGGCTCGCCAGGGTTCAAACCCTGCACTGGCTGCAGAAAGACCTTCCCAGTCAGTGACCCTCATGATCGCTGCCTCAAGTGCCTGGGTGAGCAGCATCGGAGGGATCGGTGCCGTATATGTAAGGCCTTTAAGCCGAGGACCCAGAAGGAGAGGGACATTCAGCTTAGGGCCATTCTAATGGAGTCCGTGTTGCACCCGGCGTCTGAGCCGCCCCAGACTTCAGTGACACCGAACGTTTCGTCGGTGCAGAGCGCTCCGCCGGCACCACAGGCACCTCGGCACCGGGCGTCTCCGGTGCCAAAGAAGAAGAAGCGCCGCCAGCACGTGGAGCGTTCTCCCTCCCCCGCACTGCAGGAGCAGCTGGGGTCAAGTCCCGAGGTGTTGGAGCTGCAGAAGCAGCCTCGGGCATCAGCACTGACACACAGGGAACCTCCCCCGACTCCTGGGAGTGGGGGACCCCCTGTCCAGGACCCTTCCACACCGGAGGAGTTCGAGGCGGCTCGAGCCTTGTTGGCCTTGCCCACGCCTCCCGCCCTCCCTCCGGTGATGGGTGTCCCCAAAGGGTGGACGCACCCAACACCGAAATGGCTGCCCACCACGTGGCGCCGGAGAGTCGAGCTCAATAGCTCCTCTCCCTCCTCGTCTTCCTCCGATGACAATGCTTCACGGCACTGGACCCGGTCCCCCAGATGGCATCGTTCCAGATCGCCATCGCTGGCCAGCCACTCTTGCCACTCGGACTCGGCACCAAGGCACCACTCTCGGCACTGTTTGCCGACACTGGGGAAAAGATGACGGAAGTCTTCGGTCCCACGGCACCATTCCTTGTTGTTGTCTGCTTCGCCAAGGCATCGGCACCGCTCCAGACGGCACCGCCGCTCTTCGGGATCGTCCGGTAGTGGGTCCCGAAGCGGCTCTTCCCGGCGGCACCACCAGCACTGTTCCTTCAGCTCGGGTTCCTGGAAGGTCTGATGCCGGGATGAGGTACAGCCCCTGGCACCATCAACGGGTTGGCCCCAGCCCCCTTGGCAATGGCCATATTGGGGCCCCTGGGGAGCACAGTTGGGACAGGGAACTACGTCAGCCCCTGCCTCTGTTGCCCAGCAGGCTCCCCCGCAGGCACCATCGGTTCAGGAAAGGGACCACTCCTCTGGAGAGGAGTTGGACCCTGGGGAGGGCCCCTCAACAGGACTCTGCCGCACGTCCTCTTCTTTGTCGCCGGATGAGGCGGCCTTTAGGGATCAGGGGGTTCCTCTCATTGACTTCAGGGCCCATCAGGAGCTCCTGAAAAGGGTGGCTTCCAACCTTGAGTTGGAGGTCAAGGTGCTAGAGGAAGAGGTGGACCCCCTCTTCGGGCATGTGGGGACTCAAGGCCCTTCTAGGGTAGCCCTCCCTGTTCATGAAAGGGTGTTGCGCCTGGCCAAGGTGGTCTGGCAAACCCCTTCCTCGGTCACCCCAACCTCCAAGGGCACCGAGAAGAAATACTACGTGCCAACCAAAGGGCGCGAGTATCTTTTTACCCACCCAGCCCCGGGTACTCTGGTTGTGGACGCTGCCAACCAGAAGGAGAGACAGGGGCCCCAAAGCTCCACCCCTAAAAACAAAGAGGGCAGGAGACTAGACCTCTTCGGCAGAAAGATCTACTCCACAGGGGCACTCCAGTTCCGGGTGGCTAACCACCAAGCCCTCTTAGGGAGGTATAATTTGAACCTTTGGGACTCCATGCGAAGGTTCGCAGAGTCCCTGCCCCAAGACCAAGCCGCGGACTTTACCACAGTCTTGGACGAAGGACTGACTGTTGCCAGCGCAGCCCTACAGACTGCTTCAGATGCTGCGGACATGGCCAGCAGGGCAATGGCCTCCACCATCACCATGCGTTGTGCAGCGTGGCTTCAGTCCACAGGGCTGTCCCAGGAGGTGCAGCACTCCATACAGGACCTGCCCTTCGATGGGGCCAGTCTGTTTTCAGAGAAAACAGACGAGAAGCTGCATGCCCTCAAGGATTCGAGGGCCACCTTGCATTCCCTGGGACTGTATACCCCGCAGGCGGCGAGGCAACAGACCCACCAGCAGCTGCATCACCCGTCACAACAGCAGCAGCAACCTAGGCCACCGCCTAGGCCTCTCCCCCCCTGCAAGGGGCAGGGACAGGAGCAGGGGTTTTGGACAATGCGACCACTCTGGGTCGTCCGTTGCTTCCCAAAAAAGACCCCCCCCAGGGCTCACAGGGAAGCATCAGTTTTGACGGTGCGCCCGAGGGTGGCACCAGTACCTACCCCCTGGATTCACCCCTAGCCTTCCGAGACAGGCTAAACCCTACTTCAATGTCTGGCGGGGCATCACATCGGACCACTGGGTCTTGGACACCATGTGCCGGGGTCACGCCCTCCAGTTGGTGGCTTTCCCCCTCCATTCACCCCCTTCCCCATCCCTCTTCAGGGACCCATCTCACGAGCAATTTTTCCTTCAGGAGGTCCAATACCTCCTCTACAAGGGGGCCATAGAGGCAGTTCCGCCACTCGAGGTGGGGAAGGGGTTCTACTCGAGGTACTTCCTCATCCCCAAAGCCAAGGGAGGCCTCAGGCCTATACTGGACCTGCGCAGGTTAAACAGGTTCATAAAGAAACTGAAGTTTCGCATGGTGTCCCTAGTGGCCATTATCCCCATCCTGAATCCAGGAGATTGGTTTGCTGCCCTCGACCTGAAGGATGCTTACTTTCACGTTTCCATCCTTCCTGCCCACAGGCGCTATCTCAGGTTCATGGTAGCTGGTGGCTACTACCAGTTCACTGCCTTGCCCTTTGGCCTCTCATCCTCCCCCAGGGTGTTCACCAAGTGTGTGGCAGTGGTGGCAGCTTACCTGAGGCGCAGAGGGGTCCAGATATTCCCCTACCTGGACGACTGGTTATTAAGGGTCAAGTCCAGGTCTCAGGTGTATGAGGCGGTCTCCCTTGTCCAGGCCACCTGTAACAGTCTGGGGCTGCTCATCAACGAGCAGAAATCGATGCTGTTCCCAGTACAACACTTAGAGTTTATAGGGGCCTCCCTAGACTTGGTGCGGGCCAGAGCCTTCCTCCCACGCTCGAGGTTCGAGGCCATGTCAGTGATAATATCGCAACTGCAGAGGTGCCCCATGACGACAGCCAGGCAGCGCCTTCAGCTGTTGGGCCACATGGCCTCTTGTACGTACGTGGTGAGGCTAGCCCGCCTCAGGCTCAGGCCTCTCCAAGGTTGGTTGGCCTCGGTGTATGTCCCAGCAGGCACTCCATAGACAGAGTGGTGACAGTGCCCCGCACAGTGCTGGTGTCCCCCCAGTGGTGGAGGAACCCAGGGACAGTGCTGGAAGGGGTTCCGTTCAGGGAGTTGACTCCCTCAGTCACCCTGATCTCCGATGTGTCGGACCTTGGGTGGGGGGCCCACATCAGCGGTGGTCTGAGCATGCAGGGCCACTGGTCGCAGGAGGAGACTGCCCTCCACATCAGTGTGAAAGAACTCAGGGAAGTCAGACTAGCGTGCACGGTGTTCCTTCAGTGTTTATTGGGCAAAATGGTACAGGTGCTGATGGAGAATACCACAGCAATGTATTATATAAACAAACAAGGGGGGGCGTGCTCCTCGGCTCTTTGCCAGGAAGCGCTTCGACTTTGGGACTTTGTGGTGAGGCACGACTTGTTTAACCGCCTCTCACCTCTCGGGGGTCAGGAATGACGAGGTGGACTGCCTCAGCAGGTTGTTTCTACCCCAACACGACTGGTCGTTGCATCCGGAGGTAGCGGCCAGAGTTTTCCGCGAGTGGGGTGTTCCCCAACTGGACCTGTTTGCATCGTCCAGGAACAGGAAGTGCCTGAGGTTCTGCTCGCTCTGGGGTCGCGAGCCGGGCTCCATCTCCGACACGTTCCTCATCGAATGGACGGGGGCCCTCATGTACGCGTTTCCCCCCATCCCGCTCTTGCCCAAGGTCCTCTTGAAAATCAAGAGGGACAGAGCGACGTGATCCTGATTGCTCCGGCGTGGCCGAGACAGGATTGGTTCAACATGCTGCAGGACCTCTCTGTCGCCGCGCCGATCGAGCTCCCAAGGAGGCCGGACCTGCTCTTCCAGGACCACGGTCGCCTGCTGCACCCCAACCTGGACTCCCTGCACCTGACGGCCTGGAGACTCTCTGGCTGACGGAGGCAGAGAGAACCTGCTCGGCGCAGGTCCAACAAGTTCTGCTGGGTAGCAGGAAACCCTCCACACAGATCGTGTACAGGGCCAAGTGGAGGAGATTCACCTACTGGGCAGAGTCGCGGGGCAGAACCCCCAGTACGTCCCTTGTGCAGGCCATCCTGGAGTACCTGCTGCAGCTTAGACTCCAGAGTTTAGTGCTAGCCTCCCTCAGGGTGCACCTGGCAGCCATCTCGGCTTTCCATCAGCCGTTGGAGGGGCAGTCCCTGTTCTCCCACCCTATGTCGTTGAGGTTCCTCAAAGGGGTTGAGAGGCTTTACCCACAGGTCTGTGACACGGTGCCTCCCTGGGATCTCAACCTGGTCCTTGCTAGACTGACGGGGCCCCCCTTCGAGCCCTTGGCCACTAGCCCCCTGCTGATCCTGTTCTGGAAGGTGGCCTTCCTCGTGGCCATTACCTTGGCTAGGAGGGTCTCTGAGCTAAGACCATTGACCTCGGAGCCCCCCTATACCATGTTCTTCCAGGATAAGGTACAGCTGAGACCACATCCAGCTTTCCTGCCTAAGGTAGTCTCCCAATTCCATTATAAACAAGATATTTTCCTCCCTGTGTTTTTTCCTAAACCGCATGGGTTGGAGGAGGAGAGGAGACTACACACCCTGGACGTGAGGAGAGCCCTCGCCTTCTACATAGAGAGGACGAGGCCTTTCCGGAAGACCACGCAACTCTTTGTCACAGTGGCAGACAGAATGAAGGGATCCCCAGTGTCCACGCAGTGCATCTCCAAATGGATTACAGCCTGCATCAAGTTCTGCAATGAGCGTGCAGGCGTCCAGCTTCCTGGGGTCGTGACGGCGCACTCACCGAGGGCCCAGGCTGCGTCGGTGGCCTTCCTGGGATGGGTCCCCTGTCTGCAGGACATCTGCAGGGCTGCCATCTGGTCGTCGGTCCACACCTTTGCCTCGCACTACGCCATCGTCCAGCAGTTGAGGGAGGATGCGCGAGTCGGCAGAGTTGTGCTGGGAGCAGCTCACCGGTGACTCCTACCCACCTCCAGGTATGGCTTGTTAATCACCTAGTGGAATGGATATGAGCAATCACTCGAAGGAGAAAACATGGTTACTTACCAGTAACTGTTGTTCTTCGAGATGTGTTGCTCATATCCATTCCACACCCACCCTCCGTCCCCGCTGTCGGAGTCGGCAGAAAGAAGGGACTGAGGGTTTGTGGGGCCGGCAGTGCTCTATATACCACTGCATGAGCACGGCACTCCGGGGGATGCTAGAGCCGGCCTCTACAGAGGCTGCTAGGGGAAAAAGTTGTCTGGGAACCGTGCACGAGGGCGCGCACACACTTAAGTGGAATGGATATGAGCAACACATCTCGAAGAACAACAGTTACTGGTAAGTAACCCATGTTTTTCATTTCCCAGCCGTTTTATGCTTTTGTTTTCAGGGGGCCATGAAGAGGTTGTATTTAATTTTTATTACAGTCATAGCTACTTAAGGCAAAACAACAACTGATTTCTGGTACTGCAAAACCTTGGAAAAATGATTAGTGAAAATCTTCAATTTAAAGATCTGAATCATGAGCGTTAAAGTCAATGGTTTGTAAGAAATCTTCACTCTGGTGTTCAGGGCAATCAGCAGCTCCTGAGATAGGTGCACTGTGATACCCGAAAGCTAGTTTGGGTGTATGGAGAGGAGGCAAGGCAGGAAGTGTGGAAAGAAAAGGGGTGAAATGTAGGTTGAAATAGGAGGAAAAACTTCCAAAAGTTGATTTCTGCAGTAGGAGTCTAGGGGTTTGTCTCCACTGCTGGGGCTGCGGTGGGCTCCATGGATCGATGCAGTGGGATTCATTGAGCGGGCAGCGGAGACCCGCACAATCGATCCTGGAAGAGCTCTCTGGCCAACACAGTAAATCCATCCCCTCCCCCCAAGAGAACAGTAACGCTGCATCGACTGGAAGGCGTTTTCCCATCGATGCAATGCAGTGACGATGCCACAGTGTGTCAATGTAAGTAAGTGGACGGGAGATACGCAACTTTCAGTACACAGCTTGCATATCTCCCGTCGACACTGCTGGCAGCGTCGACCAGGCCCAAGGAAATCTCCTAATGGAAGATTTATTTCTTGAGATGCTTTAACACATCCAGATGCTAATATATAAGAAATAGTGGGGAAAATCTTGAGTTGGCAGGTTCATGCATTGAAAAACTCAGTAGACCTTTTCCATCTCGGGTTTCTGTGCTTCTGTGACATGAGTGAAATGATAAAAACACCAAAATAGGGAACATTCTGAAATTTTCAGAGTTTTTTGTTCTATGTGGTGTGCTATGGTAATCCCCCATAGTCTTGCCTTTGGCACAGTCTCCTCCGTCAGTGGGGCCTGAGGTAACTCTGCCCCCAATCTGGACAAGTCTTTTGTCCTCTCCCATTGGCACTTCTCTCACAGCATGTTTGGTGCAGACCTGAGGAGTGTCCTTTGCCCCTCTGGGGAGGGCAGGTAGTCTGAGCCCCTGAATGTGCCCCAGGACCTGGGGAGGTACCTTGCTGTGGCTCCTTCCTGCTAGCTGGGGCCAAGGGTTTTCTCCTTCTCTGCTCCTCTGGCTGCAGAGAAGCACCATCTCCAACTCTGGGCGAAGTTTCTCCTTCAGCCGCCACGAACCTTCTTGCAGCTTTCTCCTCCTTTGCTCCCCCCACTTTAGGGTAGGCAGAGGTTAAGTTAGGGAGTAGCCCTTCATTGGGTCCAGCTGTCTCTAATTGCCCTGCAGTAACCCTTCTTCTGCCTGCAGGGAAAAGGGCCTTTTGTATTCTAGGGCCCACCCTTTGGTAGCCATCTGGCCTGATTTTACCACATCTATTATGTGTTAAATGCGTTGGTAGCTTTGCTTTTCATGGACATGTTTGTCATCTTGTTTCCATTTTTTTAAAAATCCAATTTTATAACATTTCTATTTTATAAATTTTAAAAATGTTTGTTTAAAAACGTTTGTTAAAGTTTGTTTAAAAATGTTTGTTTATTTTGAAAAATCCCTTCTTGTATCTAAGATGACCAACCCAAACTGGCAATGGGAAAAAAAGAAAAAAACAACAATCTTCAAATCCAATCCCCAAATCCAACGGCATAAACTTCAATTTTAAAAAGTGTCCAAATCTAATGAAAAAAATGTCTTGAATAAAAAATGTTGAGCAGGTCTAGAAATGAATAATGATATCTAATATGAAAGCTTGCACCATGTTTATGCATGACTTCAAATTCTTTTTATCTTCTGCCTCATCATTGCAGACTACATTCCTTATGGGCCAAATTCCGAGGTTATAGTTCGGTTGTTGTTCAATCTGAACTCCCATTGATTTCCGTGTTTTTCGTGAGTGAGAGCTAAGTAAAGATATTGGGATTTGGCCCTAAGAGAACAAAAATTCTATTTGCTTTCCAGTAATTGTTATACTATTACATTAAGACAGTGGTCCCCAAACATTTTTGGTCATGCCCTCCCTTTACCCGACCTGGGCCCCCCTCAGGAGCCATGGTCAGTAGCTGGGGCTAGAGTGGAGCCACAGCTGGGGTCAAGGGCCAGAATCCAGAGGAAGAGTGGGGTTGCATGGTATTCCCTCTCCGCCCAGTGTAGGGGATGACCAGGGTCCTTCTGTGCCCCCACCTCCCGAATGTTCCTCCTTGTTCCCCACAGTTTGGGAACCACTGCATTAAGAAGATATGTAGGAAGTTTCATTTTTTATGCTTCCAGATATAACTGATTTTGAAATGATCATACCAAGACATTAAATCATTATTGATGTCTACAGAGCAAATCCCTTCTGGGGACTATGCTATTTACTTAACTATCCAGGAGAGTAACTGAAATCGATTTTTAGACCCTCTGCCAAGACGATCCAGTCTGGGATTTTACCTGAGATGCTCACATAGCCTTATGTGCTAAGACTGTATTGCAAAGGAATGACAGTTTCATGGAGTCTTCTGTCTGTTTGATACCAGTTCAGGCTTTGCTAGCCAACGCTTCTCAAGTGTGACAGCTGTGGCCCCTCCTGAAATAGCTTTGTTCCGTAAGTCTAAACAGTCTCTAATTTCTCCCTTGCTGCTGCCTAAAAACATTAGTGGACATGGTCAGTGTGCATTGGGCATTAGTGCTTCTGACTGCATGCTGCTATGTATTCAAGGGAGGGAAGGTCCACCCTTCCTCTCAGTAGGGCTCTATATGGGTGGACCAGAGCCATCATGAATATCCAATGCACCAACTTAACTTCCCAGTAAACCCTATGGAGTTCAAGAACATAGGATGCCTAGAGTAGGCAGACTCGGAAGGGAGGGAGTACTTCTTGTACATTTGCCTCTGTGGTTCTGCTGCCTATAACTCTCTTTTGATCCAAGAGTGATCATGGTATTGGTGAATTTTAAAGTAGGTTTAAAGACCTTTATAAATCTGGGAGGTTTGTTAGCAAAGTACATGAATTTTTATTTATGGATCATCCTGACTTTAATTGTTTTTCTGTTTAGCCTGTGATTTCTAGTCATTTTGGTTTCATTGTAATGCAGATTGGCTTTTCTGAGAAGAAAGGTGCTCTACATAATGAAACCAGTCTTAATTATCTAGCACAAGCACAGTCACTTGTCTGTTAGAGGTGGCTTTTAACTAAAAGTCGGACAAAATTGTCCTGGAAAGCTTGGGGTTATTGTAAAAGTGCTAGTTAAAATACAAAGTTACGTACTGGAGATGGCCCATAGAGTCTAATATTGAAAATAATCAAATAGTGCAGTTACACACTCTTGGTATTTTGGGTTTAGCTGAACATATAGTCAGTTAAGTGTTGGAGAATGCTAATAGTCATTCAGTTTGTTTTAGAAGCTGTTTGCAGAATCACAAATAAAATGTGAATGTCTCAGACTAGAATAATGTATTTTAGGAGGCTGCAAGATGCCCGCACAAGCAAAACAGATACATTGCATGGTGTTAAGTTGCATTAGTAATGTAGGTTTTACTGTAGGTAAAGTCCTGATTGTTGTATGAAAGGGAAAAAAATCCAAGTAACATTTAGATTCATTAGGATTAGGCAAATTTGGGAACTTCTAGAGCTCACAGTGGATTTAGGAAATAAGGTGTAGTCTGAACAGAGGACTGGGAACCATTCTGGATCAGGTAAATTGTTTAACCCCTGTCTGCCTCAGTTTACCACTGTAAAATGGGGATAAGTATATAGGGGTATTGAGAAGATGAATTAGTTCAGTGATCTTCACTATTTTTCAAGCAGGGACCATTTTGGCAAAACACCTTCAATGTGAGAGCCATATCAACTACTAAATTAACACATTGCTTGCTACTCCTTAACGAGTAATGTTACAGAGCGACTCCTGTAACTAAAACTTTTGTTTGTTCGTTTCATTTACATCCACAGCTACATTCGGATCTGCTTTTGATCCTATTTCACGTTCCAATTTTCTTGTCAAAGGAATTACAAATCTAGCCATTCTTTCCAGTAACTCCAAAAAATAATATACGATACAAATGGTGACACACTCTGCGTTCTGCGTTGGTTGTTATGGTCATATTATGGTTCTTATACAATGGATGTACTTAGGGATAGTTATTGGTGCCATCATAATATGTGGTCAATGTGATGTGTAAAGAAGGTGGAATTTGTTAGGCTTGGTACATACTCTAATCTTAAAAATAAAATAGATTGGAATGTAAACAATTAGTCAAGGAGCTGCATGTTGGGCTGATGGGAGTTGCCACTGGCTCTCAGGCCTTGCAATGAAGAACACTGAATTAGTTAATGTTTGTTAAAGCTCTTTGTTGAGATGCACTGTATAAATATATAAGTATGATCTAGTCTGCATGATTCTTCTGCAAAGTCAATCCCCTTCAATGTCAGGTCTCCTTAGAATAATAATACAATCCAGCTGTTACATAGCACTTTCATCTTTCGATCACCAAGTGACTTACTAAGGAGGTCAGTAACTGCTATCCCTATTTTACATATTGGGAAATTGAAAATGCTTGGGGGTGGGGGAATCAACCCAAGCCTGAAAAACTTCAGCCAAAATGGAAAAGTGTCCATTAAAATTTCCATTTAATCAAAGACTTTTTTCCATCAAAAAATGTTTTGATGGAGAATGTTTGAGTTCTAGCTGTAACCCTTCACTTTATGGCAAGTGAACTCCAACTGGCGCCTGAAAGGCAGCAGACACAACTTGTATTAAACACTTGGCATGATGGTGATACTAAACTATATTGCCCTAAGTTTACCTGTTTGCTAAGCTTCACATCCAAGCTTCATTTTGTCTGTTTCTCCCAAAATTCCATTAAGATGTCAAAACGAATCCATGGCTGCATACTGCATGTTAAAGACAATGCAACCGTCAATGAAAGATGTCAACTTTAATAAACAACCTCATCAGCAATATGAAGATTGATTAAAATACAACTGTAGCTCCTCTGAGGAGTTAAACTGATGTACCAAGTCTTCTTCTAGCAGCGTCTCTTTTCTGTTCAAGCTTGGCAATATCTTGAGAGAGGCTGCCGTTCCCAGAACCCTGTGAAGTTTAGACAGACAGCCATATTTTCAGAAGTGCTATGGGTCCTACTGTGGCAGTGATGGCAAGATGTTCAGAAGAGCTCGACACCAGAATGCTGAGATTGTTTGAAAATCTGGCCACTTACTTTGGTTCCTAAATGTGAAATGAGCCTCTTGAAAATCTGGCCCTATATGTGCATTCTGAGCTCTTCTGAGAATCCAGAACAGAAACAAGGCAAGAATCTAAGTCCAGTTCACAGTAACAAAATACACTGAAAATTGACTTATTTTTGTAGGGTCTGGTCCTTCTGAAAGTCCCCTTTCAGCCTATACCATCATCTGACATGAGGGAGGTGGAAAAGACATACTCATTAGCCATGAAATTTAGCTATACCAATGATCTTGCAACCCAAAACTACCTACCATCCAGTTCTAAACCTCTCCCCTTTTCCTCTAATTTTGGCTCTTTGAGGGGGTGTCATCTTCTGCCACTGTCAAATTTCAAGCCATGACATGACACAGATGTGGCTCTTCTTGGGCTTGTGTCTGACCTTTTCCTGGCTTTGTGAAGGAAACAAACCTCTACATGGGCTACCACTAGATTTCTTTGTAGCTTCCAGACTGAGGACCATATGAAGAAGATTACACATGTAATGATTTCTTGTAGAAGTGAATGGACCACTCTGCTGGATCCATTTTTTCCTATCAGGAAAAGTTCCTCATTATTAGATCCCTATGATGTAGAGTCAGGCAACACTCTCTGTGCCCCCTGTCCCCCTTAATATGACATCTCTGCCACAGAGAGAAGGATGCCAAGGCCTCCAGAACCAACAACTTGTCATGGCACCTCGCACTGTCTTCTGCACTGTTGCAGGCTTCACCATCATCCCTAGGATGCCCCAAAGCCAGAAGGAAATTAACGGATTGAAGAAGCACAGCACAGGTGGCTCACACTTAATCCAGGACTGATAGAAGTGACATTAGCAAGAACCAAGACAGAAGCACTGTGGACCTGGCTAACACTCTGGTCTCACCAATGACTGAGGTCAGACGGCCAAGTTAGAGTGAAGCCTCATGGTCACACTGGACTCTTCCAGCCAAAGCTTTTCAAATTCTCCTTGACAAGGGTGAAGTGTAAACAGTGGGATAACTCTCTCCAGAAATTTGGGGGAGAAGGAGGCAGACACTTCATGAAGCACCATGAGACACCTCTCTTGACCCGCAAAAGGTTCCTCCAACTTTTTTCTCCACACAACCCTTCATACTTCGCACTCCGTCAATGGTGCAGTCTTTGGCCGGCTCCTATGCTGTGCTCCAGAATGACTGTGGTGCAAGTCTACAGTTAGCCCTCCCCTCCCATCACCCAGTCTCCCTTCTGATCATATTGGCATACATACCATGAAACCTGGGTGTACAGAGAGGCAAAAACACTGCTTGGACTCTTCATGTGGCATTAAAATGTTATTCCATGTGTTTAGATTCCTTGGATAAAAATGGTTTGTCCAGTTAAAAAAAGCAAGCACACATCTCCTTTACTTGTAAACAAAGCGTATTCGATACAGAATCAGAGACCCAGTCAATGGCAGACCACATGATGCTATTTGTACAGTGCTAGCCTTCAGAGCTGAATCACACCCTTAGGAAGGAGGAATGAGGCACAAAAAGCGGGGAGAAGGGATATAAGCAATCAGATGGAGACTGGTGGAAGGAGACCACCAATGCTGACACAGGATGGGAGAGTCGAAGGATGGGATAGAGGGAGGTGGATAGGTTCAGCCCTGTCTTTCATGACTTGAGTTTTATTTGGGAAGGAGAAGTTCATTTGTCACAGTGAAAGGAATGATGGTCTTGTGGTGAAGGCAGTGGACTTGGGACACCAATCTGGATTCAATTCCTGATTCTGAGCCAAACCTCTTGTGGGATCATAGGCAAGTCATTTAATCTCTCTCTGCCTCAGTTTGCCATTGTTGGTAACCAGGGGATAATTCTTCTGTCTCCCACCCACTGACTTGCCTTGGCTGTTTAGACCGTAAGCTCTTTGAGGCTGGGCCTATCTCTTCCTGTGTGCCTAGCACACTGAGGTCTGATCTTTGTAGGGGTGTCTAGGTGCTTCCATAATATACATAATGTTTCTCAAGGAAGAGTAGTACTGAAACATGGGAATTGTTCATGCTGGAAGAAGACCATGTAATGGCAGGATTTCCTGCTGTGCCTAGTGGAGTAAGAGCAGGAACAGAGGTAGTGAAGGCAAGGGGAGAGCCAGAACGGAGGGGTGGATGGAGTTCTGAGGAAGGAGAGGGGTGTCTGGAGAAGATGAGAGGGCAGAGTTGAAAATCTCTGTAGCTATCCCAAGTCTGTTGCCAAGTGGTGCCATTCACCATAGTGGATTTGGTGTGAAGCCTCTCAGGTAGGAACTGGGCTAAGTCCACTGGCTTCTTTCAAAGAGCCATTCAATGGGAGTGTCTTTTGGCCAGTATCAATTTGGGCTAGAGTTCAACTGGTGCCCATTTCCAATCCCCTTAGCTATCCAGGCTCCCTCCATCCCCCAAGAGACTCACTCTCATTCTCTGTGTACTATTTTATTGTTCCACACTCATCCTTGGCACTGATAATTCTTTATGTAATGGGCTGCAGCCCAATGGAGGATTTATTAACATAGCTTATGTCACTGTTCCCATGGAAGTGAGTAATAGCTCTCAGTAGCACTAAAAGCACCCACAAAAACACAGACAAATGGATATTCCACTTGTTCCCTTTGGCTCATTCAAATATATAGGCGAGTGTTATCCCTGCGCTTACATGAATCAACTGCTACTTCTGAACATCTGGGGAGATGACCCCATTCCATTCCTCGCAAGAAGGAAAATGTGGGTGGCACACAAAGGGACAGTTCTCCTGCCAGTGAAGCAGGGGAATTGTGGTGTAATTGCTACTTACCAACAGTTTTATTTCTGTCACGGAACAAGGTGTCAGTGAAACAGTGAGAGCAGAGCTACTGCGTGTCAGTGTGTAGTGCATGTGCCATGGCTTATGAAATGCACTTAAAAACATCTATATTCTCTATCAATTGTTATTATGGGAACATCCAGGAGCCCCCAGTCAAGGACTGTGACGCAGTGCACTAGGCGCTGTACAAGTGAAGCACAAAAAAGACAACACTGTTTAAGGCAGTCAGGATTATTTTTAGACTGTAAAAGTGTAAACTTTGCCATCTTGTTAAAACTCAGCAGTTCCTAAGGGCAGGTCTACACTACAGAATTACTTCAGTATGACTCCGTCCCCCAGAGGTATGAAAAATCAAAACTACTGAGCTAAGCACCGGAGTGGACAGCGCTAGGTCGACGGGAGAAGCTTGTGGAGGTAGGTTAACCACATCAATGGGAGAGCTCTCTCCTGTCAGTGTACAGCACCTTCATTAAAACGCTACAGCTGTGCAGTGCATCGGTCCATGGGTGCAGCTGCACTGAGGGCGATAACGGGGATGCCACTAAGGGCAGAGTTTGGCCCAAAGTTCCAGCCTTGAAGATATATATAAATGGTAAGGGGGGGATGGGAGAAAAGGAGGGTCGATAGTAGGAGATTGCAAGAGTGTGGGAAGCAAGGTGACTGCATGGTGGCGTTGCGTGTGTACTTGTTGTTGAACCATTTCAAGGGTGATTCCGATCCCCCTTGTTCAGACCGAGTCGTATGAGAGGAAGGATTGTTTCGTGTTTAGGGCATTAGATGGGACTCATGTTAATCCCCTGCGCTGCCACAGAGTCCCTGAGTGATCATGTGCAAGCCTCAGCCTCTGTCAGTTCCTCATCTGTAAAATGGGGATAATATTCTGTCTTGCCAATTTGGATCAGGTCTCCTTTGGGACTGCCTCTTCCTACGTGTTTGCACATCAGCTACCTCAGTGGGGCCCTGATCTCAGCTGGGGCCTATGTACTGGTAAGAGTCGGTCCTTGCTGTGTGTGGAACCCCTCTGAAACCACTGTCATTGCTTGCAGAGTATGGTACTCTCAGCAGCACTCAGGCTGGCCTTTACCTTGCTTTGGACCGTATTTAGAATTCAGATTCTGTGCGTCGGACTCACTGGGGTGTGTGGACATTCCCCCACTGCTGACTTCATGTGCAGGGAGATAGGGAAAGAGTTCCCTCCCCACAGGCCTGGAGCACATGTGAGAAGTCCGAGTAGGTGCCAGTTCCCCTCTAGTGGGTGGGGGAAAAAGATGCAAACTGGTGCTCACGGGTTGGAGGGAGAAGGACACCCCCTGTTGGGGAAAACTGGACCCAAACGGAGAGGGAGCAAAGATCTGTGAAAGTGGAGCAGAGCAGCAGACTATGGATGGGACACCCAGGACCCATAATGGGATGGGGACTCAACACTGCAAGGGGTGGGCAGGATACACACAGTGTCTTTCCTAGTGTAAGTGCAAGTCAGGGTGTTAATGGAGGCCTTCCTGTGGAGGGGAACTCAGCTTATCTGTACGCCAGGACTTCATCCATCTCTAACTTGTTCCCATGACAAAGCAGCATTTGCATAGACAGTGCTTTGCTGTGGTCATTTTATTGCTGAATGTAGACAATGGCACATGCATTCATCCCTAGCCCTTAGCACGTCTGGCTCTAGGACACCGGGCCATCTCCAGAGGAGGACTGAATGTGTCCAGCTCTGCTGCCCACGGCTGCATCATCCCACCAAATGTGCTGCCTAGAAGGGCTGCTCTGGGCATTCCCACCTTGCTGAAGGGATGGGGATGTTACAGATGGAGCTGGACACACCGG
This sequence comes from Mesoclemmys tuberculata, assembly GCA_007922155.1. Lineage (NCBI taxonomy): Eukaryota > Metazoa > Chordata > Testudines > Chelidae > Mesoclemmys > Mesoclemmys tuberculata. The sequence continues at coordinate 8,770,683 of ML675632.1, read as the reverse complement.
CTTTTGCACTGACCTAGACTTTATTACAATTAGAGCTGGCTGGAAAAGGGGGATTTTTTTCCCCATGAAAGTTTTTGATAAAAAAAAAAAATTCAGGTTTTCAACTGGCAAAATCAGAGAGCCGAGAGAGTGAGTGAGGGGCCTGGAGCCGGCGCAAGGAGCATATGTGCATGTGTAACTCATGCCGGCTTGGTGTGGCACTCTGTGTTCCTCTAGTGGCAGCTAAGACTGGCTAGAGATTGGTAAGATTGCTACAGCCTTCACTGAGAGAGGTGTCTTAGCTAATGCAGGATAGGCTCACGTGTTAAGCTTCTGAGGTTCGATCCCAGCCACCACTCAGCAGGACCTGTTAGCGTTACACACGTGCATGCAGCTCTTGCACATTCTGTAGGGTCCAAGGTACAGATTGTCCTCCCCAGGAATGGCTTGGGGAAACTTCTGTGAGGTGAGCCTCAATATTTACCTCTTTATTCTGGAGCAGCGTAGGCCAGTGTGTGTTGTCAGCAATCACCATCCCCAGTAAGAGAGTAAAAAGGATATTCTGCTCTGGGTCAAGTTTTCAGAGCTGGAGTCAGCCAGGAAGTGCAGGAGTTTACAGTGACATGGCGCTGCGGAAATCAAACCTTTCTGTATTTTTGCGTCAGCTTCTACGGTTAGATTTTAGTTCCTATGAAGGGCCAAATCCTGCAGCCCTGAATTAACCAGAATCCCAGGCACAACAGGTGCGAGCTCAACAGCATTGGACACTTAACAGCGTCTCTTCTTGGAAAAGGCACATGACGGGTGGTGACCACCTTGGCTTTATCTTACTTTGCCAGCAACCATTGTAGTTGCCTGTAGCCTCAATGACCATTCAGCCCTTAGCCTGTCTGTTGAGAGACTAGATAAATGTGTCAGTTATTGTTACTGACTGATGCTGCCACACATCCAATAGGGCTTGTAGGGTGGAAAACAACCCCTTTTACATAGGCTACCAGACAGATGGAAATGACTGGGTCACAGCCGGAGTGACCTATAAATTCAAGACCCTCCGTATTCCATTATGAATCCCCTAAACCATTCAGTTCCCTTGCGCACCATCATTTGCTTTACATGAGTAGTCATTCCTTTGTTCCCATATTCTGTTCAGTAAATAAGCTATAAAATGAGCAGCAGAATGCTATAAGGCCACTGCATTGTGATTTTACATTCAGGGTATATTTTTCTTTGAACTGTCGCAGACCAAGGACAACATAGCAGCTTGCCTGACCCTTCATTGCCTAATTCCTCAGGGGATAGTCTCACCTCCATAGGTGCAATGCATGCACGTTCCACAGCTTTTAATAGATCTTGCACATGAATCAAGTAAGGACTTGACTCCTCCTTGCATTGCTTCTGCAACGAAGGTCACTTCACGTTTTTCGGACGGAATTTTCCACCCGCTGAGAAAACAGCCAACGATAGTGGCTTTAACATTGTAGCCCATAGGGCTAGCTTGCCTTTCTTATATTCACTGCTTTCCTTTATAGTCAGCAGTAATGAAAGGTACCTCCAGGCCTGTATACTGTAAGACTTTAGCTTCAGCAAGTTAGCATACGGCTTGAGGCCTATGAACTTTGAACAGATAAATGGCCCAAAGGAAAACCCCAAGTACCGGGGAGCTGAAAATAGAGTGTGTAAAAAGAATGTCTAACCACAGGTACATGATCCAACCACAAACGTCATGGCAATGAACTGACGTACGTAACAGGTACATGAGCTACACCCGCAGAAATCTGACCACAAAAGGACCATGTTACCGAATTGACGTATATGATAATAAGTTGAAATCACTGATATACTAGCCTATAATAGAACACTCCAATGTTAGCAAGGTGAAAAAATACAAGTAAGGAAAAGGGGAAAATCCCCTACGGAATATGCATCAAACATAATGGCGTCAACGTATCATAATATAAAGGTTACATCCCAGCCTTGGGGCGATAGGAGAAAGAGATGTAGTCCTCAGGAGGTGCCAGAATGATGGCCGCTGGTGCTGAGGGGGAAGGTGATGGGGATGAGGAAGATGATGGCCAACATTTCAGGCTGTTCTACAAGGGATAGTGTGAATTTATGGATGTGCAGCTGTGCGTTCTGTAGTGTCTCTAGCTACCTTCCTGAGCTGCGATGTTTGTGACTGCGCTAAATGTATTATAGAAGAGTTTGTATGGTGTGAGTGTTGTAACTGTGCCCATCGGGGTTCCCAGCTATATAATGATTTGAATAATACTGGACCTGATCTTGGGACAAGAAAATGTCCACCCTCAAAGTGATAGCTGGGAATTCTTAATAATCAATATAATCTATATTGGCTACCACATTGTGCAGCAACTTTCTTTGACTTAGCCAGTCTCCAAAGAGTTAGAGGCCAGTCACTAATGGCACTTAAAATGTGGCACTCTGCCTCTTGCTTGTGGATGTACACAGTGAAGATAAAAAAACCTTCATTACATTTCAAGTGGGTTGTGCTTCTTTTGTGATTTGTATTGCAGTATGACACCAAACCCCACCTCTCCAGATGACTAGTGAATTTTCTCTACCTCCCCATCCCAATCATCCAGGGGATTTTATAAATGTTAGCTCCTGTTCTGCAAATCAAAAGCACAGTTAAAGAAGTCATCAAGCAAAAGGCGCCACTGAAATGAACACACATCCATTGTGTAATGCCATCATAGAATGCTGTTAGAATCTCATCCCAAGGGGCCGATTCTCCCCCGAGCTGCACAGTGTGCACTTACTAAAACACATACCAATTATGTCATAATTGCTGCACAACAGCTGCGGCAGGGGAATTGTGGGACTGACACTCATTTCATTCATTGAGAGGGAGGAAGGGCAGAAACAAAGTCAGGAAATATTAAGAATTGGGGAGGCTTATTTTACTGAAACCCCATAAAAATGGATTAATTTAGTTTGCTACAGTTCAGGTAATACCCAGTTAGATTATCTCTTTTGAAGACCGAGTTTGGTTAGAAAGCTCCAATTTGCCTTGAGCTCTTGCCTGTATTAGGTTGTAATCTAACTTAAACTGATTTGCCTGAACACTGAGTCCTGCTTTATTTATTCTCTCTTGGCTCCACCCTCTTTTGGTTTCAGCCAATCAGTCTCCTCTACCTTTCCATGATGTCTTTTCCTTAGGATTTTGTTTTGTTTTTTTAAAATTTGGGGAGTTTTTTTAGCCATTTACAAACTTGCCAGCTTGGTCTCATCAATCAAAAGGAAGTAAGGGGTAGCCAACACCAGTCATGCAAGAACAAGAGAAGAGACTACAAAAGAGGGAAGAAACAACTGACTCATCTCGCAATGGACCCATTTGTCTTCCTGAGACGCTACCATTCTGCATTCCTCTGTCCATATGGTGCTATGCAGGACTATACATCAGCAGCTCTCCAAGCCCACTGAAACAGGAGATAAAATATGCAGTGTTGTTGTAGCCATGTTGGTCCCAGGATATTAGAGAGACACGGTGGGTGAGGTAATAGCTTTTATTGAACCAACTTCTGTTGGTGTGAGAAACAAGTTTTCAAGTTTACACAGAGCTAAATACAAGGTGGAACAGATTGTTTAGCATAAGTGGTTAACACATTTCATGGGATTCAAGGTGAAGTGTCCTGTTAACATCCTACAGTCATAGGGAGGAAAGGAAGAGGGCAGTGAGCAGCTGTGGCGGGTGGGAGAGTTTTTAGTGGGTTACAGATTGTTGTAATAAACCATAAATCCAGTGTCTCTACTGAGTCCATGACTTTTAGTGTCTAGCAAAGTTATGAATTTCAGCTCCCAAGCTCATCTTTGGAAAGTGTGGTGCAGGTTTCCTTTGAGGATGAGCACTGACAGGTCAGATATAGAGCAATCACTTTGTGAAAGGTGTTCCCCCACAGGTGATGTGACATTTCTGTTTTCTATCATTTTCCCATGTAAGTTCCTTCGAGAGTGTAGTGCTTGTCTGGTTTCACCCCCGAAGTTGCTATTAGGGAATTTAATTTAATTGGATGGGGTACACCACAAGTTGTGATAGGCATGCCTGGGATCCATGGATCTTGAAAGGTGTGTTCTGTTGATCTTTGTAACAGTGGAGAGATGTCTACAGGTTTTGCATCTGATCTGGCCGGGTCTGGTGCTGTTTAAGTTGGTGTATGGGGAGCTTGCTTCTGATGATGAGCTTAGAGAGGTTCAGAAATTGTTTGAAGGCCAGAAAAAAGAGTTCATGAAAGATTTTTTTCAGGATGGGGTCCTATCGAGTTGTAGTTGTTTGATTATATGGTTTCTCATGTGGGGTGATAGGTGACAACTAGGGGTATGTGATTGGAGGGAGTTTTATTTCTGTATTGAAGCAGGTTCTCATGGGATAGTTGGGTGGCCCATTCCATGATGTGATCTACTTTTCTTGTTGAGTGTCCTTGTTTGGTTAAGGTGGTTTTTTGTGTGTTAAGATGTGCATCATAGACTTTCTCCTTAGAGCATATTCTGTGCGTATCTGAGTGCATGGCTGTGGATAACCGATTTTTTGGTGTGTTTGAGGTGGTTACTGGCTCTATGGAGGTAGGTGTGGTGATCCCTGGGTTCCTTGTATTTAGTCTGTAGGGTTCCATGCCTGGAACTGATTGTGGGATGTACGAAGCTGATGCTGGTATTGGAGTTTTCTAGAAAGAGACTTTAATGGACCTTGCCTCAGGAGATAAAATAATGAGACATGGTGGGTAGGGTAATATCTTTCGTTGGGCCAACTTCTGTTGGTGAAAGAGACACATTTTCAAGCTTTCACAGAGCCCTTTGGTGTAAGCTTGAAAGCTTGTCTCTTTCACAAACGGGAGTTGGTCCAATAAGAGATATTACTTCACCCACCTCGTCTATTTTGTCTTCCAGGACCAACAACAACACTGTGAGTAGCAATGAAAGATAAAATACTGTTCACTAGCAAGTCCTCTGATTAAAATAACCTGCTGTATTAACTTATTAATGCTCCCTCCCCTTGAATGCTTTGTGGACTTACTTGTAATGTATGATATGGCTTTTGGCATGTGTATTTTGTTTTACTGGAGAAATTCTCTATCTCTTTATTTTAAATTATTATAAATTACACAGAGAGAGGTATTCTCCAGTGGTTAAAGCAGAGGAGTGGCCATTAGGACTCCTAAATGTCATGATATATGGAAACACAGTCCTTCTCAAATAGGAGGTGGTTTGTTTGTTTTTCTTTTAAATTACAACTACATGTAAACAGACTTCCACACACTTTGAATTCCAGCATTGTTTTGGTTGTTTAACACACCCAGACATCTAGTGGCTGAACAATATATTTCAAACAGGCTAATAATTACACGAGACCTACTAGTGATTTGCTGTCATCTTCTTTTCTTGCCTTGAACATAATCTCCACAGGTGACACAGACAAATCAGTTAACCTGACTGTGCATTAGGTTACCGAGCTGTAAATGAATATAATCCTAGATGCCTACTCCAGAAGAGTATGGTGTGAGGCTTAATGAAGTAGTGTTTCCAAAATATGTATAATTGTAACATGCCAACTGGTATTTTAATATAAAAAGCCGTTAAGAATGACCAGGAGAAAACCTTAATGAAACAAGCCCATCTGGCTGTGTAGTGAATTAATCTATATTATAGGTGAAGCTGCTATTGACATCTAGTAAGGTTGCCTGACATTTAACATCAGAAGACTCTGTTTTCAGTGGCTTACAACTCTGCCAAACTGTAGTCATTTGGCTAAAATTTTCTGTGCCAGGTGTCTGCCATGGGCTGATTTTGGGGCAGAGGGGAGAGGGGAATTTCAGCCAAAATGGTTCAGCCGTGTCTAAGAATGCAACTAGGAAAAAATAAGTTTACTTTTGCATCTGAAAAAAGGCTGGCCACGTTTTCTTTGAAAAGCTCTAGTGCCTTTGTGCTTTGGAGCAAGGACCTGAACGTTGGTTGGGGAGTTTCCTATATTTCAGGGATGTGCCTTTTGCTCTTCTTCCTGAAAATCTCTCCAAATATGCCCAAGTTATAATCCATTGAAAAATCAACTTTCACATGCTCAATAGGGACTTCTTAGATTTTAGCCACTAAATTAACCAACAGTTTCATTCACACTGGTATTGAGAAGAACTTTTCCTGCACTTGCAGTTCTGAGCTGTTGATGTCTCAGTCTGGGAACATTAAATGAAAGCAGGGAGCCTATATCTCCTGTGCTTTCAGTGACCCCATGCTAGGCCCAGGCAGTGTGGAGGAGGAAGGTGTATGATTCAAATGCCGAGGGCACAAGAGCTTGACCTTCTGGGACCAGAGGGGATTGGAGCCATTGGAGGCAAGGAGACTGGGATTAGAGGCTGGTGGGGTGGGGACAAGGAAACTAGGACTGAGAAGGGACTGGAAGTAGCTGGGCAAGGAGACTGAGAACCAATGGGGGGGAAGTAAACGGAGAGGGGAGACAAATCCGATTTCAGGGGGAGTCAGGTACCTAAGTGCCTAGCTGCACCTGTGGGTACCCAAATATCTTTACAGCTCTGCCTGTGTCACTTCTGACAATGCAACTTAACTGTCCTAGTCCCTTGGACCCAGGTCTTCAGCAGTGTTTAGTTGCCTAACTCCCATCGCTTTCATTGGTGAGCAGAGCAATGCCTGCACACCTTTTCACTGTCAGCTCCTCAGTGCCCCATCTGCAAAATGGAGATGAAACCCCCTCATCTCACAAAGTGGTGTGAACATAAATTTGGGAAGCACTCAGCTACTGTGGTGAAGTGTGCTATAGACAAGCCAGGAGGAAACTGAAGTTCGGTCTTCAGAGCAGGGGCTGAATAGCAAGTGTTAAATAGGCAATTGGGTCTCACGCTGAATGATAAGGAGAAAACAAAATATTAAATTAGCTGCTCATTCAGTGAACACTACATCCTGTGCACTGAATGAGGCAGAGGACCCATGGGGCAAAAAGGCTGCCATCATGTAATTAAAGGGTATATCATAATGCATATACACAGGGGGAGCTGAATTAAGGTTGCTAACTTTTATGGGCTTGATTTTCCTATCGAGTGCTTAATGATGTTCTTTTGGCTTAGTTTTTTGTGGGTAATATGATATGTAGTTTGACTAATAACAGTAATAATGTATAAAACAATTAATTATTCTTTTTTTCTGTTCACTTTTGTCTTTATCCTCCAATAGGCAAGGCTGTCAAATGCATTTAAACAGCCACTTTTCCCATGGTGGCCTAAAAGAAGTGAATCAGCTATATTTTCTTCAGTCATGCTGAACGCACATTCACCTTTGCTGAGAAACCATGTCATCTTATTGCTGGGACACCTACCTGTCCTCCCTACCCACTGTTTAATTGTCCCTTTGTTGCACCATGTGTGACATTAGATCGGGGCAAAGTTATGCAGGTGCTCTGTGACATAGCCAGGAACTAACCTCAGATTCCCCCTCTTCCAAGAGAGAGGCATGTGTTTCTTTGCTTGCTATCTCGCCTGAGCCCAGCAGATTTGTTCTTCTTTTTATCCTGCTCCTTGAGCAGTTTCCCAACCTTCTGCAATATTCGGTTTCTTCGATTTTGGATGAGATTCTTTTCAGAAAGTAATTTCTGCCTCTGAGGAAAGCAATGGCTTGCAGCAACAATATTAATTCCATCACTGAATGGCAACTGTTTTACCTTTGTATATATTTAATGCAAAAGAAAAATGCAATGTTAAGGATGCACAACTGAGCATGCCAAAGTCAGTCAAGATTGAACACGAAGCATTAATTCTGGTGTTTTGCAAGTACCAGAAGCTTTAATGATGGGATCACAAACTAGTCCTCTAGTTACATCGTATTATTTATTACACAGGGGTTTTGTTCACAAACGTAAAGACGCGCCTGATTCTTCACTGTTGTGTGTTTACACCCGAGCCGTGTCAACGCCACCTCCAGTGTAACTGGGCAGGTCTGATGTGGCAACACTGCCCGCTCCTGGTACACTGGTATAAACGACAGTCTGAGGTGCAGGGTGGTGGAGAATCAGACTTATGGACGTCAATGGAGGCATTCACATAATTAAAAGAAATAGAATTGGCTCAGTATTACAAGCAGGGTGGAGAGTTACAGTGGCCAGACCCTGAGCTGGTTTGAGTGAGCAATGGACCATTGAAACCAATGGAGATACACTGATTTCAACCAGCTGAGGTTCTGCCCCTGACTGATGTATTCAGGAGCAAACCTAACTCTTCTTACTCATGTGAGCAGTTCATTAGCCTCAAAGATGCGGGTTAAGAGACAGCAGTCAGCTAAAGCTCTTCTAAGCAGTTCTGAACAGTGGGGCTGAATGCGCCAAAGGAGTTTGGCTCCTCAGATCCATTGATTTCATGGAAAGTGAGGAGACTAAATAGAAGTTAGGAGCTAGCTCCTTTTGAGCATTCAGCCTACGTGCTTAACTAGTTGCCAGCTAATCTCTCTCTTACACAATGCATCCTGGTTTAGTAAAAAAAAAATCCACTGCCCTGGTGAGTGATCTTTTGAACAATACCCCTTGTTTTGTTGGTGCTTAGCTAGCAAGGCTGGCAAACCGCAGAACATTTGAATTTGATCTAGCTATCTATTTTTTCCAAAGCGTGGGATGGTACGGATTGATCACATCAACGCCAAATTCCAGTTTCCAAACATCAGCAGCTGTTAACCTGGCCCTGTTAAAATGCGTGCATATCACTTTTAAAAAGCATAAAATATGTAATTTCCCCTGTCCCATAGCTGAGAGAAAGGCATTTTCCTAAAAAAAATGCACCTTCGGCAACGTCAGCCTAAAATTGGCATTTCTTAGAAAATGAAATATTGTGTAAAACTGGGCTGGGATACAACCCCAGTGGATTACATCTGTATGCTCTGTCCAGTATTTTACAAGACAAATGCACCTCTCTTGCAGTTTGGCTCTTTGTTCTTGCTAATAAGGTCTCCAGTAGGTAGTTCTCTCCCTTCTGCAGATTCCCAGAGTAGGGCAAACTAATGGAATGCTGCATGAATGTTTTCCCCAAATGTCATTCTAGTCTCTGTTCTGGGGAGGGAAGTGGCTGTAAAGCACTTAGGAACTTGTGACTAATGTGAATGTTCTGTATAAAATCTATTTGCATTCAAAGTGGAGGGGAAGGTCCACGTTCAACCATGTGTAGCTGAAAAATGGGCCTGTGTTTACTTGGAAAATTACCCTAGTTTTACACCAAAACAAAAATTTGAAAATTCTCCCTTTTGTGAGTTTGTTAAAAAAATGCAGAACTCCTGTGAGCAAAACCCTCGTCTCGCTGAACTCAATGGCAAAATTATCCTTGACTTCAGCGGGGTCAAGTTTTCCCTCACAAACTGTGAGAGGCCTAGCATTCTGCTACAGTATTTCGGGCACTTCTGTGGCTCACCGGTTTCCTCTTAGCTGCGCCACCACGCTGCAGCCCATCAGCCAGGCTCTATGGAATTGCCTCCACTGTTCTCCCCTCTCACTGCCCCTAGAAAGGGGTTGAAGATGTACTTTGGGTTATCACTGACAGGCTCTTCTTCAAAGTCTCCTCCTCTTCCCTCTCCTTTGGCTACTACTGTCCCTTTAACCTGCCTCCAGCATGCTGCTGAGAGATGGGATCACCCAGGAACTGCAATCGTGAACCCGCACCACGGAGCCAGAGTGCGGGACCCTGCTCCATCCTAGTAATCAAAAGAGCAGGCGAAAGTGAGCGCTGGAGAAGTGCGAGCATTTAATATTGTTGTTGTTCCCAGCTCGGCCACAGCCTGTGTCTGACAGAACCGGGAGCTGGAGCAGCTGTTGCACTGCCTGGTGCTGCCTCTGAGTTCAGTAACCATAGCAACAGCATCAGCCCCATCACCGTCCTTCTCCTCCTCACTCATTCTCCTCCTCCTTAGCATCATCAGGAGCAGGAGCAGCAGCAGCCCTGACAGGAGCCAGAGCTCAGTAGCAGGGACTGCAATCAGCCAGCTGCCTTTCTGTACCCGCTCCATCACGGCCACCAGCAGCGACCACAGCCTTGCTTCCTACTGGGAGAGCGAGTGAATGTGTTGAGGGAGGTGCACTGCAGAGGGACTCCGCAAAGACCCAGGTAAGATCAGCTGTGCTGCTTGCAAACTCTCCCCTTGCTCAATGCAGTTTTGTGTCTGTGTGCGTATTTCGAGTTCATTGGCTCTCTTGTTTCAAAGGCATTTTAATGACATTTCAGCCAAGCGTGTTTTCAAAAGCATGTTTTGCTATTTTTGCCATACAGACCCTCTCACTCCACCTCCCCAACATGTAAAAATAATAAATCCCTGTAACATTCCAACGAGACCGGTTAGAAATGGGGTGATCAGGGGACACAACGTGATCCGAGTACGAAAGATTCTAGCAGTGTGCTTCAAAATAAAAGTGAATGGTTGCACAGAAGCAAAGGTCAACATAGCAATTAATAACCCTCTTAAAAAAATTATCTAGGCAGCAATGCATTTCCCTCTCCTTACTCCACAGAATAAATTCCTCAGATCATATTTAGGAGAGATCGGTAAAATATAGTGGTGTGTGTATGGGCTGGAGAGGAAACCTCACAGTAATTTGTAACTGACAGGCTTCTGTTATGTGCTTTAAAATCAAAGTAAATAGTTGCAATAAAACTAAGTTGTCATAGTTATTAATAATTATTTTAAACAACACTTACTAAAATGTTCAGTCCCTCCTATCTTTTTAAAAAAATCTCTAATATTCAGGTGTAATGAGTAAGAAATAGGGGAAACTCATTTGTTCTGTATATAGAAAAACATACATTGGGTGCATTTAAAAAGGGAAAAGATTAGCAATAATGCAACGGCGGATGTGAAAATTAATCCTCATTAAACACACACACAAATAAAAATGCCATGCAATGCCCATATGCAAACTTGTGTCATGCTGAGCAAGACAGAAAGTGTGTTTTTGTGTTTGTGGAGGGGGTAAAAGTAAGTTGAAGCCAAGTGGTAACTGTTTGCTCTGTAATGACTGCAGAGAGCTCTTTCCACTTACACGTAACTAATATTTTTTGCAGCAGTAAGGAGAGATAGAGACGTCAGCAGCTATCTCCTCCTCCCTCCACCCCCGTTATCACTGCTTGCATGGTTGGAAGTGTACTTAGCTGTAATGACAATCAGCATTTCAATAAAAGGGAGCCAGACATTAGCAAAGTCTTGCCCGTGAAATGCCAAAATTATAACCCTGCTTCTTCTTCGTAATTGTCCTCCGGGGGTGGTCTGGATCTGACTAAAACCAGCTTAGGTGGCCAAGGCTAAGGTGCATCTGTCTTCATGTCGAACAATGATAGAGAATGAGCATGTTGATCCCAATCTTGCAAAGCTCATTGAAAGCAACAGGAGCTGGAGGTGCTATGCACCTTTCAGGAGGCATCAAACATGTCAAAGAATCTGGCCCATTGTTTCTCTCTCATACGTAATACAAACTACTTACACAAGCTGTAGTGAAGCACAGAACATACACAGCGTAGCCTGATGGAGAAAGTGCTGTAGGAATTCACAGAGAACTACATCCCTGTTGTGGAATCCTATAGGATGGTGTAAAAAGCCGTATGGAGATTAACATTCAGAATCCAATTCTGTAGACTTGCAGTTGGTAGCATCATTACTAAAATCTCTGGGCCTTCTCCCTAAGCGGATGTTCATCCTCATTAATAAAAATATTTTAAAACATCCGAGAATAATTAGAGTAGCTGATTTTTGGTCTTCATTTTAATTAAACCTGTGTATTGTGAAACTATAGGTCCCAGGATGGCACACACTAGGCTATCTTGGCCATATCTAGACTATATCTTTGGGCATGTTAGGTTTCCTGTTTTAAGGCTTGAGAACATTATAATTTTGGGAGGCCTGTTTTGTAATGATATGTGTTGGAGAAGATGGGTCAGAGAAAACAAATGCAGTAATAGGAACATGAACCGGATCGTGCTTATGATGACGATAAATCAGTTGCAACATGTTAATCGGTTTTTTACATGTTGCAGGGATATCAAGCACATAATCAAGAGGGATCATTGTAAAGAAGGAAGCAAAGTGAACATTTCATCAGTGCAGGCAAATGATTAAAGGTCAAGTGGCTTTGAGATTACACATCATGTCCCCAAAATATTATTTTGAATTTTCACTTTGCTCGTAGCTGGAGGCGTATGATTACACAGAAGCCAGCACAATATATATGCTGACTCCTGATTACTATGGGGCTGCAAAACTTCTCTGAAAAAACAGCTCAAGGAAAGGCAGAAAATCAGCATGTTTATAGCAAAGCAGTGCTCATAAAAAAAAATCAGTGTTATTGAGAGATGGAAAGTGCTGTTAGTTTATGTAGCGTCAGTTCAGTGTTCAGTGTTTGTATCCATGTAAATGTAAACAGTGGATGTGCTAGACACTTAGGGTACATCTACACAGTGATAAATAACCTATGGCTGGCCTGGGCTCGCAGGGCCTGAGTGCTGGGCTGAAAAACTGCTGCATAGATGTTTGGGTTTTTTTATCACTATGTAGATGTGCCCTTAGAATAACTATTTTTTAATATTCAGGGCCAGCCATCACCTCCAGCTGATGGTCATTACCCCCCACTTAGAAATTTAGGAGAGGATTTTGCTTTTATCACATGGCCTATTGTCGTATATTCATTCTAATATGGAAAGGCACAGTCTCTCTTACTTTGTGCTTGGCAGTTAATGGTTGGACTCCTGATGACCAGCTAGTATTGGTATATGGCACTGTTCCAGGGAAAAAAAGCTATTTTTGTACCTAATACTAAGTATTTTTTAAATATCCAGTTTCTTTTTTTTCATTAGTCCTCCATTATTTCTCAATGGAGCTTAGAACAAAATGAGTCTTGTAGAGTAGGTCCCATTAAAAAATCAACTTTTGTCAAAAAGTTTCAACAGTAATTTCTGAAACACTTCCCTCTTATAAATGTAGGGGAAACTGCAGTGTTCCAAGTTTCAGTGTGTGTGCACTCTTTCGTAAATCATTCTTTGTTACTGGCGAACAACATACCTGATGAGATTTGATTTGATTTTTTAAATTTTATTTAAAGGCTTTGAAGGAAATTTGTTTTTACTCAAGTTAATTTTCCCCTTTATTTTTTCTTGTCTCAGTATTTTAAGTGGTATGTCTTTTTAACTGGAAAAAATCAGGTTTTTCATAAACAGACATTGAAATTAATCATGGCAAAAGTTAGCAAGGTGATCCAGGGTAATATCTTCGGAGATGCACAGGAACCATCCGCAGTGGTCCCTTTGGAATTAATGGGAGGTATGGGACTTCAGCAACTTAAAGGATCAACCCTTCTAATCCATCTACTTTCCAGGGAAAGATTGTTTCCTGCTAGATATGAGACAGAACCACACATCCTAAATACAAATGTGACTCATGCTTACACAACGTAGATCACTGGATGTGCCAGGCCCTTTGAGGGCCCCTGCTGGAGGCCTTGTGGTCCTACCACATCCTGCCCCAAGAAAGGAGCAGCGAAGGTTGGTCCTCCAGGCCTGCCTAGAAAGGCTGCAGGGAAGCAGCCAATCAGAGCATAGCAGGCTCAGATAAAAGTTGCTGCAATGGTGAAGGAGGTCAGTTACTTTTTGTGACCAGGAGAGAAAAGGCTGCAAAATGCTGCAGAGGAAGAGTCCTGGGAGAGACCCTGCTCAAGTGGGGAACAGACAGAGAACCCTGAGTTAAGGATGAGGAGGAAGGGGCTACATGCGGAATAGCAGCAGCAAGGGAGTTAAAGGGAGCAGCACGTGGCTGCTATTTGTAGGGTCTGTGATTTGGGACCTGGAGTAGTGGGAGAGCCTGGGTCCCCCACTAGCAAAGTGGCCAAAGCCCTGAGAAGGGGACACAGAGCTGGAATTTAAAGGGCAGAAGGACGGGGCTGAAGAACCTGTGCAAGGCAGGTTGTTGAACTTTGTCCCTCCCCCGGGGAGGGGATTGAACTTGAACTCATGACCTGGCTGGAGAGCTGGGGCAATAAGAACTGATAAAAGCAAGGAGTCTCTAGAAAGAGCACCTGGGGAGTGCTGCTCTATACCAGGGCAGGCATGGACTTAAACCTAGCTCAGAAGGGACTGAGCCCAGAGACAAAGGCACGGACACAGGCCTTGCTGGACCTTTGACCCTGGGAGGACTTTTGATAGTGCATAGTCTGTGACTCTGTTGGAGCGCTGGGCCATTGAAAACCCACCTGTTGCAGTTCACAGCTGACAAGAGGTGCTGGGAGCAGAGAGAGAGAGTGCAGGTCCCAGGTTCAGCCACAGTGTTTTGGCCCAAGTGGCGTTAATGATGAAAGCCTTCTTTGCCAGACTCTGGGTGTGTATTGCTCGGGATCAACATGTTACAGTCGGAGTCCATCCCTGTCCTCTGCAATGGCTGATGTTCTATTTTCCTGTCTGTGTACATGCTGCTTGTTTCCAAGCATGTGATTAGCCTGCCATTATGGCTGAAGTTTCATGCTGCTTTCCAGTGTTCTGCCTTGGACTCCACTCCCTTCCTTGCACACTAGCCATGCTCTGTATACTCTCTGGGGGAAGCAGTGCCTGGTCTCCTGCAAGATCTTTGCTAACACTGCTTCAGAAGGAAAGGAGTTGGGGCTACCAAAGGGTGGCTCTGGTTGCTATGTTGTTCTGAGCCATGTTTCAGAAGGTCAATTTCATCAGCTTGGTGACATGCCTGATCTCTACCTACCCAGGGAATGAGTCACAGGTTGGCTTCTTTGAAACCTAAATCCAAGGGATATAATTTTAGTCCTTTTCTTATCCTATCATCTGTTCCTCCAATGCTAGTGACTCTATTGTTCTGCGATTTAACTTCTCTAGTGCCTGACTGTAGATTGAGCTTTCTAAGGAAGTGGAATGTGGAAAATCGGGTTTCTTTCCCTCTAACCAGTGTGTTGCTGACATTGCTGTGCTGTATCAACCCCTCAGGGTTTTTTCCACAGGGTTCTGCCACTAAACTACCTGTAAACTGTTCTCTTCTGTGCTCTCTCTCCACCCCCAATTCATGCAGGCCCTGCAAGTGTTTTGTTTTTGTTTGTTCGCCGCCTGGCTGCTGCCTTCCCACTCGAGTGTTTCAGTACTACAGTCATTCATTGCTTTACGTAAAAGAGAGAGATCCTTTTTCCAATGAAAACTGCAGCAAACCCCTCATTCCCTTGAAGTAGAAGGGAAAGAGCCTGATATTGTGTAAAGCACTCTGGCCTGCTTAGAGAGAAAGGGCTCTATATAGAAATACAAAATCCTGAATTTTGTAGTTTTCTAGCTGTGACACCTGACTTAGTTGTTCAATAACCTCTGCAGAAGGTTAGAGGAATGGGATTAAGGTCAGGTGAGCACCAGCAGCCTGGTGTTTGGCCAGGGCTGACGGTTCATTTTTGTAACAGTCCCCTTTAGTTCTTGTATTCGCACATACTTTTGATAAACACATTGTAGCTGCATGACTAAATATTATTAGTTCTTATTGTTAATGATATTGTAATGAACTGGCTAGTGTGTATGTATACCACTGCTCTGGAATGCATGAATCAGAAGTGTGTGTTTGTATCTCATGGGCTGCCAGCAGTTAGCAGAGAGTCTCCTTTAAGGTAAGCGCTAGGAGCCTGTGCTTTGGTTGCGTGCGAAATGAACTCTATCCCCACTGTGACCATGAGGGCTTTTAAGGAGTCAGTGCGTGCAACAAATTGGCAAAGAAGACATTCTTAGCTAGCTAAAGTTTGTTACATCCTGGTTGGGTGTAGAGCAACTCACAGAATCAGACCCTAATTGTATTCAACTTGTTTGGAAAACATGCATCTGAACCAAAGCTTATATGTGATATTTCCAATGACTCCATGCACATTTGATTTGGAAGAGGGCTAGTTTCTATTGGATTTGTTTTTATATGCATCACTGGTATCTAGCATGCGGTGTGTGTTTGAATTGTATGTATAAGACAAGGAGCAGGTCTAATTCTTTCTATTGCCCCAAAGGAGCTGCATGTTTTTCAGGTGTGGTGCATCAACCAAACATGACTGAGTCCATGTCAGTAAGATGGTGACACGTACTATCATAAATTTGTGTTGTCAATAGGCAAACGACAGGGAAATCAAGTGTCTTTCCAAAAGCTATGTCTTAAAGAGGACAGCAAGACTATCAACACCTGATTGCCTTCTATGATGATATGACTGGCTCTGTGGAAAGTGGTGGATGTGATATACCTTGTCTTTAGCAAAGTTTTTGATAAGGTCAACCACAGGATTCTTCCCAGCAAGTAAATGAGCTATGGATTGGATGAATGGACTATAAAGGTGCATACAAAACTGGCTTGGTCATTGGACTCAATGGGTAGTGATCAATGGTTCGATGTCTAATTGGCAGCCAGTATCAAGCAGAGTGCTCCAAGGGTTGGTCCTGGGCCGATTTTGTTCAACATTTTCATTAATGATCTGGAGAATGGGGTGGATTGCACCTCAGCAAGCTTGCAGCTCACAGTAAGCTGGGGGGAGTGGTAGATAGGATACAGAGTGGCCTAGACAAATTGGAAGATTGGGCCAAAAGAAGTCTGATGAGATTCAATAAGAACAAGTGCAGAGTCCTGCACTTAAGATGGAAGAATCCCATGCACTACTATAAACTGGAACTGACTGGTTAGGCAGCAGTTCTGCAGAAAAGGACTTGGGGGTTCCAGTGGACAAGAAGCTGGATATGAGTCAACACCTTTGTGTGCTCTAATTGCCAAGAAGCCTAATGGTATATTGAGCTGCATTAGTAGGAGCATTGCCAGCAGATCGAGGGAAGTGATTTTCCCCCCTCTAGTCGGCACTGGTGAAGCCACGTCTGAAGTGTTGTGTCCAGTTTTAGGCCACCCACTACAGAAAAAATGTGGATAAATTGGAAAGAGTCCAGCAGGGGGCAATGAAAATGATTAAGGGGCTGGGGCACATGACTTGTGAGGAGAGGGTGAGGGAACTGGGTTTATTTAGTCTGCAGAAGAGAAGAGTGAGGGGGGATTTGATAGCAACCTTCAACTACTTGAAGGACAGTTCTAAAGAGGATGGAGCTAGTGGTGACAGATGACAGAACAAGGAGCAGTGGTCTCAAGTTGCAGTGGGGGAGGTCCAGGTAGAATATTAGGAAAACCTTTTTCACTAGAAGGGTGGTGAAGCACTGGAATGGGTTACCTAGGGAGGTGGTGGAATGTCCATGTAGAGCTTTTCAAGGTGCATCTTGACAAACCCCTGGCTGGGAAGATGTAGTTGGGGTTGGTCCTGCTTTGAGCAGAGGGTTGGACTAGGTGACCTCCTGAGGTTCCGGCCAACCCTCATCTTTTAGAAACACTTTGAGTCTCCTACAAGCTGGATGTTCCTTGGTATCAAAAAGATGAAGATCTCAGAGGTTTTGGTTCTACAAACAATATCTGTGTGGACCCACTGCAGGAGCGGGACCCTGACCACAATCCTGTCCTCCATTACCTTTATCTTCCCTGTGCTTTTTGTTTACATCCACCTGTCATCTCTTATTAGAGGCTAAGATTGTAAACTATTTGTGGCAGGAGCTGGCTTTTTCTTCCAGGCAGGAAAAGTGCCTGGTACAATGGGGCCATTATTTCTGACCAAAAACTCTAGTCTATAGCCAATACATCTCACAATATTACTGAGATAATACATGAGGAATGATCCCATTGGTTTGACTTGGAGTTTCTTTGATTTTAGTGTAATGGCATTGGGCCCAGTAAATAATAACAGTTCAGAAAGTGGCATTCACTTCCTCCCAAATGGCTACTGGAAAGTTACAGGATAAATCCATTCCAAATGCTGCGCCTGGGTCCCTGAATGCTGTGCTGGGTTGAGAGTTTTCCTGTTTCCTTCTGACAAAGGGGTCTCGGTGTTGATTTTTTATTTGTGCGCGTGGGTGCGTGCATGTAACTTTTTAAAGCAGGGATTCCACTGAGGCATCTCATTTCAATGAATTATTTCTAGCGCAGTAGTGAATAAACAAGGGGGAAGAGACAAACAGTGGGCCTGATCCCTCCTGTGTGAGAAGTGGGGTGTCATCTGCCTTGATGGCACACCCCATTTCTTCCCAGGGCCCCACGCATAGCTATCCTGTGGGGTTGGGATCACAGCATGGGAACAGGCAGGGGCTGGGTGGGTTGGGAGAAGGAAGCTGTAGGCTGGATCCAGCTGTAGGCTGGATATTGTCCCCCACAAAGACCCTGTGGATTCTCCCAAAACGGTGATACCACCTGGGGGCATAGTACTTTTCGCTAGAAAGTGCTTCTGTACTAGGAATCTCACTCCGAAGGGGGCTCTTGGAGGCACTGGAGACTACTGCGGAGGTTAGGGCCCTCCATGCGCACACACTGTGGTTTTGGGAAGGACCCATGTGATGCCTGCCATTTTGGCTGACACGAGAGATCAAGCCAGGGACCTCCAGAGATTACGCCGGGGGGTGGGAGGGGAGAGAAGAGGGGAAGCTACTACAGCTTGAGATCAAGAGCCATGATCTGTAGGTAGGGAGGTTGAAGACTTTCAACCTCTGTGATCCGGCACAGAACGCGATATGTAACACACAGACTGACCAGCGGGTTATTCCTGTACACCTCATTCATTTCCAAAGCAGCCTGGGAAGGGGCTCTCAATTATACCCAGTTGTAGAAAGGCACTTCTGGCTTAGCCTTATTCCAGTCAGTTGTGTATTAGCTTTAACTGAATTGAGCAGGATTTGGTACATAGAGCCATCTGTGGCAGCGGGAAGTCGGAGGGCAGTTTGTGGCCCATATTATACTTTGTCAATCTATTTTACAACAAGAAGAACTACAACCCCATTTATTTCCTTTGTCTTTCCATCTCTGTTAAAAATCTCATCTGAAAACATCTCTTTTGTCTGTATCTCACCATTGTTTTCCTTTTCATTTCTCTCTCCCGTTGCAGCTGTGTTTAAGCTAAGATGCATGTAAGGATACAGATTGGCAGGGTAGACGTTACAGACAATCACGTTCCATTGTGTTCTATTTTATAATTACCATTGTGCACGTTTGACCTGACCTTGCTCAAGTGACGTTAATAGGATTCTGGTTATTGACTTTAATAGGAGTAGGATCGAGCCCAGTATTACAAAAGGCTTTTCAATGGAAATAATCCACAATTTAGGAGCAAAGGAAGGTTAGGAAGTGACTCAGAGTGTTTCAGAGAGAGGACAGAGCCTAATCCCAAGCCCATCAAGTCAATGGAAAGGCTTCCATGGGCTGCAGTAGGCATGGGTTCCAGCCAAAAAGGAACTTATGGAGAAAGTTAAAAAATTAAGTGGTGCAGCGTGAATGCCAGAGTGACATAAGAACAGCCATACTAGCTCAGACCAAAGGTCCATCTAGCCCAGTATCCTGTTTTCCAACAGTAGCCACTGCCAGATGCTTCAGAGAAAATGAAAATAAAATAGGACAATTTTGTGTGATCCATCCCCTGTTGTCCAGCCCCAGCTTCTGGCAGTTGGAGGTCTAGGGACACTCAGAGCATGGGTTTGTATCCCTGACCATGTTAGCTATAAGCCATTGATAGACTTTGTCGTTGGGTGTTGGCTGCATGTGTGTTCTCTCTGTATGCTGCACTGGCTCTGGCCAGGTAGCCAGTCCAGCAGACCCCAACTGAACTTCCCAATAAATCCACAGACCCAGATTCAGTAGGAAAGGCATCAGGCCAGGTTTACTGTAGATGAATCATGGTGCTAGCTCCCTGGATCCATGTCTACAGTTATGCTAGTACATGTATGCTCATTGCAATGGACCAGCTCAGTGAATAGCTGCATTTACCATTCCCCTCCCGAGGCCAGCCAAAGTCACTCCCTTTGAGATTCTCTTTTATACACTGATCCAATAATTGACGTATTGCCCCCCTGACGTTAATCACCACCCTTTACCTTGTACATGCTGGCTTGATCAAAACATCTCTATCCATCATCCTGTCGTCATGACCTTATCTTTAGGAGGGGTCCGTGTGTCCATATCTTTG
Organism: Mesoclemmys tuberculata; assembly: GCA_007922155.1. Taxonomy (NCBI): domain Eukaryota; kingdom Metazoa; phylum Chordata; order Testudines; family Chelidae; genus Mesoclemmys; species Mesoclemmys tuberculata. The sequence continues at coordinate 8,750,690 of ML675632.1, read as the reverse complement.
GGGAGTGTACTTGTGCCATCTTTGATATTGGGGTGTTCTGGTACCTTTCTGAAATGTTTGTTTAAGTGTTCTATTCTCACTGCTTCTTAGGAATACGTGTGTTTTTGCAATACCAGCTCTATTCTTGACACATTCTGTCAGCTTATAAGCAGGCTTGTTTTGCAACAAGGCCTGACTTCTGTTAACTTGGCTTTTTATTCACAGAGTCTGACTGCTATAGTTTAGGCCTCATATCAGGCCTGTTATACTAGGCCTCATGTCTCAGGCTTTCACATCCTATTACAGACCTATCCTCAATGAACTCATCAAACTTTGTTTTGAACCCAGTTATGTTTTTGGCCATCACAATGTCCCCTGGCAATGAGTTCTACAGTTAACTTTAGGTGACAAGAAGAAGAGCGAGGGCAGAGACTGGATGAGTAGGCAGGGGAGATGATTCAGAGGTCAGAAATGTAGGGTGAAGTGACTTCAGTGGGGCTACATTTGGTAGTAAGAGATTGGAGGATTGGCCTGAAAGGAATACAGTAATGATCTCAGTAGGTTTTGCTGTGGTAAATGTTACAAGAAAAAGGGGTAATGAACCCAGACTGTATTACGACTCAAATATATTTTTTGTCTTATGGAAAGAATGAGATATCAATGGAATAAATCACTGGGAAATGATGAGCCAGGCTCCCATGGATTTTGCAATAATACTGTAACGAAACACAGTTTTACTTTAAGTGACTCACGTTGGTAGAGAATGACATTAGCGCTTTAATAAACGTACAGCACTGAGTGCATTGTCTCAGCTCAGCTAATAATAACACCCTAAATGAGACACAGAAAGTGGGCTAAATCACATCATAATTCAGAATGCAGAAATAGTTGCTGCTAGAGGAACTAAAAATATGCAACTGTGTAACCCCAGCGCCCAGCAGCATGCTGGCTAAGGGAGGCTGTGGGTTGGCTGGCTATAGGAGATGCTCACTTGTCCTGGTTTCTGACTTGGCTACTCAGTAAGTGACTTCACAGGCTCCCTATGCATTGGGGAGCATTGGGTAAAGGGTAGAGCTCCAATAAGCCACACAAACTGCAGTCTGAACTGTGGGGAGGCAGGCAGCTCTGTTTCTGTGCACGCAGTGTCCCAGTGCCAGTCCTGTGAGTTACAGTATTGCACTTAAGGAAGAGGCACTATGGAATTATAGAAACGTAGGGTTGAATGAGAGGATCCTTGGGGTCCTGTGCCAAGATACAGGGTTTGTGTCTAGGCCCTCCAAGACAAGCTATCCAGCTTTTTTTTTTTTTTTTTAAACCTCCCCTAAAGGAGTGTCCAAGACTTCTTTAGGTAGCTTGGTCCATTGTTCTACTATTCTTACCAGTAGGAGGTTTTTCCTGATATTTAGTCTAAATCTGCTAAATTGTACTTTGAACCCATTGCCTCTTGTCCTGCTCTCAGTGGCAAAGAGAACAATTTTTCTCCATCATTTTTTATGGCAGCCTTTCAAGTATTTGAAGATGGCTGTTGTGTCTCCCCTCAACCTGCTTTCCAAACTGACCACATCCAGTTCCTTCGGCCTTTGCTCATGTGGGTTGCATTCCACCTCTTTGATTGTCTTTGTTGCTCGCCTCTGAATCCTTTCCAGTTTCTCTGTATCCTGCCTGTACAGTGGTGACCAAACTTGGACACGGTACTGCAACTGAGGTCCAACCAGCACTGAATAGAGCAGTCCTATCACCTCCCATGACTTGCCTCTGTTAATGAAACCCAAAACTGCATTTGTTTTTTTTTTTTTGCAACAGCATTGTGTTTTGTTTTTGTTGTTTCTTGGACACCACCCCACTGTAAAACCAGGGTCTGGGGTAAGTCCGTTCCTTGACTCTTCCTCCCTCTCCCCCCCCCCCAAGAAATGTGCCCCCTCTGTATGCTACTCTTCCTCTGGGGAGTTGTGACCACCCGGGGCCTGATCCAGCACCCCTGGAAGTCATTGGGATCAGCATGGGACCCTGGCTATGCAAGACACAGGGCCTGGTTCTCCTGCCCCACATGCCTCTTGGTGCAGTTCCATCGGGCCAAATCTCCTGCAGAAGAGAGACAAATCAGGCCCCTCACTCCTTGCTTGGTCTGCCCCCCTCAGCCAGCGTGAGCACCCACAAGGGAAGGCCATTCTGCTTCTCACTCCCCACCTCATGGAAGTGAGCAGAAAGAACTTGCATTGATTTCACTGTCCTAGTCCTTATGTGCTGCTTAATTCTGTGCAATCCCGGTGTTAATGGGAGCAGTCCTGGTTGGGGTGTGTGGGAGACAGGAGAGCAGTGAGGTAGTCAGAGAGCCATCGCAGTGAAAAGCCTTGAAGCTGAGGATAAGGAGCTTTAAAACAGAGGGATAGCTGTAGCCAGCAGAAAGATTCTCAGAGGTGGGTGATGTGTAGCAGATGAGGGGAGCTGACGGTGAGCATAGCAACAACATCTTGGGTAGAAGCAAGATGGAGTGGTCCTTTAAGAACCAGTTTTTTATTGAGCATGGCTTGTTTCCTCAGGGCAGAGATGGAGAGTATTGGGGAAAAGTCCTTCTTGTGGTTTGATTGTAGCTGTGAAATTAGACTAGATTTGTCCTGCTGATCTGTCCCAAAGGCAGGTGTTCCTTCTAAGGGGAAACACTGACTTGTTCTCAGTCGTCCATTACAACTGGTTAAGGGGGAGTTATGGCACCTTTTACCATACCCGAGAGATCTCCAGTTTGCAGTGTTTCAAGGATTAACTAGCAGGCTCTGGCTAACAACTTAATGTAAATGACTCTCTTGATTTCATAAAGGGCTTTTCTGCACGGTGGGGTAATGTGCCCTCTGGAGGTGCAATTTTTAAAGTGCAGTAATATGTTGCACATTTAAATGGTCTATGTAGACCCTGCTGGTGCGAATGAAGGGTTCCCTAGTGCATTTTAGCATAGTACTGTTTCACACAGCACTGTTAAATCATGCTAGCAGGGTCTACATGGACCAGTTAATGCCCAGCATACGAGTGTGATTTAGAAATCACCCCCCTCCACCTCTAGAAAGCACATTACCCCACTGTGTAGACAGACCCTTAGTCTTACTTCACTCAGTTAGTTCATCCTTGTCTGTCTTTCCTCAGGATGGCAGGTCTATAGGCTTGGACTGTGAACTCTTTGGTGTCAGGTCTGTCTGTCCGCCATGTGCGTTTTTACAATGCCTAGCACAATGGAGCCCTGATCTCTCGCTGGGGCCTCTACGTCCCACTGCAATACAAATAACGGATCCTAACTCTAACTTGTGTAATTCAGATTTGCCTCCCTAAATACCCTCTGCTGTTTCAGTTTGGATATTTCATATTGAAGATTTCTGGGGCTGGGTGGGGGGCACTGTTAAAACCGCAGCCATGTTACCTCCCAGAAACAGCTGCAGTTCAGAGGCAGATAAAGTGGATTCCATTTATCAGAGTTCTTGGCCTCACTGAATTCAATGGCAGAAATCCTTTTGACTTCAGCAAGGCCAAGATTTCACCCTACATGTATATCTCTCGCACAAAACTAAGATAAACGGACATCATTGAAGTTACAAAGTCAAGTGCTTAAATTAGGAGATGGCCATGACGGTGCATGCTCAGTGCACACAGAAACTTCAACGATTCAAGCCTGCTTAAATTGAAAAAGTCTATTGCACCTGTGCAAACTGGGATTTTTCTTCCCCAAAGATTTATAGCTTGTTGAAATTTAGGCAGATTTTAGGATGACATAGGGCACATCTCTGACACCAAGCCACCCCTGCCAAATTCCAAGTCCCTGTTCCCAAAGAATGGGGGTGCTAGAACTTCTCAAGGAAAAGGTTGCCAGCTATATACACATACACACACTGTGGCAGACTGCCAACTTCCCCCTGGTGGGTCTTGCACTTTACCTCTGCCTCACGCAGTCAGGACGCTCCCAGCTACCTCATCTCCCCTGACTGTAGCGGGGCTCTGTCACCTATCTGGGAGAGAACCTTTTCCTACAGCTGCCCCAGACCTTCCGGCAGCTTTTCTCACCTGTGTTCCCTCCCTTCCTTTAGGGAAGGCAGGGTTTAAATACCCCTGGCCTGGTCCTTCATTGGGGCCAGGTGCCATTAATTGCCCTGCTCTGCTCTTCCCGGGAGGCAGAGGGTTTTTAATCCTTTCGGGCCCTCATAACAGCCCAGGTATACTCTTTTATAGCCATCTGACCTGACCTTACTACACACCTTACCACACACACACCTTGCAAAATATTGTTTTTTCCTAGTCTTGTTCATGGAAATGGCTGAACCATTTTGACTGAAATGATCTAAAAATTGTTGACCTGTGCAGACACAGCATGAAAAATTTCTGCCATTTGGGAATGATTGAAATTCAGCAAAGTTATAAGCAATTGAGAACAGGATCTTATAATGGAAAGTGTTGGGCAACTTTAATAGTAGGTGGCACTCCCAGCCCCTTCTCTGATCAATAACCTGTCCAGAACCCCTTAATACATATGAGTATTTAAAATGAATGTGAGGACCAGCCATGTGCCTAGGAATAGCACTTTGGGATCTTTAAACATGATACTGATCTGGAGCCTTGTATCCTTACCAAATTGTTTAAGTAGTATGAGCTGGGAAGAGAATGTCTTTCTTAGTCTGGATGAAGTGTAAAAAGTTCCAGTAATGTCAAAGGGAATAACTGTAATTGTGTTCCCTTGCTGTTCTCCTCTCCTATTTTGGTATCGATTTTCTTCATGACAAAGGGCACTTCAGGCGTGGACTATGCCAGATGTACGTTGTGTCAAGGTGACTTTTTCATAAAAAAAAGAAGCCATTTTACAAGAATTCAGCTGGTCACTAATAAGAGTTCTCTCTCACTAATCTAGACGTGCAGTGATCAGAATTTTAAAATCCTTGCACGTTTTCCAGGAGAGAGCCGGGATGGCAAATTTTGATGCATGGGCAAGAGCAAATAAAAAGAGCTTCATTGTATGGAAAAGGTTTTCAGAGAGTGGTCTCATTTTGGAGACCTTAAGTGAGATTAATTCAGGCCTTGTTTTATTCATTTGATTATTATTACTGTCACTATTATTTTATTATTCATATACATCATTTTAGGCATCCAGTAGAGAGCGTTGACTATAAGGATAGCATGGAACAAAGAATTGGCTTGGCCTAGCTGATTTTCTTGACAAGTTAAACATCAAGCTAAATCTGGGACATATGCTTTGAGTGTTTGAATGTCATTTTATACTATCTACTGCATACTATTGCTGGCAATGGAATCCTAGTTTATCCTGACTGCGGGGCTAGAGAAAGCAGAAATTTTCTAAGACCATAAGCACACACACTGTCTAATCTCAATATACATTATATCCATAGCCATGCAATGAGAGAGATGGTGATTATTACTGAATAGTTTCCATTGTGTTGAGAGTTTTTCTCATTGTCAACCTTGTTTCTTCTTGTCATTTAAACTCCTTGCCGTAGTTTTCTTTGGCTTGTTTGCAGAATTTTTAATTTCTGTGTTAGCCTTGAGGATCTTTTACAGAATGTTACAGTTCTGGTCCTGTCTGCTTCAGTTGTCTAGGATGTGGCAGTTGTTCATCGCTCCCGCTTCTTGTTGTGTAGGCTTTCTTAGGGTATGTCTACACAGCAAAAGCCGTGCATGGGCCAGCCTATGTAAACGACCTTGAATCCAGTTATTACTGGGAACAGTAACTCTGAAGAGAAAGCACTACAGGCTTCAGAGCGGGCTAGTTATGTACTCAGGGTCCATGTTGAGCTTGTATTACACACTCTGAAGCCTGAACTGTATTGTCTTCTCTGCTATTGTTACCTGTGCTTGCTGGATTAAAGCTAGCTAGGGTAGGCTAGCCCCTGCACAGATTTTGCTTTATGGACATACCTTCAGATGCTTAGGATAATGAATTCTCCTGCTGGAGAAGTGTCACTTGTATTCAGTGGCATTTTAAGCACTATGCAGAAATCGAGTATTTGTCTTTCAAGTTTCCTTTTGCTCTGGCTGTTGGCTTGGCGTGACAGCCAGCCCACAGAGGCAGTAACGGGCTTCCATGTCAGCCTGTCACTCCACCTGGGGTTCCTGGGCTGACGTTTGTTGGTGCAATTCCACAGGAAGGACAATGGAAAACCTCCCTTGTGTTACTCTTTTTAATGCACGTAGTATAAGAGGGGCACACTAATCACAATTGGTGAGGGGATTTAGTATCACACGTTGTAGAGCAATATAATTTGATGCTTAAATGCTGTGTGCATGGATGTGCTCACACGCTCCTGATATATTTGTAACGTTAGCGCCCTCGTGGCCAAGAGGGCGCCTGCTCGGCGGGTAGCTCTGGCCAGGACAAGGCATGCGCAGGAACACAGCAGGGAAAGTCCCTTCCGCTCCAGAGGCACCTGTTCCCAGCACCCTGAAGTGGATGCGCACACACATCGGGATAGTACAGTGAATACAGGAAAGGGAAATATTTATTCACAGAGGGATGAAAAATAAAGGGAAAGGGGGGGAGCGGCAAAACAGGGTTCCATTCAACACAAGGCCCCACAAGCCCAGAGGTACCGCCATCTGAAAGGGCAGACACCGAGCAATGCATCTGCACTTGCAGTTCAGCAGCCCTGGACTGAGTTTCGGGCCAGCGGGGAGTCTTGGGTGCTCCTGGTCGTCTTCGGCACCAATGAACTTTCCCCAACAAACCCCTCTGCTGCCCCCTTCTGCTGCTCTGTGCAAACCCCCACAGAGCGACAACTTCCAGCTAACTACAGAGCCCGGCTTATTCCCAGTACAAAATCACAAGCCCCAGCACTCATGGCCCCACACAGCTCTGGGCGGCGCTGATACTGGATCCAGCTCCAGTTTGTCCTTCTTGGATGATTCCTCCATGGCACAGTGACCCTCCTGGAGTGTCCCTGGTCAGCCACTCTGTCCTGCCCAGGCTTTGGGCACGTTCTCAGTTGTTTCACTCTGCGAGTGTCTGCTCACGGTGTAGTCCTTCTGTCTGGAGCTCCAGAAACACAGGCTTTTGCTTTCCCCTAACCTCTCTGCTCTCACCCCCTAAAACAGCACTTCCTCCTGCTGGAACAATTAGCACTTCCCTGCTGGGCAATGGTTTAAAGGGGACATGCTCTCTCAACCCCAAAGGGGTTACATATTATTGTCCCTTTTGGTTCAAGTGGTTGTTAATATTCAGGGCCTTGCTGGTTTGCTTCTATTAGAAGAAATTGATTATCTGATTGAAGTACTTCTTTGTAAATATACCGGATTGCACCAAAGTCTTGTTTCCCCAAACACAGTCTAAATCAGTGGTTCTCAACCCTTCCAGACTACTGTACCCCTTTCCGGAGTCTGATTTGTCTTGAGTACCCCAAGTTTCACTTCACTTAAAATCTCCTTGCTTACAAAATCAGACATAAAAATACATACACATGTCAGCACACAATTACAGGAAAATGGCTTACTTTCTCATTTTTACCATAGAATTATAAAATAAACCGATTGGAATATAAATATTGTACTTCCGTATCCGTGTATAGTATATAAACAAGTCATTGTCTGTATGAAATTTTAGTTTGTACTGACTTCGCAAGTGCTCTTTGCATAACTTCTAGTAAAACTAGGCAAATATCTAGATCAGTTGATGTACCCCCCAGAAGTCCTTTGCGTACCCCTGGTTGAGAACCACGGTCTAAATGAATAGGAGCAAGCAACTTCCTTGCTCAGAAATCCAAGCCTGCCTTTCTCATGAGCATTGTTCATAAAAGGTCTGTCTTTCGGCTTCTTCCCCAGGGCCATGACTGCCTCCCTTGCTTTCTGTATCTCATGGATAGAGACATGCACAGCTGCAGACAATCCATCCACTAGTCCCTGAGTTTTAGAGTCCATCCCAAGTAAAGCCCTTAGCCAACATGGCTTAGCCTCTGATTGGCCTTGCCATGCAGCCATTTGCCTTGGATAGTGGCTCCCTATTGTTTCCAGCTATCACTACCTAAAGGGGCATTGAATTGCTCCTTCAGTTTAGCCTGAAAGAATGGTGTATAAAGGACACCGATCAGCTTTAACAAAGTCTGTAGATCAAAGATTTGTTATATGGCTGTCATTAACACCTTCCAGCATAAATGTGTGTGTGTGTAGGGGGGGGGAGGGGCCTCCATGAAGCTGCCACTATACACTTTAAGAGGAAAATACTTTGTGTAGAATAATTCTAGTTTTCACTAGTGTGTGCTGTCTGTAGACTGGTACCACATTCTAATACAGTGATATTCAGACGTCAGTGGTTCAGGAGCCAAATTAGTGATCAACATTACTCAAAAAAGCCACAGTAGAGTGAATTCATTGTTTCATTTACTATAGTATTACATATTCATATTTAAACAGTATGATGGGAAATATTTAGTTTTTATAAGTGTGTGTGTATGTTAATAACTTAATTGGTTAATAACATCATAAAAGCATCCTGATCAGTTAATTAAATCACCGTATTTTAATATCATGTGCTGCAAAGAGCTGCAGGAGGCCCACCAAAGAGCCACTTGCTGCTCTCGAGCTTCGGTCTGAGTGTCACTGCTCTAAGATATGATTAACTCATTTATATTTTGATAGCTGTTTGTCTTTTAAGACTTTGATTCCCACAGGGCTGGGGTGCATTTCCAAATGATTGATATATATACACATCATTGGAAAGGGACTTCAGTCTTAAGGCCATGTTCCTACAACTGTTGCAACAAGGGCAGTCTGTTGTGTCCTGAGCCCCATTGACTTCAGTGGGACTCCATGTTGCCAAAGCTGTCGATCTGAGCTGTATTAGCGTCAGCACTGGAACCTTGATTTTCAAAGTGGTTGATAACTTTGGGCTCTGAATCCCTGATGTTTTGGAGTGCCTGTCTTGGGACATGTATGCCAAGTGCCTCTGACTCCTGGCAAAACTGAGAAGAGTTTTGAGTGCTCAGCACCTGTGAAAATCAGGCCCAAGGTGGTGTAAGTTGAGCACCTAAAAACTGTGGCACACAGAATTAATAAAAAATCAGGGACTAAACATAACCAATAATGCTGCTGTCAGTAGGAGCTTTGGATGCACACAAAATTCAGTACGCTAGATGCTAGTGTGCTGCATGCATTCCTGCAGGCCATGTTTCCAAAGGTTTGCCATTTTTGAAACCCATTGCCCAGAGTTAATTTCGTATTTGGAAAAGGACAGTTACTGCTCCTGCCACAGGATGTTGAGAAGACACATTCAATTGTTGATTTCCCCCATAGAATGCCAAATCCTGCACTTCCCTTAATCACATACATAGTAGTCCATGAGCATTGACTTTGGTGGGCTGGCTGTTGTAGTCATATAAATAAAGATTCCGGGACCTTCCCATGGGTTATTGGTAGTAGCTTAAAACAAATGTTGCTGCAATAATTTTTCTTCCCCTTCCCTCCTCCTCCCACCAACTTGTAGCATGTAAAAATGGAATTGGAAAAGATTCCTCCCCTTTAATCTTCTTAAACTGTACACGTCCTAAAATATTTCCTTATCAGCTTTTATCAAATTTCAACAAATCCAGCATAAGACCAAATGCAATGTTTAATCTATTTGTCAATTGTGTGGAAAGGAGGGTGGGAACAGTGAGGTGGCAAATCTGTCAGATGAGACACAATTACATAGTTTTGTCAGGGTTGGTGGGACGTAACAAAGCTGGGTAAAGGAAAATGAAATTCATTGTCAACAAAAGCAAGATAATGCACATTGGAAGGAATAATCTGAATGGCTCATCCCCATTGCCAAATTATAAGTAAATTGTCACCATTCAGGGAGCAGATCTGCTGTCTTCTGTGTCAGCTCAATAAAGGTCATATGTGGATTGTGCTCAAAACACAAACAGAATTTAAGGCTGTGAAAGGGGTGATGTGAGATAATACTGAAAATCAAAGCCAGTGAAATCTTTTTCTTTTCAACACTGTCGATTTGTTGAAATCAAACACTCTGCGGAAATAGATCAATTTAGATGACATTTCATTTTTGAAAAACAAAATCAAAATGGAATGCTATGGATAATGAAAACTCTTGTTTTCGGGTTAAGGGATCAAAATCCTTGAATTTCAGAGCATAAACCAAATACTCAGGGTCCTGATGCAAAGCTTGTTGAAATCAATGAAATCCCATTCCGGTTCAGTAGACTTTGGATCAAGCCATAGTGGATGGAAGTATGAAGAAACTTTCCTGATGGGCACGGTTATTCCATAATTGTCCATTTCAGAATTGCTTGCATCTTCCCCTGAGACCTCTGGCACTGGCTACAGCCAGAGACTGGAGCCTAGACTAGATGGAATTTTGGTCTGATACAGAATGGCACTTCCTGTGTGCTTTGTTCTGTCCCTCAACTTTGAAGTCATCTTTGACTTCTTCCCTTCCCTTGGCCCATCAAAACTGCATCATACATGAAATTGAAAACCTGGTATATGGTTTTTTTTTGGTTTTGTTTTGTAAATTACATGAAAGTTCATTTGTGTGAATTCAGATATCTCTTGTGCAATGGTGTAACTTGTCTAGTATATAGGTCTGGGATGAGCTGTCTTGAAAAGAAAATAGAGCATGAAGGGAAATACCTATTAGTAGCATGAATGAACAAAAATGGCAATTCATGAATGAATACAGAAAGCTTTTGAAAAGTCTGGTAGTTTTAAGATCCTATAGCACTTTTCACAAGCATAGGGGTTAATCTTAGTGCCTTGTATAATTACATTCTACCTGTCTATATCTCACTGTCACATCAGTTAAATATGTAGCCTTGTCGTAGCTGTGTGGGTTTCAGGATACAAGCGAAATCAAGTGGGTGAGGTATCTTTTATTGGGTCAACTTCTCTTGGTGAAAGAGACAAGCTTCCAAGTTTACACAAAGCTCTTCTTCAGGCCAGCTTGTCTTTCTCCCAAGAGAAGTTGGCCTGATAAAAGACATTACCTTCCCCATGTTGTCTCATCAATTAAACCTGGCATTCTTCTCTATACCCTGTGCTGAAACTGTTGTGTAGTGGTGCTGGCATCACAACTGCTGCCCAGAGCTGGCTGCATTTCCCTGGTGGGTGCAGTGATAGCTGTATTTAGACTCTCTGTAAAACACTTAAGAATCCTAAAGACTGAAAGGCAGGATAAATGTAAAACACGACGATGGATATTTAGTGGTTGTGTCTGCAGTGCTGTGGCACTGTTTGATGCATGTGTCTCTTCTGCTTTGTGTGACATGGGAGTTTGCTAGGCCATACACAGAGTGTATCAACTAAAGTGTGAGCATGTGTGTGTAATAGCGTGGTGTGATCCTTGTTAAAAGGCATCTGGACAGGCTAATTTTGGTGTTTAGTCTTTTATAGCTATGTCTCAGAAAAGAAGTGAACTAGCTTTTGATGGGACTGGTTCTACTGATATGTCCTCTGCAGTTTGTGACTATGATGGGAATTTCATTTGTCTAATGAGCCCAGAAAATAACAGCAGCCGAGCATGGAACTCTTTATACTGTTGAAAAGAAAAACCTTTAAGGGAGTAAAAGACATTGAATCACAGTTTAGAGATAAAATGATGAACAATCATGGCTGACCTTTTGGTGGAAGGCATTTGGTTCTGAAGAGGACCATGTTTTATCTGAATTATGACTGAGTTTTCTCCATCCTCTTTTGAAATAAGATATCTGTGACATTACACAAGCCCTTTTGGAGGCCTTTTTCTCCTACATCTTCCTTATGGAAACATTCCATAAGCAGGTAATTAAGAACCCATTCTTTCCTGGGCTTAAAGAAATGTCAGGCTACTTAATTATTGTAGACTAAACTCTAATAAATTAGAGTATTTTGCAGGAAAAAATTCCCATCGTGGCACAGTGCAGGTAGGCATCAGCTGTACCTCCACAAGTGCTATCTCTGAGCCTGAAAGCTAATCTGCCAAGAACCACAGTACTGGTAAATGCAGCTGAAAACAAAGAAGTGTATTCCAGCAGATCCCCAGAGAATACTTTTCTTCCCTCTTTCTTTCATCTTAGAACTGCCTCTTCATTGTTTGTACTCCTTGCCCACACCCTTTGCTTCTGTATCCTCTCTGATCTTGCTCGAAAGTAACTAGATCACCTGAAAAATCATTCAGAATTGTGTAAAAGCCCCTCTCATTAAAATGACTCTTCATAGCACTTGGGTCCAGTTCTTACCCTCGTTCAAATACAGCAAGGTATCGCAGGATGAATGACATATTTTCAGGGAGTTGATAGCAGTTTTCATTCTAAATTTCTGCACTGCCATTTTTGTTTTTCATGCAAATGTGTCCAGACCTGATCTTCCCAGTGGGGGAAAGCCCAGAATACAATGGGAGTTCAGGGTTTCTGGTACTGCCCTGGTGGCATTTGACGCTTTGTAGGACTGGTCCCCTGATCTCTAGATTCTTGGACATATGCTGCCTTTGACCTGCTGCTGACGTCCCTCTCTGCTCCCCTTCTCCTTGTCACTCATTTGGCATAGCTCCTCCACTAGAGATTGCAACATTTCTGTTTGCTAAATGCTAATGTTGGGCATAATTGTTTGCACTGTGTGCCGTGGCAATCTATAGCATACGTTCTCATCTTGCAAGGGATCCGCTCTGCATAGCCTGCTCCATCCCACTCGTCTTCTCTATCCTGTGTATGGGAACCAAAACATGAATGGAAGACTCATAAACTTGCCCCTTTTTGGTGGCTGATTGGATCCCAAAAAGTGGGTGGGATTACCACAGGGATGGCATTCTTTGTTCAGAATATTACCCGTAAAACTGCTGGATTTTAAATAGAAGCAGAGTTCAAGGTTTGCTACACTCTGTGAACCTGGGAAAAGGAGGCTGGCTTGATGGAAGTGGGAGGGGGACCATCAACTTCTTCCCTTCAGTTAATTGGCTTCACTCCCCAAAGCCTGGTTGCCCTTCCTTCCAACCTACAAGGAGTTACTTCCAACCCCCTGCTCCACCTAATAGCCTGAGATCATCCCTAATTGGCGGATGAGTAGTCGTCTTGCCCTCCAGCTGCCTCCTGGCTGACTATTTTTATGGAATCTTTGGCCACTGAATACATCTTGCGTTTGGCAGGAGGCCCCCAGGTAGGACTAAACCCCAAGCATCTTCTAGATGGGCTGGGAAGTGCCCTAGGAAAAGGGAAATGATGATGCTCTTGAAAATAGATCACTTTAAATAGTTTTAACTAATTATTAGGGCTGTAACTGCCATGAGAGCAGCTTAATAATCTCTTTGAACTGGTCTCTGAAGTCTGTGTCAGAAGCGAGTGAGTCATAGGTTCCACCAGCTGATCGAGTTCAAATGAATGTGTAGGAGGGGCACAGTCGTCCTACTTTCTATTGGGAAGGTCTGAATACAGAGCTGGCAGCAGGCACTCGCAGGGAACACAGGTAAGTCTGAATTTAGAACTCTGCAGTAGTGGGAAGCAGGCAGTTTAGATGTTATTAGTGCAATAAAAACCTGAGCTAAGTCTCTCTTTAAAAACAACCCATTTTAACAATGGAGTGAGAAGACCAGCAGTGGATTAATTAGGTTGCAGAGCAATCCAGTTTACTGCACCGAGTATAGAATGAGTAACTGCCTTGGAGTCAAGTGTAAACAGTTCCTGGAACACACGTTTCAAGTGGAACTGCACTAAGTTTTGGGCAGATCAAGAAACCGATTCCAGATGCAAACTGCAACTTAAATCAGAGTTTTCCCAAAGTATGAGCATGTGGATTTGTTGTCCATTTTGGCTCTTTATAGACAGACTCAAGCTGTGGAATTCAGATCTGCATGTGGATCTGGGTCTAAAGTTTGTGAGGGTTTGGGGTTTGATACAGTGTCCAGGTTTGGACCCCTGTCTACCAAAAAGCATGCAGAATTGTTTGTACTGGGTTTGCTCTGAAACTCCAGTTTTGACTCTTTCTCTTGTTGAGTTTTAGTTTAATTTGAACACAAAAAAAAATGAATCTGATGGTGACACAGGGTGAGGGATTGAATCAGAGAATGAATTTACACATCCCAGTGAAGCAAAACCATTGTTTCCACGCTTCTGACGTGAGCAGGGGCTGTATGCTTTTGGAACTAGGGCTGTCAATGGAGTGAAGATGGGGTGTACATATAGTTGTTTTCAAACCACCTAGAAAAAATGCCATCTGCTTGGCTGACACATCTTGCAAGGATTTGATGGATGAGGATGTTGATGGGTCACAAAAGCATTCATTGGTATTAAACAGGTTGCTAGAAATATTTCTCTCTAGCTCTCATTTTTGTTTTGAGAGATTTAGGAATGTCCAGATGAATGCAGCCAAAAGGATTTACAAGATTAATATTTCTGAGCACCGATCTTAGGCAACAGCATGGGCTGGAGGTTAGAAAAGGGCTGGGGAGATCTTCTAGGTTGCTGATTCACTGCCTGTGATTTTAGACGAATCACTTATCCTCTCTGAGACTCAGTTTCCCCTTTTGGTAAAGTGGTGATAATGGTACTTGTCTACTTCACTGCTGCATTGAGACTTTCTTAATTATTGTGAAGTGTTTTGAGATCCTGGCATGGAACGTGCTATAGAGCAGCAATCAAATAGCAATATCATGTTCTGCATTTTATGGGCCAACCACGCTTTGCCCATTAGTCAAAGACTCTTAGCACCATGTCCCCCTCCTCCAGCTTCTCCACCATTGCTGATGGCCACTGCTTCATTTTTGTTTGATGTCAATGTCACGCATATCTGCTTGGGATTTGTAGCATCTTGTCTTCTCCTTTAAGGGATCCATTCTTCACAACCCATGCTTGTACCTTTCTCTTCTCCAGCACGCATCTTGAATAGTACATATAAGATCCTGTATGGGTGAGATTGTAACTAGTCCAGAGCAGGTGCACGAAGAGGTCAAAGGACTCCTGACTGCACAAGGTTCATGAGGCTGCTCACATGCCCACTCCTTGCATTCCTTGGAGGAAAATGTCAAAGAAGCACCCATTTGCTCTTTGTGTCTTTGAAATTCTCCCGCTAGACTGCAAAGACTGTCCTGCTCTGACGCAGGCTGCATTGAAAACTCTTCCAGTACATTTCAGGTGCACTGGAGATCCCCTGGAGTCACGCTAAGCTTTCCCTCCCTGCCCATGAGGACTGGGTTTTGGAGACATCAGTTAGCCCTAAATGGTGTGTCCTAGCTGTGAGACTGCTACTGTATGCGCAAAGGATAATAGTGCAGTGGTGATAGTCCGGCAATGCAAGGGATGACGGGGGGGTGGGGCCGTGGCGCAGGAGAGACAATGGGCAGGAGCTGTGGCTCAGAGATTATTGTAACTTTAGTGTGGGAAAATGTTGGTAAATGCCCTTTGAAAAATTCCATTTCTCACGTGGAGACTGAGTGAGAGTTTCCTGGGCCAAACCACTTCTGTGTCATGCGCTGATCTTGCCCCAGGGGATCCAGCTCATTCTCTCATACTGGCATGTGATCATCCCAGCAGCTTAAATGCTGTGTAAGGACTCTTTGCTGCTGACTGATGAATCTGAAAACTTGCACGCAGTTTTGTGTGTGTGTGGGGTGGGGGGGGGAGTTATTCAATTGCATCCGCAGGACTCAGAATGAACTCTTCCATTGCCAAAACTCAAAGGACTTCCAAAATGCCAGCTTCTGCTCTTACTGCTCAATTTGCAAGGTTGTATTTCTTTGTAAAACTGCTGTGCCCTTATGAATGGCACATTTTGATAGTGGTTGTAACTTTGGTCTGTGTCTTTGGGTTAGCATTAGGGTTTTACCATGCCTTGAAATATTGTTTTTGTTCTCCTCTTAAGTGGGAGACTGTGCCGTAGTTGTAATGTGCACGACAGGATAAACACGACATCGTTTTTCTTTCTCATGCCATTATTGAACGTCACTTTCAGAAGTGAGCTGTGCATTCAGTAACAACTCTTCTAATAATTTGCACTTGAAATTACAAAAAAAAAAAAGAGAAACATTTTAAATAGAAACTAAATTTGCCATTTTTTGGTTTGAAACTACCTGCAAGGAAAGACAATTCTTCAACCAAAAATGGTTGAGCAAAGATATTTTGTTAGAAACGTCTCATAAAAAATATCTTGCTTTTCCAACCTGTCAGGTCCTAAATTCTATCCCTACATACAGCACACTAATAACCGCTAGAAGCTTGAAACTGAAATTGCATCCTTTGGAGCCAGCCTGGAAAGAGGGCCTAGCATGCTATAGGACAGGGGTGGCCAACTTACTGACCCTCTGAGAGCTCCTTCCCCATTGGGCAGAAGCTTCTAGCCCCATCACCCTGCCACAGAGCAGAAGCTCCGAGCTCCCCATCCCCATCTGGTGAGCAGAGAACTGGGGGAGGGGCATGGTGGTTCTGTGAGTCGCACTTTAACTATAAAAGAGCTACATGTGATTCATGAGCCCCGGTTTGGCCACTCTTGCTATAGGGGATGAGGTGGGCGAATATACGAGGGAAGGGCACTCCTATTGGCCTACTTGGAGAAACAAAAGCTGCAGAGACGGCATTAAAACGTCAGTCGTCCATGTTGTAACTGATTGTTTGCAGCCAAAATTAGACCTAGAATCAGCGTTTTGTATCTTAATTTAAAAAAAAGCTATCTTTATTGATAAACTGGGACAGTATGTGCAGACGTCTTCTAGCAAATATAATCCCTTACTTCTTTTGATTAGTAAATGGGATTACTTTAAAATCGATCCCCCTCCTCCTTGGGTCCATTTGTGTTCACTCTCTCAATTGAATTACATAGCTGGCCCAGTGCCCGGCAGCTCTCTCCCATTGGGACGGTGAAATTCTATCCGCACTGGTGCTTGTTTGTGTCTTACAGTATGCTGCTTATTTATTACAGTGGGCTCGGGAGGCTTGACGCCTTGGGGAGAAATTATTTTAGCGTAAACTAGGATTTAGGCTCTCTGTCAAACTGTCTTCGGTTCACTTCTCACATGAGGGGCTTTTGAAGATGGGAGTAGGCGGGAAACCAACCTGTGACTGGAGGAAGAAGCTATTTGTAGCAAGAGGAGATTTTCCTGGCAGGGGCAACGTGCCAGGAGGCGAATCCATTTGGGATTTGTGAGCCCACTCCAGGGAGAGAACTTCCGCGTGAAAGTTCAGAGCAATTGGAAAGGCTCAACACCTCCCATGGTTGGGCGCCCTCTGCTTTGTATTTGTGATTTGGATACTAGACTCCGAAATGAGGGTGCTTTTAATTTTGCTGTCTTGCCCTTCTGAGGGCCCTGTCTGAAGCCTATGGAAGTCAATAGAGGTATGCCTAAGGACTTGGATTGGCCCTAATTGAGCTAAAATTAGAGTGGAGAAGAAATGATGGAACTCTTTTTTGTTTTTGTTTATATTGCAGTTTTTAAAGTGAAGCTTATTAAAGCCATGAATAATCGTGCTTATGGAAAGTGAAAGGGCTTCATAAAAAGCATCAGTGAAGTGCCGCTGACGATCTAGGAAGTGGATGAGCTGGACTGCTCTGTTTAATTTCCTCCCACCTTCTCCATCTGTAGAGCTTGCCTTCTGTCAGCAAGCCAGCCAGCAGTATGTGATAGCTAAGTGGTGTGCAGTTACTTAACATTTAAGACTATATTTTTCTATTCCTTTCGGTGTCCTTTAATAATTGACTGCTTTACTGAGTGCCCCCTTTGTCCCTCAATTTGTGTATCTGTGACTGGGGAGCTATCTTCTAACACATGCCCTCTTCGGTGGCTTTTGAAGTCATGCAGAAGTCTCATGAGTATGTAATCTGATCCTTTAACTTGCAGTGTACTTCTCTGTCTGCCAAGGCCCAAACGTAGGATGCACAAATAGGAAGGAAATGTGGAGTGCTGTGGGATTCCTTCGTGCAGTGTAGAGAAAGTTCTGTATTGCCTTGGTTCCCCGGAGTTCATATTTATTCCATAAATAATGTTCAACAGTGAAAGTGAGAAGATGGCAAGTTTTTGCAGAACGGAGATAATGTTGGGACTAAAATGAAAGGTGTCCCTTGAAACCAGGGCTGTGTGAGAGATATGACTTGTAAAGTGAGTGTGTTAGCCTGTTGCTGTTCTGAGAATGGTACTAGATGGACTGGATCAGATAATGTCCTGACGTTCCTTCCACCTCCCATCTTCTATGATTCTAACAGTGCCATGACAGGTGTTGAAGGAAGGATGAGAATCTTGCTATAGCTGCAGCTTTGAACACATGGTGCTAGTTTGATTGTAACTTTGCCAAAAAATTAAAGGAAACTTTGAAACAAAAAGTCATTTCAAATAAATTGTTTAATTTAAAAAAAGTCAATAAAACAGTTTAATTTTTTTCAGAATTTGTTTTTTCAAAGTGAACAATTTGGCAAAAATGACATGACATCATGTTTTCGTGTCGCTAAGTCTGATTCCCTCCCCCCCAACTGAAAAAGATTTTGGTTGAAAAATGTGCCCAGCTCTGCAAACCAATTCCTTTCTTTGTGACTTTACCTCCACTTAACAGTACACAAGCCAGAACCTGCTCCTAGAGCTCTCTGTTTTCGTGAACCTTCACATAGCATAGCAAGGATCTTGAAAAGTAATCCCTAGAGTGCTCAGCTGCAGTCAATGCTCTTCGATTGTTCTCTGCACAATAGCACTGCAAATGGTTTTTACCAGTCTTATCTCTTTTCATTTAGGGATGCTCCAGTATGTTAGCTGCCATAAAGTAAAATACAAAAAGGGCTCTTTGAATTTCATGAAAGCAAACCAAGAACTTTTCTAATTTTTAATCTGTACTAGGAATTTTAATTTTTGAGGGCCAGCCTTGGAGCCGTGCCAATTCGCTGCTCAAGAGGAAACACACAAGGACTCTAACCCATCTTGAGCTAGGTACAGACCATCTGGGAAGATGTCACAGCTCACTCAGGTAATGGTCATGTCTAACACACTGACTGTAGAAGCTTCGGAGCCCTACGTGGATGCTTATAAAGCTGGTGCTGTTGATGTGTGTGTGCTTGGTGTCACGCGGGCTGCATTAGGAGGGGGGGGCATTTGTGTTATTTGACCTTAATATGTCAAAATCATAATGATTCATGTAAGACATACCATGTCAGGTACTGTTAGGAAGGTTATAATATGCTGAATAAGATGATAATATTTGTGTTCATGTGTAATATGTGTAAGGAAAGTTATGGAGATCTTTGATATCCTGTATTTCAAACTGTGCTGTAAAAGACACACCCCAGACAGAGAGGCCACAGGACAATAGCCCGCTTAATGGCCCATCAAGACCTTTACAGAAGCTAGAGGCCCTGGAAGAAACTAAAGGCATGCCTGAAGAGTTACCAGGATTGGCCCATGTGACTATGGACTCCATTTTGGTTCCAGTAAAGTTCCACAAGCCACATGGCCAGAAACAGAGGGTATATAAGATCAAACCACAGCAACCATTTTGTCTTCGTCTTTGCCTTGTGTCCTTGTTCCTGTCCAGCTGCGGACACGCCTCTGGATTAACACACTGTGCAACTGAACTGAAGGACTTAGACCCATCCAGGTACTGGATGTATACCAGAGGAACTATACAAGCCTGCAACTCCACAATTGTTCTAGAAACCTGATGTATATAGACTTTTAAATCATTTGTATATCTCTGATTGCTTTAAGCCTTTAACACTTCTCTTATTGTTTGTTTTTCTTTTACTAATAAACCTTTAGTTTTAGTTACTAAAGGATTGGCTGGCAGCGTGGTATTTTGGGTAAGATCCAAACTTATAGTGAACTGGTACTGTGGCTGATCCTTTGGGATCAGAGGGAATCTTTTAGTAAAGAGCACAGAGTTAAAGCAACTGGTCTCTTTACTGGACCCAGTGTCAGTTTGGGAGCCAGAGACTGAAATGCAGTAAAGGGGGCTGTGTGTATTTGCACAGTGGCTTCTTGATAACCAGTGTGGGGGAATCAGAAGCACTGTCTTTTGGCTGGTTGGGAAGTCTGACTGTGGTGTCACCCACCAGTACTGGGAGAATTTGCTCTCCTTTTGCAGCCTGCCCTGACCCTGGCATTATCAGTGGGCTACCCTGGGCACGGACGGGTTACACTTGGTTTGTTGGAAGAATTCACATGGAACAGCTAGCATGGTCAAAGCCTCATGTTTTTCCCCTGTGTTCATATTTTGGGCCTCAGGAATGACTTTCTCTTCCATCCTCTACCTATGATTGGCAAGGACATCACAGGTGAAATGGGTGAAATGCTTCTAATCTGAGTTTAGAGCATTCTTGGTGACAGACCGTTGGTGGTTTGGTTGGAAGTCTTAATTAGCCTGAGTCTTGCCACACTTAAAGCACATGGCAAGAGCCCTCATTTGCTGCAGGCCATCTTCTCCCTGGTAACAGAGGTGCAGAATGAGCTTGTGACCTTCTCTGGCCAATCAATTGCCAGAAGGTTCCCTCTTGTGGCAGTAGCTAAGATGAGAGAGGATGGCAAGTTGAGGCCCTTTTGAGAGGAGAATTCAGTGTGGCTGGTATTTATGTATACAGTTTACCAGATGCCAACGTGCTAGGCATGTTAGAAATGCCGGACGTGTATACTATTTCTTGGTAACTCTGGGTCCCATGGATGGCGTTTTTGGATTTAACTGATGAAGCCCTAAATGGTTTGGGTCCTACATACTTCAGAGATTGCTTGTCCCCTTGGGTGGTGCTAGGGTATCTGAGGTGTTCAAAACTAAGTGTAACAAGAAGGGGCTGGAGAAAGGATGTTTTTCCTTTGGAATCTTCTTCCTCCCCCCTCCGGCCCCCATGGTCTGCTAGTTCCCAAACAGATAACTATCAGGTCACATGGCAAATACATACTCCCTGGTGAAATCCTGGCTCCACCGACATCTGTGGCAAAACTCCCTCTGACTTTAATGTGGTCAAGATTTCACGCACACGTCACTCCAGGCATCTGTGTGAGGGAAAGTTTGTCTTCTCAGGTGTTCTCTCAATAGCTGCCACAAGCACATCATCCAAGGATGGAGAGTTAATATTCTCAATAGCAAATAGAGATGTGAAACTGTCTTTCAGGTATTTTTCATGATCTGTAATCAGGAATTCCTTCCTTAATAGTAATACACAGTACTTACAGCTCTTTGCTTCTTCAAAGCACCATAGAATTATTGCCTCATTAATCATGCTTAACTGGATTGTTTCCACGTGAAAGAACCTGCTGGTTCTCTTATTTTCCAGTCCTCTAATAAATGAGAAGAATCATATTGGTTATGGCCCAGATCACATCTGACGCTTTCTTGGGGTACCCAGGACTGAGGGTCACCTTGTCACCCTCCTGCCTCCAGCGCAAGCGAGATACTTGCTGGTGTTTGGCTGGGTGTCACTTTCCTGACAACGCCAGCCTGTGAGCCACCCAAGCAACCTCCTCAGGGCAATGCTAGCCCTCACTTGGCTTTGCAGGCTCACAAGAGGTGCTGCCCACTCCCTGAGCCCCTTTGAAGCATTCCCCTGTGATATCCAGGTCCAGTCACTGGCTACTCCCAGAAATACTTGTTTGCTATCCCCAAGGGGACAGTGTCACCCCAGCTCGTTTGGTTCAACTGAGGATCAGCTTCTAGATCACATCAGAATGCTGGTACAGTTGCAGTGAACACACTCTTAACCTTCTTATCGAACATTAAGATATAAGAGCTAGTGGGTAAGGATAATGGAAACAGGCTGTGTATAAAACACCATCAGTACATGCTTTCTAGAGACTAAATTTAACTTCAACAGGCTAACCATCTGTCTAAAAGCAGTCTACTCTCTCACCCAAAGCCATCTTGTAGCATTTCCAACCAATGCTGGTTGGGATCCCGTTTCCATGAATGTAATCACACTGCTTAATTACTTCCTCAGGTGCAGGATAAAAGGATGTCCCCCCCCCCTTTTTTTTTTTCCGTTGCACTCTTTTTACATTCCCCAAAGTCATTGATTGTCCCCAGAGTCAAGATGACTTTCCTTCCTTCCCACCCTGTGGTTTATTCCCCGATTTGCCGACACTATGTTAACGTCACATCCTCCTGTTGATGTCATATGCAAGTAGGGCTTTCATTGTGCTGTCTTACAATGTTTAATTAAAATGTGAACCGAGGCAGGCAGGTGACTATACATTCTTTCATATGCTCTAGAAAATTCATAAGTTTTATTGCCAGAAGGAACATTGTGGTCATCCATTCTGACTCTGCATAATACAGCATATGGGGTTCCACTCAGTGATTCCTGTATCAAGCACAATAGGAAAAGCTCTGGAATGAGCACATTTTATTATAGTATTGCGACCCAGGCAGCATTATCTCATCTTCCTCCAACTCCCTGGAAGCTTTTCTGTGTGCGTATTAGACTGGGGTGTGGGGGGTATGGCTGAACAATAGGGGCTGGAATTTGGGGATGACCTCTTGACAACCTCATCTTAAAACTTGTGAATGGGAGAGACCAATACCTTTCAGTGGTGAAAACCATAGCCCCGATATTGATACTGTTGGGCAGGTATTGGATGGATGGATACATCCATGTATTGGATGGATACAATTTTCAGGCAATAATTTGAGGAAAGGGAAATTCACATTTCAATGGTGGGTTGTTCTTTATTGTTTGTTATTACCTTTCTTAAAAAAAAACACAGGAACTAGCTCAAAGTTTGATTGGACTAAGAACCAGATTTGTCCCTCTTACATAAGAGACTATTTCCCCTTGAGGGGGTAAAAAGATATGTTTTACAATGAGAAATGAAAATACAGCAATTTCGGGAATTAACATACTGTAGTGGCTGATAGGGAAAAAAATAATTTGCATTTATAAAACTAAATACGTTCGACTCGAAGAGCCTTGAGTACTTAAATGCTGAGAATGATGGACCCCTTGCTGCTAAGGCTATACAAGGAAGCAAGAGGAAGTGCTGCTTGCTGAAGGCAAAAGAACTGTAAATGGCATGGGAATTGTTCAGTACATAATGAAACTTCACTTTCTGTATGCCGCTTACAGAATCTGCGTTTTTAAAATGATGGTGTAGATGGTGTTTAAAGAGTCCTAAATATGATAAATATGTTTAGCGTTTCCCCAGATGATTTTAGCTTGTGTGTGTGTGTGTGTGTGTGTGCATGCGTGTGTGTTCTTTAGCTGTGCAAGGAATTGCAGAGGATTTCTGTGCTACTGGAATGAAAAGGTAGTTCTTGTGCTAACTGCTTTCTATCCTTCGTGTATATGGCACTGTGTTGAAATTAAGTGCCAACGGGCCTGGGGACGGGGGAGAGAAGGGGAGGTCTAATAAGTAACTGCTACATCCTGAAAGATGTTTCTGAACACTTCCTGAAAGATGCTCAGTCCTTTAACTCATATTGACAATGGAGGGTGCCCAGCACCTTCCAGGATTGAGCCATAAATTGCTAACTGACCTAGGTAAATTCAGTTTTTTGGACAGAAAGTGCTCATTTGTTTGTTCTCTTGCAGACAAATCCTGGTCCCTTGTGCAAAGCCCATGAATGCTTTTACCCCTGCAAAGCGTAAATGCCCCTTGAGCTAGGGAGAATGCTGCCAAGGGGAGAGCAGAGTTCTGGTATGTTCAGGGCCTCTAGGATCTGGTTTTCA
Source organism: Mesoclemmys tuberculata (assembly GCA_007922155.1). Taxonomy (NCBI): domain Eukaryota; kingdom Metazoa; phylum Chordata; order Testudines; family Chelidae; genus Mesoclemmys; species Mesoclemmys tuberculata. The sequence goes on along the minus strand of ML675632.1, from coordinate 8,727,149 downwards.
GAGGTGATGAACACCAACAACTCCAGGGGAAGGATAGAGGGGGAGCTATGGGTGTGCAGCATTTCTGAAAATTAGACTCCTATTGACTGAAGTGCAAGGATGACACACACCCATGCTCAATGCAAGGTTCATCATGCACCAAATATGAGCGATGGTAATGAGGCACGGTCGTCACACGTACTATGTATTAAGCCATAATAATGGAGCCTTCCATGTCTATCATTCACTTATGATTCTGTTGTATTGTTGCTGATATAGGGATTGTAGGGTCCCTCAGCTTGCCTTGCCTATAGCCTGTCTTCCCTGGTTAGTGGAACTACAGGCATTGCATTGTAGTTAGGATTTTGTGCACTCTGGACGCAGAGGGTCACGAGGCTGCTAGACAGGAGGGGGATGGGGCAGGATGTGGTGCTTTGGATGGATCCTTTGTGATATTGTGTGTAATGACTGCCATGGTGGGTCCTTACTGTGAATAGATCAAACCTCTGGATCTCCAGTAGAGATAAAGGAATAAATCCTCCTAGCCAGTAGCTGTAGTAGACCCCTAGCTTTGGTGGAGCAGCCAGTAGAGGGGATCAGTTACGTACACTGCAATGGTTACTTGGTCTTTGGTCACAAAATGTATCCCTCCTACATAATTAATGCACCTGTATTGGGGGGGGGGAGAGAAAAAGCCTCTGAGTTTGATCTAGCATGAACCAGTTTATCAGTTAGAAAAGTCTTTCAAGACATTAGTGTGGAGCTGTTGACTACATTCAGAACATCTTCCTTATGTAACCTTTCAGCTGGGCTTGGTTCCAGCCTTTTTGGTTTCGTATGTTTTGATATCTCTGAGAGATTAAGCCTGTGTTAATTACAATATTGCGGTCAGCTGAGGTAACAGAGATGGGGTGTGATTTATATAACTGTGATAGCACATTACCAACTGCTACTTTAATATGACGTCTACACAAATCCCAAAAGGCTCTAAAGCCAAAATATTCACACTGGTGTTCATAAATTCAACACCTAAATAGGTGTCTTGAATATCTGTGGGACTTCCTAAGCAGGGGGAGATGAACTGACAATATATTTTACTTCTATATGCAGCATTAGTAGGAACAGTATTTGGATACTGTGTCCGGACTTGAAAAAGGGTGTTGAAAAATTGGAATGGGTTTAGGAAAAAAAACCTACAAGCATTATTTAAGGTCTGAAAAATATGCCGGAGAGTGAGACTTAATGAAAGAAATAATTCGAGCTTGACAACATGGTGAAGAGGGGACTTGATCAGCCTCTAAGTATGTATGCGGGAAAGAGTTTTCTGATAGAAAGCAGCTCTCGAAGCAGAAAGTGAGACTGAGATTCTGTGGCTCAAAACTGAAGCTGGACAAATTCAGATTAGAACTAAAGGGCACATTTTTAACGATGAAGGTACTAAACCATTGGGACAGCTTGCCTCTGTATGTGGTGAATTCTCCATCACTCAACTCTTTAAATTAAGACTGGGTGTCTGCAGTGGGAAATGTAAGTGTCTCAGCACCTCGGGAAATCAGGCCACATATTTCGGTGTTTTACTCTTGAGCACAGGAGCGTGTTAGAGGCTTCAGGACTGTATTTCCTATGTGTGCCTTGGGCATGTCCTGAACTAAGGGTGCTTTGCAAGCATATGTGCTTTCTACAGCCTGAAGTCATCTTCCTCTTCGGTAGCTGAATGTGCTCTATGCGCACGCACGGCTCTGCTTGGGGAAGACAGGCACGCTGATAAAAAGCTATGAAACTGCTTCAGAATCCATTTGTTGCTCCTGGTGCCAGAGAGACCAATGTACTTTTGCCTTCTTCCTGAGACAGTGCACGATCTCCTAGCTCTCCTATGACCCAGTTCTGCTCTCCATCCAACCTCGCCGGAGTCAGTTAGGTTAAGTGAATATAACTGAGTGCAGAATTTATCCTGTTTGTTTTTTTTTTTAAATCTTCCGTGCTTACCCTCTAAAAGAGCAGAGTGAACAACATTATCTACTACTGTTTAATGCTGTAATTGTATCATTTACAGTCTCTCTGTACACCTCTTTGGCGCATGGCTTTGCTCACTGAAGAAAACGAGCAAAATTTAAATTGCAGCCCTTGCATCCTGTACCATGAAGATCTTGTCACAGCTCCTCGAAGATCGGTGAGGGGCAGCTTCATTGGAAAACTCTGGCCCGGATCACACCGCTGGCATAAACGGCCGTAGCAATTGGATTGCTGTCGTTGTTGCACTCTGCGAAGTCCCCCTCCCCTCCCGTTTTCATCCGGGTGAAATATTAATAATCATGCTATTACACTAGTGCTTAAGGACCAACTAAGAATGGGGACCCATTTTAGGCACTGTACAAACAGAGTGAAAGAGGGTTTTGGTCATGGGCAGTGGGTGAAGCTTGCGTTTGGAGACCGGTGCCTTTTCCTGCCTCTTCCGTCCCAGGCCCCGCCCCTTCCCCACTCGCCACATGCACCCCTGACTCCCTCTCCTCCTCCTTCCCCACGCCATAAGCTGCTGTGCGCCTCCGTGGGCAACTGTGTCAGCACAGGATGGACTTTCGGATGGAGAAACTGAGGCACAGGATGATGACGTCCCCTATATCCACTGCCTTTTAAAATCAGTGGAAAGACTCCCCTTGCTATCGAGCCTTAAATGACAGGTCAAACGTCGCACTGGAAGTCTGTGACAGGGAGCCATTAATAAAACCCCAAATCTTCACCTTCCGAGCTCTGCTTTCAACACCAAGCCAGGCTGCTGCTTCCCTGAAATCTTACTTTCCATTTCTCTTATCTGGAAAAGGAACGAGTGCCTTCGAAGGGACTTTGGATTGATTACTGAACAGGCTGTGCATATAGGGTAGCTAATTCAATTGTATCTGCAGTACCGTACAGCTCTCAGAGGAATTGAACTATCATTGATCCCTTGTTTCACACAGGAGTGATAGGTGAGTTCTTTATGATGTGTCCCTTTAGAGGGACGCGGTGTTCCCCTCTGGACTATCATACTTAATGCCCATGAAGGTGGGGTGAGGTAATATCTTTTATTGGACCACCTTCTATTGGTGTGAGAGACAAGCTTACCAAAAGCCCTCCCTGTTTTAAAAGTGACCCGGTCCCATATTCCAGCACCCCTTAGCTGAGTCACTCCAACATGAGCACAGCAGCAGGAGAAGACCCACAGCTGGGCCAGATAGAGGAGCCAGACATCCACCAAAAAAGCGCTGGTTACTGGCCCAGCTATGGGACTCTCCCTGCTGCTGTGTCTGATGTACTGGAGCTGAGCAACTCTGCCAAAGGCCGTTGGAACATGAGGGGCCTGTGAAATGTGTTTGTTTCTTCACTGGTTGGCCCAGCTATGGGACTCCTGCCGTCTGTCTGTGCCTGCTGATGATGGAGCAACTCAGGTAGGGCACATGCAGGAAGGGGATGTGGAGAGGAGTGAGCGGTGGAGGATCAGGGGAAGAGGGGCGCATAGAGAGGAGGAGAGAGGCGGGGAGCAGTGGTGGGGGAGGAAATAGAGAGGAGAGGAAGGATGCATGCAGCGAGTGGGGGAAGGGAGGAGGGCTGCAGCGAGGGGGTGGGGTGGGTAGGAGAGGATGAACGGGCAAGCTGCAGCACCTCCGAGGACCTCTGGGCTCTGATTGGGGGTGGTGGTTGCGTGGTGTTCTGGGAGGAGCAGCCACTGAGCCAGGCAGCCAGCGCCAGGCAGAGAACGCTGCGCTGAGCTTTTATACGCACCATGCAGGTTCCAAGGTGGCCAAGGAAGTGCTCCCGGGTTCATCAGTATCTCCCCGGGGAGTCCAAAGGACCCAGAAGCTACGTAGCAGACGTTCAGCCACCAGGGAACTGCATGATGAATAAATAAGCAAAAGCTTCCACCCTCACAACAGGGAGGAGAAGAGGCAGGGCCGCTATGGCCCAGGTGTCTGGTGGCAGGGAAGCAGCAGGTTAAAGGGAGGCTTAGCTTTTCCTGGCCTTTCATACCTGCTGCCTAGGGTTTTGGTAACATTTCGATGAAAACTCAAAAAGATTTTGAGCAACTCTGTTCTTTGTCTGGCACCACCGGTGGGGCCGGGAGCGCTCAAGGCCTGTAAGAAGAGTGCGTGCACTCGAGCTAGACAAGAGATCCATGAGGCTGAAGCAGGGAGGGCTGCAGCGTAACAGCAAAGCAGTTAGGCAAGTGCATTTGTTTTAAGGCATTAACATGAACGAAGTGAAGGTCTAATGGGAGGAAGTGAGAGCAGAGGTGAGGGGGCATTTGTGGAATAGCAGCCGTAAAAAGAGCCATTTGAGGAGGGGCTGGATGGAAGGGACTGAAGTTACTTGACATGATGATGGAAGGAGCCTAGGGAAGAACCTAGCACAGAGGCGGAAGTGAAAGCGTCTGTCTGTCTTGGGCACTTATCTGGCTCTCATTACCATAGTATCTAAGTACCTCACAATCTTTAATGTGTTAATCCTCCCTACGCCTCAGGGAGGTAGGAAAGTGCTATTATCCCTGTGTTACCTATGGGGAATTGAGACACAGAGACTAAATGACTTGCCCAAGGTCACACAAGGATGTCTGTGGCAGAACTGGGAATTAAACTCAGGTTTCCTGTGCTGCAAGCTAGTATGCTAGCTATTGGATTGTCCTTCCTCCCTGGAATGGGGATGGAGTGTAAGGCACCCAGAACCATGAATGGGCACATTTTAATTCAATAAACTCCCAATGGTGGGGGCAGGGCGAAGGTGCAGAGAAAGAGAGAGAGAGAGAGAGAGAGAGAGAGAGAGCACTGCAAAGCACATGGAGAAATGAGGAGCCTTGAAGAGTAGGTTGAGCTTGCTGAGGGGCAAGGTAGAAGATCAAGGCAGGGCTTTGAGAGCTGGGTTACGAGCAGGATTGGAGGGCAGTGAATGGACCAGCTTGGAGAGCTGATAGGAATGGTGGCGGCAGGGATGTTCTTTCCCTGGATGATGTCTGATAAGCCAAGTTGGGCCCTGTCATTGGTGCCCACTAGGCCCTTGCCTCTCTCTGCCTCTATCACCATGGGATCTGAGCACCTCCAGGGCTATGCTAAGTGCTGTTTTCATTGTCATGATTGCTGCTTTCAAGTCCCACAGGAGGGAATGAAAACAATTGCCCCAGAGGCAGAAAAGGCCAAGCTTAGATGCATATTTCCAGGGCTTTGTGTGACAGAAGTCAGGCCTTTTTCATGTCCATAAACGTCTTTACTTTGTGGCCAGCCTCGTCTCTTCCTTCCCCTTCCCCCCACCCTCTGATGTTGAGAAGGACAACGCTCACATTGCACAAATCTGTGTGTAGCCTGCTTTTCCTCTTACCACCCTGGCTGCCATAGTTGTCTTCTCCTCCCCCACCTTCACAAGGCTGCCAAGCAGCAGTGTCTTACTAACATGGGAAACTAAGAGGGATTTTTTTTCTAATATCCAATATGATCATGGACTCACCCAGAGTTATATTGGGATTACAACAAAATTTGGAGAGAAACCTCAAGAATCCGAGCATGAGAGCCATTAATCGCTATAGAGAGATTGCTCTTTAATTGCCCATATCAGAGTTTCTTGCACTTTCCTCTGAAGCAGCCAGGAGACAGAGTCCTGGACTAGATGGACCTACCGGTCTGACCTGATGTGGCAATCTGTGTTCCAGATCTCTCTCTCCCTTTGGGCAAAGATAGATTCCGTGTTGCATAAGTTCCCTGGCCATTGCCCAGTCCTGCCCACCTTGCTGAGCAATGTGCTGGGCAATCTTTCTCCCCACTATGGTTAGTCAGCTCCTTAGGCATGTGATGACTCCCCTTGTGTTTTCCCTTGTGCTGCCAGTTTCTGGATAGCAGGCTCTAGTGCTTCTCCCCGAACTGCAATCAGATGTCAGTCTTTGCATCTGTGCATGGCAGTTAGGTACTGGCCTCGTGGACAGGGTGCAAAGCCCCCCCCTTCCTACTGGGAGGCATTATGTTGCCTTCCCATAGCTCCATAGCATACAGGGAGAATGCACCTGTAGCATCCTGGCTAGGACACTGCAAGGTGTGGTCCTATTCACAGCCAGCCAGCTCTTCTCGTGAGTAAGAAGTGGAGGAGGCAGAGCCGTGTCCCTCTCACCTCCTCAGGAACAGTTTGTTCTGGGAGGATCCCTTGAAGCCAGGAGAGCACAGAGATGGCACTTGTAGCTGGCCCTGTGCTCAGATGTGCGCAGGAGTGGGGAGGAAGGGTCCTTGTGCTCCAAGGATAGGCATAGTCAAACACTGCCATTTATTGCTTGTTGAACCAAATCCAGAAGGTCAGATGCAAACCCAGCCATGTGGTTTTTTTTATTTTGAATCCATTCCAGAACTGGAAATGCTCTTCTGTTGTGGTTTGGGTTTAGAAATGGCCATTCTTATGGGATCTCTGCCATTTTGAGCTCCAGTCTTGGGAGCTCTTGGTTGCATCGCATTAGAACCAAATTCTGACTCTGGCAGGGCCTTGTACCGGGACTCCAAACACAGCCTAAATTGATCTGAGGCTGCCAATTGCCTCTTCAGCCCATCCCTTTCGATTATTTTCCTCTACTCCACTCACCATTGTCAGGGTCTCATGGCCATTAAACTCAAGGAACCCCGCTCTCTGGTTTGCCTTTGTCCCAGCTGTTTAAACCCGTGTTATCACAGTGCAAGGAATAAAGTCTGATAATAGAGAGAGTGACTGCAACTTGAAGCCACATTTCCACACAAATGACAAACACTTTTAAAATGGCAGGGTCTGCTTTTCAGCATGGTGACATACGTCCCACACGTTTGTATGAAGTCTTCACTCACCATCTCTCTGTTGAGAATAGGCACTCAGGATATTTTCATATGCTTTTGGTTAGAGGCTATGCTCTGACATGAAAAGACACTGTTTTCAGGCCTGTTGCTTGGATTGCTAACGCCGCACACAAATGAGATGAGTAGCAGCCTGTAAGGGCTAAAAACTTTGGACTCTCTTATCAGATTGCATTGTCTTGGGAGGCAACGAACTCAGAATGTCAGTGGTGGGATTTGCCATGCCTCCGGGGTGCATAATAGAATGTGTGTCTTGGTCATCTTCTAGTGTTTGTAGTCCACCCCCCTATAGAAATCCCCCCATGATGACACAGCTTGTTTGGTGTTTTGAAACCATACTAGCTTACGTTTGGAAATGAATGACAATATGCTGTTCCTTTGTTAAATGGATAAGCCAGCCAGGGATGACTAAGCATTTTCTGCTGCTGATAAATGTTGTAGAATGAGCACAAGCTGACGATGCAAGTTACTGCTTGTAAACCTCTCTCATGCATGCGCCTTGCGTCAGTGAAGTACAGCAAAACATTTGACCCACTTGTGCTGCTCTATTGTAACTTCATATAACTCAAGTGGAGAGAAGGCTGGGTGTACAGCCTCCGCTAGCTGCCTGGACATAGATAGATAGATTAAGGTTAGGTCTACACTAAAGACCTACGTTGGTAAAACTACGTCTCTCATGGGTGTGAAAACACCTGTGAGTGACAGATGTACCGACCTAACCCCTCTGTGCAGGCAGCACTGTGTTGATGGGAGAGCATATCGCCTTTTGAGGAGGTAGATTAACTACACTGATGGGAAAAGCTCTCCCATCAGCGCAGTTGTCTTTGCTAACATGCTACAGCAATGCAGCTGCAACACTGTATGTGAAGACAAGCCCTGAGAATGAATTTTAACTATTCAAGTGCCTAAAATAGAATGACCTTTCTTGCCCCAAATCCAAGGCTGTTACCTGATTCCTGGTCTCTAGATCCTTGTCTATCCTGGGTAACGTAGAAATAATTCAACTTGTTAAAGTTATATGACATGGTGATAAGAATCGCAGAACCCACTCTGTGCTATAGTTTTCATCATGGTACCTTGGTGAAGCCGCATTGGTGGATTATTTTATTATTCCGTATGCTAGCGAAAGTGCATCCTACTACTGAATAATGACTTTGACCTCTTTAGCCCCACATAAAAATTTGCAAGGGAGACTTGACCCAAACAATTCTTGCCTGATTCAGCAGGCAACCTCATCGCCACTACAAGGGGAAACCATTACTTATGGTGGATTTTAGGATGAAAAATTTTTCAAAGTCATCCCTGACCACTCCCTTGAATTCCACTGACCAACCGCACAGTGGTCCAGTGCTGTGGTGTTCCTGTAGGCAAGCTTCATCTGGGCCAGGGTTAAAAATAGATGGTTACAGCTGGGGGGGAAACAGTTTTCCTATGACACTTTTTGAGTTTTGACTGGAAATCCCATCTTGTACCTGAGAAACCATTTCCAAAGACAGTTTTGTTATCAAAAAATTTTGAGCCAGCTCAAGATATGAAACCTTAAACATTGCTTCTCCACCTCAAGTTGAACTGGAGCAATCTTCACTATAACTTGCAGAAGCGGGATGTTATGACTCAATATTTCTCTGGCCATGGGATTTTGAAAGAGACCTTTTTTAAAAGGAGACTGAACTTAAAAATTACTTTTTTTGACCTGAAAATGTTTCTACTATTTGCAGTTTTATAGCTATGTTGGTCCAATGGACAAGCAACAATCTAAGATGATCGTAACTGAAATAGAATGGAGGAAGAATAATATTTCAATTTCTTAAAACCTGTTTCTTTTGTGTGCTTTGTATATAGTGCAATTCTCCATTTCCCCTGTATAATCAGTTACTTGGTCAGTTTCCTCTGTTGATTGTTTGGGTCTTTTACTCAGCAATAGGGAGAGAGAAACATTTTTAATGGATTATTTTTTTAAATTTTAAATCCACAAAAAATTAGCAGGGGGACTCAGATGTTGTACAAAGAAATACGTTTATCTTTTTTTAAAGTTAACTTGATTTCAAATTGTTGTCCCTTCAACTAGTTAATAGCCCTGTTAATTCTGCATCTAGTCATTTTCTTCTAATAAATAATCTTAGTGTTAAGTCTCTGTAGGATATCTAATAATGTAAGTCTGAATTCTGCTCTCAGATACTGGTACATGACTTCCATTGACTTAGAGGGTGTTGCATTCAGGATCTGGTGGCTGAGTTTGGTTCTCAGTTTAGGGGTGGAGGAATGACTAGTGTGTTTAACTGATTCTTACAAAATTTTCAGTCATTCCCTTGTCCTTCTTTGTCTGCTGAACAAGAGAAAAAAATATTCCTGCCAAAGAGCTTTTTAAATGAAAATTGCCTGATTAGAGTGCTATGTTAACATTCTCCAAGGTAAAAGAAATAACAATTGTATATCTATCAATATCTTAAGCCTGATAAGATTAAAAATGCGGCTTTCAAATATCAGTGAGTTAAACAATGTTTGCTCTGTGAGAATTGTCAGCCCTTTGCGTCTGTTAGCACGTCACCATCCAACAATTATTGTTTATAGGCAAAAGCCAAAATGCTTACCAATCAAGAGGGGATGGTACTCTCTCCTGACCCAACTTGATCATGTTTTAGATGAGGGAAAATTGGTTTAGTGCTTTATTATTCAAGTCTGATTTGTGTGGCGCCTCCTTCTCAAAAGTGTATCAAAATAATTTACTAAATGAATGACGTTTGGAGAATTTATGCAACATATAACATTATAAAATGGGATCTTCAGAATTCAGGGTGCATCATTATGCATGCTTATTGGACGGGACAAATTTACACAGCCAACTGGTCCTTTTTACGTGCATTTACTTCATGGGTACAGTCAGAATTCCTGGGCCTGCATATGAATTAGGCTAGCAATTGCACCCTTCTTATAATGCACATACTTTTGCAACCCTCTTTTTGAAAGTCAGACACTATTCTAGTGTATACTTATTAGATAGCATGTAATGCTGATTTAATTGTCTGCACTTTAATAGCTTATTGATGGGACTGCTTACAGGATACTGCAGTGACACTGTCTAAATGAGTTTGAAATCACTAAAGTGGGATATTCACAATGGAAAATTTCCATTGTGTCCAATTTAGAGAAGAAATCTAGACAGACATTCATTGAAATGTTGTTCTCTACCAGTATCATGAATGAAACCCATTCTAATCATGTCCTCTTAGCAGCAGTGAACAATTTTTGAATTTACTACAAGAAGGTTTTCATTTCTGCCTGATATGAAGATGTGTTTTGTGGGTTGGATTTTTTTGAGGTATTTGTTCTGCAAATATTTGTGTGATAATTGTCTGGAGAAGAAACAGGTGGACAGATTGAGTATTGAATTAAACTAGGTGTTGAGGGGGTTAGGCAGTTGCTGATTGGTACATGAATAAGTTTTTATTAATAAGCATTACAGGCAGGTTTTGCGACAGGTAGTTTTAAGATTAACAGCATGCTATGCACCGAGTCACTGACATTAAAGTCACAGTGTAATGCATTTTAGTCAACTTCATGTCTTCGCTGCTTCAGGCTTGATTTTCAGATGTGCAGAGCATCAACAAGTCTCCTAGTCAAGTTAAAGGGAGATGAAGGTGCTCAGCATCCATGAAAATTCAGGTTTTTAAGTCCTCCCCACCTCCTGATTACTACTTCTCAGTACAAGCATCTCAATGCACTTTAGAAAATGCTGTTGCATTGTTTCTGCTATGGAGACAAATCAACTGATGTTAACCATTGGGGAAATGCAATGCCTCCAGGGCTTACCTGCTACTCAGTCCTCTGTGAAGCCATGTCCCAGATACAATGCTTGCCCCGCAATGTTCAAGAGCTAGACCTTACGGGGGAGAGACTTGACTGCTGCTAGTGAGGATTTCCAGGGTTCATCTCCGGAATGTGTTGGATTGGGACAGTGTTTCACAACACTCCGAAAACAAGGGTGAAAATGTAAGTAAAGCAGGACATAGGCAGATATATGACTACTTGTAATAGAGTAGTGCCCAGTTGGCCAGATTCTAGGAGTGGTGATGGAGAAGAGCTACAGGTAACTGGCCCTGGGTATTTATTACTTGTTGATGCATACTTTTTAGAGCACCTCTCACTATCGCATCTGCTTGTGGGGTATAACCCTGCAATCCCTTACTTACGGGAGTACTTCTCCTGAGGCTAATCTGAGTAAGAATTGCTCATGTGAGCAAGAGTTTACAGGATCTGGCTTTGGGTGAATTTCAGAAAGCCCCCTCTGTTCCATGCCATCTTTCTTTTTTCCACTCAGGTGACTCATTTAAAAGGAGACTGTCAGTGTAAAAAAAAAATCACACTTCTACCTGAAAATGTTTCCACTGTTGTGACAAGCAGCAATCTGAGATGACAGTAACTGAAAGAAACTGGAGGGGAAAATATTTCAGTTTCTTAAAGCCTGTTTACTTTCTGCATGGTGTTGCATTGTTTTCCCCTGTATAGTCAGTCACCGTTTTTTTCAGTTGATTGGTTGTTTGGGTCGTCTACATAGCAACAGGAGAGCAAGAGAGAGACTTTTTTAAAGGAATTTTTTTGTCAAGCCACAAAGATTAGCAGGGGTACTTAGGGGTGTTGGAGATGGAATTATTGTAATCAGTTTTTTAAATGGACTTGATTTCTAATTGCTGTCTCATTAGCTAGGAAAACATTTTGTCTGTGCATTGTATTGACCCTTGTAAAACTATTTTGCCTCTTCTGTCCTTCCTCCTCTGTGTCCCTGTCACTCCTTACCCAGTGTGTCTTGGTGATTTTCTTGCTCTCCTGTTTCCTTGCTGTTTGAAGATGCTGCAGTAGCTGTTAAAACTCGTGCATCTTGGTCCTTCCTTTTCTCTGTCATGCCTGTTGCCTTTCAATCTCTCCACGCCAATCTTTCCAGATCCTTTCTATTCCCTTCCTGCTCATCCCCCTCTCACAGCCTTTTCACATACACTCTTAGCCCCCCCTTGCACATCACCATCACTTTCTCCATAATTATTCTGTCCCCACCCTTACCTAATGGAAGGGCTGGGTAAGAAATTAGGGCTGTGGGAAGCAATGGTTGTACAAGCGATCTCCCAGACCTGGGGACAAACACATTCTTCCTCCAACCTCTGCAAGGCAGGGCTCAGTACAAACTTGTATCACGGGTCCCCTCCCACACACATACCACAATCCCTCATCCCACACATACAATCTCATAAACCATGAAAAATGTTTGAATTCTGAAATTACTGTTACATATTCTACATTTCTGAAAAATGCTCCCCTTTGCTATTTTTGTTTAACATGACACCCAGCCTGAGAGTCCGACAAGTTTACTGACTATTTTGTAACTTTTTGGTCATTATAAAGGTGTTATATCATGTCAGTGTCTTGATAGATACAGGGAAATAAGTCTGTATAAATATCCTCAGGCATGATCCACAATTTAGCTTCAGTGTTTTCCTCCATGGTAATGGGGGTTGCAGCCTGGGCCGGGCCTCCCAGGACCTCCAGGCCCCAGTAAAGAGTACTCTTTTCCCCCTCATGTGGGGGCCCTGCCATAAGGTTCTTGGTTCCTCCACTCTCCAAGGAGCAGATGCTGAGGTACCACAGGAATAAGCATGGGTTAGAGAGAGAGAGAACGAAGAGGACTTTGTTTTCCAAGTTTCTTCACCTATCATGGCTTTCTTGCAGTGAATTAATACACCAGCACAATGACACTGTTACCCCCCAAAAATTGAATTTTGGGGCACTGCTATAATAACCTGCTATCGCCCCCTTAATCTGTTCTTCCCAAGGTAAAAATTCCCGGGGTTGTTAAGGAAGCACTAAAGGAAATGGCTATAACCTTCTGATAAAATAATCGACACAGGCAATATTCTTTCCAAAACAAAGTGTCTTTTTACTAATGTAACTAATAATCCCTCCTACAATAGGGTCTAAAAAGCCTAAACAAGGCATAAAATCCCTGAGCGACAAATCCCTTATTGCAAGTTAAACAGCACTTAAACTACAATGGCAGTTTATAGTTTAAATGAGTCTAAGCTAAGCAATTTGTTGCAAATGGCCAGTTTGCAGCAAATTGCTGACAGCAAATTTTGAAGTGCTTTAAAATGTACATAAACATGTTACAATTAATAACAGAATCTTATGCACTTTTATCTTCACCCACTAACTCTCCATGCTATCATATACTAAACAAATGTGTAGATATGTCCTTTTTAAAAATAAAAATGGCTGTTGCTGCTATGCAGGTCCCGCGCAGCCACCTGTGCTCTCCTCCAGTTTCCTTCTCTCTCTGCAGCAGCCTTTCTGACCTCCCTTGCTGGCTTCCTGGTTCTCTCCAAACCCCTCCCTCTTTCTCAGATGCAGACTCCGAAACTGTTACTGGCAGGTGCCCTTTTATGCTACACCGTAGCTCTCTCTTTATATACCTTATTATCAGTGATGATATCCAACCGGTTCGCACCGGTTCGCGCGAACCGGTTCTTAAAATAGAAAAAATGCAGCGAACCGGTTCTTAGCCCCGGGAGATTCAATGAAAAGGCGGAGCAGCGAACCGGTTGTTAGCGGCGGGAGAGTAAATTTCCCAGCGGCGAGTGTCTCCCGCGATTCTCCGAGCCGCTGAAATTGACCAGGGCGGGTCAATTTCACGGCGGAGGGAACTCTGTAGTTGTGGGTGTGTGTCGGGTGCTGTGTGCATGATGTTTAAGAACCTATTCAGAATAGGTTCTTAAATATCACCTGCCTTTATAGAACTGGTTATTGGAAATTTGGGATATCATCACTGCTTATTATGCTTAGCAGTAGCTACCTCATTCACACGTGCTCAGTCTTAGCCATTTGCTTCCTATTCTGATTGACGGCTCTGACCTTTAAAACAAGTTGTGACTGGTACGAGTGGGCTCCAGCCAGTGAGCAGCTCCGCTAACTGATCTCTCTGTCGCCCCTTCCCGCGCGTGGTCAGTAGCCACCAATCTTGCGTGTGCTCACTGCTGTCCTTTACCTCAGAGCTGAGGTTCCGGCAGTCCACACTCTCTCAAGTTCCAAATTCCTGCTGAGCACGCTCAGGATCTGCTGCAGTCATCTCAGGGGTGGAGTGATTTTTGCTTATTCGGAATAAAGGTTTAGGAATGCAAAATAGAGACAGGAGAATTGTCTCTGGTAATAACAGAAGTGGGGAAAGTCTTTTTGGGCTGTCTAGGACACTGCCTGTCAATACAGGATCCATCTCCCATGTAGTATGTCTTATAAGTCACCTTAAAAAATCAATTTACTACAACAATCACTAGGTTTCTGCCTATGGTGATATTTAACATCTTCTTTGTATAAATGGTACCACGTGTGCTGTGGTGTAGAAGATGCTAAGAACGGGTTGAGTGTACCCATCACTGTTACTGTACTGGTACAGCACTATTCTAAATAAGTTCTTTTGTATGCTGCCCATGACCATAGCATCTGAGTGCCTTCCAGTAGTGCATTGAGCAACATGACCATCCCATGTTGTCCGTTCTTGTAGCCTTTTCCTTGGGGCAGAAGTGTGTGTTGTGGAATGTCTTGTTCTGGTAGGCTTTTAGGCTTTTTCTTTTTTAAATGTACATGTTGCTATATGTTAGAGAAGGAAGGTCAAAGAAGTGCTCCTCACACTTGGAGTGGAAGGTGGTGAGGTTTGGGATGGCCCTTAGTTCCTGAAAGAATTGATTCCAGAGTCTGGCACCGGCCCCCGAGAAAGCTCCCTCTTCTGCAGATGAGCTTTACCTGTATTGTAGAGAATACTGCACTGGCAGACTTGGTCATCTGAACCAGAGTGGGTAAATGTTTTGGCTGACGTAAGAAATGCTGATTGGGGCTGATAAGATTTCCCAGCAGATTGGGAAATGTTTTTAGAGAACAGAAGCTTGTAAGAAGGCCAAGATTTTGATGTGTAGGATTTAAATTAGCTACTGCCTGTTCCTGAGGAGGATGACTTACTTTTGAGATGTGCTAAGCACCCTCCACTCCCATTGACTTCAGGGGCAGGTGCTGTGGTTCAGAACCTCACAAAATGTTGTCCACATTGCTGAGGATAACAAGAAATGGGGGTGATTTTAGTTTAGAGATTGTCCAGGATCACTTCCTTATATTTGCTGAATGCCATACCCTGTCAAAATCTATTGTGGGCCTAATTCCTAGCCAGGGAGCCAAGCAATTATAATAAATAAGGTTGAAGTTAGGGAACACAAGAGAAATAGAGATTGCCCATGATTTGATCTGAAATGTTTAGGTAAGACATAAAGGAAATGTCTTTGCAGAGGCTGACTCTCATAGGATGAGAAATCTCCGTCAGAGTTGTGATTCCTGGTTTGTTTTAATAGAATAGATCTGAGTGATTGCAAGATACCCTATCACTCTTGCACATCCCATTATGAGACAGATCCTCAAGTGGTGCAATGAGCACAACTCCATTGACTTCAAGCACATCTCCACTGCTTTATCCAGTGAAGGATCTGGCCCTTTTCATTTACAATTCAATATGATTTCTGTAGCTCTGTTGGTTGTCCAAGGCGCTGCTCTGTTGATAAAATGTGCTGAACAAATGTCATAGCTTTTTTGATGGCTACTGCACGTTGAACAGATGCTTTCAGGGTGCTATCTACAATGACTCCGAGATCTTTCCTGAGTGGTAACAGCTAAATTAGATCCCATAATTTTGTATGTATAGTTGGGATTATTTTTTTTTCTAATTTGCATTCCTTTACACTTATTGAATTTCAGCTGCCATTTTGTTGCCCAGTCACTCAGTTGAGGAAGATCGCTTTTTAACTCTTAGTTAGTTCCAAAGCTGACTGCAATCTTGAGTAATTTAGTATCCTCTGCAAACTTTGCCATCTATTTGTTCACTTCTTTTTCCAGATCATTTATGAATATGTTGAACAGCACAAGTCCCAGTGCAGATCCTTGGGGGACCCTGCTATTCACCCCTCTCCATTCTGTAAACTGACCATTTATTCTTACCCTTTGTTTGTTATCTTTTAAGCAGTTACTGATCTATATGAGGACCTTCCCTCTTTTCCCATGGCTAATTGCTTTGCTAAAGAGCCTTTGTTTAGGAACCTTGTCAAAGGCTTTCTGAAAGTCCAAGTACACTATATTGCCTTGACCACATGCTTGTCAATTCCCTTAATACCTTGCCATCAAGAGTCCAAGCAACATAGAGAGTTTCTTCTTGTTAGAGGTTTTTATCCCATCCCTCCCACTTGTGCAACTCAGCTGATGGGAGGAATCCACTTGCAAGACTCATCTCCAAAGGAGAGGGAAGAGCGATCAACAAAGTCTTTTGTCCCCTTAAGGTTCCACAACAGTTCGTCTTCTGGCATTGTTGGACTTTCTCTGTTGGGGAAGACATTACACCTTCTGCAGGAAGCCAGAATTTCACGCCAGCTAATATCGTTCTCCTGTTTGGTGATTTACATGGTTTAATGCAAACACTTAAATATGACCTGATCACATGGGATACAGATATTATGAGTGAGGTGACTGCATGCAGCAACTTACAAACGTTTCATAGCCTCTAAACACATTCTTACAATTCTAAAGCCTGTTTTAAGACTGCTAAGACACAGGTGAGCCAGATTGGTTCCAACTATGCATTTGTCTGGGTTGAGCTGAGACCTAGGGGCCCTGGCATGAGCTGGCACCTGGTGTACCAGCATCACAGTCAGTAGCAGAGCAAAAGATAATGCAGAATGAACAGAATGCTCTGGTATCTGCCTACCACAGGTAGGATCTTCAGGGGACACATTAGTGTTCAGCATGTCCTTTGAAAAGGGAGAAAGGAGACAGCTCAGTCAACTCATCAAATGAGATGTTTCAGATGTTCCAGGTGATGTGAAAGAAGGCACAAAGTCAGGAATAGGTGGAGAGAATCATTTAAGCAGAGCACGTGTGTTCTCCCCTTAGAAAGAGGAGGATGGCAGCAGCACCAAAGACAATGGAATGGGGGAGATGTTCAAAGGCACAAAGTGGAGAAAGGCCCTCAACTTCTAATGGCCTTGGAAAGCTTCCCTGTAAGCAATATCTGGCAATATTGTCATTAAGTCCTGTCCACAGATTGATACAACCGACTCAGGCTTATTTGTGTTTAACTGGAGCAAGAAGCCTGGAGTACAGGCGGTGAGTTTTCCAATTTCACAGTAGTTCGATGTATTTGACAGCAGTGACACCCAGGAGCTTTTCAGACTCCTTCTCTTTCACGTAGCTCCCCCTGGATCACGGCCTCACCCCTAAGGATGCGTTTGATGGATTGTTCAAAGGCTTGGAATATTGGAAGCAAATTATAGTTTTCATTCAACGTAAGTGGCCTAGATTTAGAACAGTGAAGACTGAAGCAATGAAATCAAATAGTGCGCTAGGTCCACCTTTCCAACTAGCCTCCCCCCACCAATATTAAATAATCACCCTAAAACATCCTTAGTAGTTCCCCTGCAGTTATGTTCAACTTTGATTTAATAACTACAGGTAAAATTGTCAAAAGTCCTAAGTCCTATTTTCAAAAGTGCACTTAAGCTGCTAAGGACCAAAGCTAATATAGCAAGAGGCCTTAAGTTAATAAATTACGTAAGTAAGAAGAAAAACCTACCATAGCTATACCTATATAAGAAGGGTTCTCCCAAAAGAAACACAAGATATTTCTCTTTAAAATTTAAAGTCTGACTGAACTTTAAATCAAATAGGACAGTTATTAAAGCCAGCTGAATCCTTCTAATTAGATAGTGGTATTGCTGTCTCATCAGAAATTCCTAACAACTTAAGTAAATATTTGAGACCTACTGATTAAAAATTAATATTACATATGTCCCTGGTGAAATGAAATAATTGATCTTCATATCACTAGGATAATGAAAGATGAAGACCTGGGGCTTTGTTTATCACAGTCGGGCACTTGTGCCAACTGAGTGTGAAGACGGCACTTTCCCATAGTCTCAACCTAGAAGAAAGTATCTTTTCGTCAAAACTTCAAAATGGTTATTTCGGAATGTGTGGATTAAATTTTATTTTTTGGAAATTAATTAACAATGTCAACATATTAAGATAGACTAATGGTCATTTTAATGGTGTTTCTAAAAGTGGTTGAATAATATTTTTAAAGAAAAAAATATCGATATTGTAAGGATTTAATTGATTGGGGAATCTGTTAGATAAGGGGAAAAGGAATCCAAGAGAGCTGGCTGTATTTTAAAAAAACCTTATGGAAGGCTCAGGAACAAACCATCCCGATGTGCAGAAAGAATAGCAAATATGGTAGGTGCCTAGCTTATCTTAACAAAGAAGTCTTTGGTGAACTTAAACATGAAAAAGAAGCTTAGAAGAAGTGGAAGCTTGGTCAGATGACTAGGGAGGATTATCAAAATACTGCTGGAACATTCAGGAATGAAATCAGGAAGGCCAAAGCGCACCTGGAGTTGCAGCTAGCAAGGAACGTGAAAGGGAGCAAGAAGGGTTTCTACAGGTATGTTACCAAAAAGAGAAGATTAGGGAAAGTGTGAGCCCCTTACAGAATGGGGGAGGCAATCTAGAGACAGAGGATGTGGAGAAAGCTGAGGTACTCAATGATTTTTTTGCCTCTGTCTTCACAGACAAGGTCAGCTCCGAGACTATGGCACGGGGCAGCACAGAATGGGGAGGAGGTGAACATCCTGCAGTTCTGAAGGAACAGGTTCAGGACTATTTAGAAAGATTGGACATACACAAGTCCATGGGACCAGATGCAATGCATCCAAGGGTGCTGAGGGAGTTGGCTGATGTAATTTCAGAGCCATTGGCTATTATCCGTGAAAGCTTGTGGCAATTGAGGGAGGTTCCTGATAATTGGAAAAAGGCAAATATAGTGCCCCTCTTCAAGAAAGGGAAGAAAGAGGATCCAGGGAACTACAGACTGGTCAGCCTCACCTCAATCCCTGAAAAATCATGGAGCAGGTTCTCAAAGAATCCATTTTAAAGCACTTGGAGGAGAGGAAGGTGATCAGGCACAGTCAACATGGATTCACCAAGGGCAATTCATGACTGACCAACCTGATTGCCTCCTATGAAGAAGTGACTGGCTCTGTGCATGTGCGAAAGCAGTGGAAATGATATACCTTGACTTTAGCAAAGCTTTTGATACAGTCTCCCACAGTATTCTTATCAGCAAGTTAAAGAAGTATGGGTTGGATGAATGGACTATAAAATGGATAGAGATCTGGCTAGATAATCGGGCTCAACAGGTAGTGATCAAAGGCTCAATGTCTAGCTGGCAGCTGGTCGCAAGTGGGATGTCCCAGGCATCAGTCCTGGGTCCAGTTTTGTTCAACATCTTCATTAATTATCTGGAGGATGGGGTAGGTTGCACCCAACGAAAGTTTGCAGATGACACTAAGCTAGGGGGAGTGATCGATACCCTGGAAGATAGGGATAGGATATAGAGTGACCTAGACAAACTGGAGGATTGGGCCAAAAGAAATCTGAGGTTCAACAAAGACAAGTGCAGGTCCTGCACTTAGGACGGAAGAATCCCATGCACAGCTACAGACTGGGAACGGACGGGTCAGGCAGCAGTTCTGCAGAAAAGGACCTTGGGGTTACAGTGGATAAGAAGCTGGATATGAGTCAGCAGTGTGCACTGGTTGCCAAGAAGGCTAATAGCATATTGGGCTGCATTAGTAGAAGCATTGCCAGCAGATGGAGGGAAGTGATGATTCCCCTCTATTTGGCAGTGGTGAGGCCGCATTTGGAGTATTGTGTCCAGTTTTGGGCCCCCCACTAGAGGAAGGATGTGGACAAGTAAGATAGAATCTAGTGGAGGGCAACAAAAATGATTAGGGGGCTGGAGCACAAGGCTTATGAGGAGAGACTGAGGTAACTAGGTTTATTTAGTCTGCAAAAGAGAAGAATGTGAGGGATTTGATAGCAGCCATAAATTACTTGAAAGGAGGTTTCAGGGAGGATGGAGCTAGGCTGTTCTCAGTGGTAGAGGATGACAGAACAAGGAGCAATGGTCTCAAGTTGCAGTGGGGGAGGTCTAGGTTGGACATTAGGAAAAAGTTTCTCACTAGGAGGGTGGTGAAGCACTGGAATGGGACCTCCAGAGGTGATGGAACCTCCACCTTTAGAGGTTTTTAAGCTTGATAAAGTGGCTTGACAAAGCTGTGGCTGGGTTGATTTACCTGAGGTTAGTCCTGCTTTGAGCAGGGGGTTTGGACTAGATGACCTCCTCAGGTCCCTTCCAACTCTAATATTCTATGATTCTAAGATATAAAACTACTCTCTCTAAGTAGATAGTCTCAAAATCTTTATAAATGTCTGATCATCCTTTGGATCCTATTAGATTCATGGCTTCAATGATTGCTTGTGGAAGTAGGTTCCACTGGTTAATTTCATATTGTATTGGTATGTGTATATACAGTGTCTACCAGAAGGGGGGACCCAATCTCCATTTCAGCCTGTCAGTGGTCACCAAACTTTTTATGCTGTGTGCCTCTGCTGCCCCGTAATGGACTCTGTTCATGTCCCCCAGGAGCTGGGGCTGCGACTGGAGGCCGGGTCCTGAGAACTGTAGTTGGGTCCGGGGTCTAGAGCTGTGACTGAGGGTGGAGCTGCAGGGAGGGCTGTAACAGATCTGGGAGCAGAGCAGGGATGGTTGGTGCTCCCTTCCCAGCCCCCCTTGGGGGCTGGCCCGGGCCCTGCCACACACCCCTGAATGTTTCTCTGTGCCCCCATGAGGGGGCATGCCCTACAGTTTGGGGACCCCTGCTCTAGGTACTATTGTATTACAAATAATTATAAGCTACCCTTGGAAAACATAGAACAAAGGAAAAAACATTTACATTTTGGAAAACTTCTCTGAAACAAAATCCGGTCCCATTTCTTACCTCTAAATTTTAATGTTGGCTCCATAGGGCTTTACAATCCACTGGCATGCTTTAGGGATATTTTGATCCCTTCACCCAGCTGCTGTAGATATCTAAACAGCCAAAAAGAGAAGCTGGAAACAGTGGGGCTGTAGAACATTTTTCATTATAATTAGGTGTTCCGATTAAAGGAAATTTGCCATAGAAAATATTTAGTCTTTTCCCCTAAAAGAACCCCCCAAATGTCCAGAATTTGCAGATGTGGGGAGGAGAGAACCCATTTTCTACCCAGCTCTAGAAGCTGTGCTTCTGGCTGGTTTTGACAGACATTGATCAGTCATTGGCCCCACAATCTTCAAATGAGACTGAATACAATCTTCTCCTCATTTACACTTCCACAAATCCAGAATGACCCCAAGCAAAGCAGACAGTAGCCTGGTGCTAAAGTTGTTATAACATATTGGCATTGTGGAGTCTCACTGCTTGAGTCCAGGTTTTTATTTTTGGCAGCTCTCCCTCATGTGAGCAGCACCATTAGTTTCCCTATAGGCCTTCGAAATTAATTTCATGGTCATATTATCCATTTTATACTGCCAATTAGGATTTGCTTCTGGGCCCTATTTGGAACTCAAGAATTTTAATTTACTCTGTCATATAGTCCCCTAAAATCACATGGCTCAAAGAGTCACTAGAGCTGAGAGAGCACCAGCTGTCAATTACTTGTTCCTCTGTTACAGAAAAAAATCCCTAGCAGCCATTTCCCTGCATCCATTATATTTGTGGCCACAGAACGCTGGTTGTTTTTGGAAATGGGTGAGGCTTGCAAACTTCCAGTTAGCATTTGCCTGTGGGAGGCGGGATGATTTGTCTTTGTTATCTTTGGTTTGAAGGCCTCTCCGCTATTGCAGCCTCACCTGAGTGAGATCTGTCAGGGTATTGTAAAGGCAGACTCAGCAAGTTTCATGTCTGTTTCTGTGGTGATTCGTGCTGGCTGCACTGTGGCATTTTGTTGGTGAAGAGGTGGTTTTTGCTCCTTATAGCTGGCAAAGATAGCAGAATGAGCTAATCAGTGAGGAAGCTCTAAGCCTCCCTTCCTTTCCACTCAGCTTTTTCTGCAGTGGTAACGTTCCACTAGACAATCTGTTAAATGTAGTCTGCATATTCAGAAGATAATTGAACGTTCGTTATAGTGAATGAGGCAATAAACGTCTCAGGCTTTGGTGAATAGAAAAGTCAAAGTATTTATCAGATTGCCATGGGAAATATCCTTGCCAAGCGTTTGCTAATAAGCTTTCAATTATCACTTTTCTACTCTGACTGCAGAATTCTCGCCATATCAGGTTTGCTTTTCTTTGTTGAAGGAGGGCAGAAGGGGAAGTGTTTTCATTTCATGCTGAGGCAATAAATACATGTGGTGCATGCACTTGCAGGGAATTATGGGATGTGTTATTGGATTTCCAGTTTGCTGTTCCTTTTTTCCCAATCCGGGATTAGTTGACCTGAATGCTGATTTTGAGGGTAATCCCTGAAATAGCTTTTAGAAAGGTGATTGACCATCTTTTGTAATAGAAAAGTAAACTTCTTTTGTTCCCACTGTAATATCACACTTCCCAGGCACAAGTATAAATAGCAGTGTAGCAGGCATAGTTTAGGCAAGTAGAGACGATACGTCTGAAGTGTGTGGGTATGTACACAAGGATGTACCCTCCATGCTTTCTGCTCACCCAAACTGTGCCTCCCTGTCTATGCTGCTATTATTTAGCAGTATGGTGTCCCGCTGCCTTCTCACTGCTGGAGCTTTTCCTCTCTGCAAGAAAAGACTCCCCCAAGTGGGGAAAGTCTGTGGCCTACAGAGCCTTTCCTTGCTGCCTCCCCTCTGCCAGAGCCTTTCACTGACACGTGTAGCTACACACTGTAGTGAGCACAGCCTTGTTTTCACTGGGGTGTGTAGCTATATGTACCCTACGCACCGCCAAGTGTCTGGAGCAAAAGCCAAGGAGTTGGTTTCTGGGTTCTTTTCACTGCTTTGCCACTAATTCATTTTTAAACCCTGTTATAGTTTTGGCTTCACGATATCCCCTGGCAGTATGTTCCTCATGGTCACTGTGCATTGTGTGAAGAAGTACTTCCTTCTGTTTGTTCTAAGCCTGCTGCCTATTAATTTCATTGGGTGACCCTCTGGTTCTCGTGTTATGTGAAGGAGTAAATAACACTTCTTTCTTCACTTTTTCCACTCCATTCATGCTTGTGTACACCTCTGTCATATCCTCACTTAGTTGTGTCTTTTTTCAAGATGAAAATTCCCCGTCTTTTTTATCTCTCCTCCGATGGAAGTGGTTCCACACCCCTAATCATGTTTGTTGCCCTTCTCTGTATCTTTTCCAATTCTAATATATCTATTTTGAGATGGGTTGACCAGAACTGCACACAGTACTCACGGTGTGGGAGTAGCATGGATTTATATAGTGGGATTCTATTTTGTTTTATTATCTATCTCTTTCGTAGGGATCACTAACATTCCTTTAGCTTTTTTTTTTTTCACTGCCACTCCACAGTGAGCAGATGTTTTCAGAGAGCCACCCACAATGACTCCAAGATCCCTTTCTTGACTAGTAACAGCTAATTTAGACTCTGTCATTTTGCATGTATAGGTAGGATTATGTTTTACAATGTGTGTTACTTTGCATTTATCAACACTGAATTTCATATGCCATTTTGTTGCCCAATCATCCAATTCATGAGATCCTTTTGTAACTTTTGCACTTTGCTTTGTACTTAGCAATCTTGAAAGCAATCTTGAGAGCCCTTGGTGAGGGACCTTGTAAAAGGCTTTCTGAAAGTCCAAGTACACTTTATCAATAGTATCACCCTTGTCTACCCCCCTCCACAGACTTACAATAGATTGGTGAGGCCTGATTTCCCTTTACGAAAACCATGTTGACTCTTCCCCCAACAAATCGTGTGCACTTATGTGTCTTAGAATTCTGTTCTTTACTATAGTTTCAACCAGTTTGCCTACTGACGTTAGAGTTCCTGGCCTCTGATTGACAGGATTACCTCTGCAACTTTTTTTTTTTTTTTGAGAACTGTTGTCACATTAAGTATCATCCAGTCATGTGGTACAGAAGCTGATTACATACCAGAGTTAGTAGTTCTGCAATTTCATATCTGAGTTTCTTCAGAACTCTTTGGTTACTTTTTTTTATGTTTAATTTATCAATTTTTTCCAAGACTTTCTCCACTGACACTTCAGTCTGGGACAGTTCCCCAGATATATCATCTAAAAAGAACGTTTCAGGCGTGGGAATTTCCCTCACATCTTTTGCAGGGAAGACCAATGCAAAGAATTCATTTAGTTTTTCCACTTCTGTGATCTGCTCTTTTCAAACACCTCTGTGCCTCAGGGCTTTAGTACAATGGGGAAGATATTTCTTGCTTACTTCACAGGGGTGTGGTGAGATGAAGCACTTTGAATTCACATGACAGACCTTGCAGACGTGCCAAATATTGTTAATGCCGATCTTAAGGTACTAGCAATACCAGATAATCAGTAATGCACAGGTTGCCAGCCTTTTTCATACAGTATCTGTATTTTTTTCATTTGCTGTTGACTTTTCCTCAGATGTAGTCCAGGATCCTTTGCTCTGGTTCCGAAAGTATTTAGAGAGGTTCCTTTTGGAACACCTTAAATAATTCTTCCCCCTCTTCTCCTGCTTTTATTTTTAAAACCACTGTGGATTTAACAGCTGTTATATTTGTAATCTGTTCTACTGCCTGGATGCTGGTAACAGGCACAAGAGTTCACTGAATAGGCTTCCAGTTTCATGGCAAGCCATACCCTTCGAAAACCTGTCTGTTGATCTTTTTTTCAGGGTGTTGGGCTCTCATGGAAGTCGAGCACAATGCGGAAGGGCTTTATCGCACTTTTCTTTATGCATCCTAAATGCCAGTGACCTCAGTGGATGTTGAGGGTGTGCCAGGAATGTAGGACTGGAGGCTTATTAGGAATAGCAACACGAAATATGCTGTTCCTGAACAAGAGCACTTAATGAAAGTATTTGAGGTTGGAATTTCCAATGGCATCCAACAAACAACCTCTCCTCCCCCTGCAGGAAAAAAATAATTTTCTTTCCAAAAAATCTACACCTTTGAAACAACATAAAAAACACCTAGCATGGGAAATCTGGAAATAAACAATTAAAGAGTACAACCAGGACCTTGTACTATTTCAACTACATGAATTAAAAAATGTAGTTAAGCCAGTGCAACTTGTGAGCATAGACAAGGCCTCACTGAGTTGGGTGATAGCAATGGATGAAGACTGATGATTGCACGGCAGTCCCTGGAGTTTATCTTCCTGCCCCTGCCTGCCATATACCCTTATGGACGACTCCTCCTCTGCATTTCCTCAGTCTCCTAGCCCCCTCTTATCTCTAGCTCAGTCTTAAAAATGCAGCAATGCAGTCTGCAGCAAGTTGCTTTATAAACCATAAAATGTCCTTTGTCTATCCTTGCATTTCCACATTATCTCTTCCCAGATCACTACTACAAAGTTACGGGTTGAGAGCCAAGTTACTCTGGAGATAGGATGTGCCAAAAAATGTTAGGAAAATTTCCCAGAAATGAATAACTGGGGTATTTGGAAATATTTGTATTATGTCTTATTTACCCGCAGTTAGGCGCAGCTGTAAAGGAGTACTCACAGGCAAGGCGGAGAAGAATCGGAACCCAAAACTCTAAAACTTCCCAGAAATCTCTCAAGAGATGAGATGTAATGTGTCAAAATTCAGAACCGATTTGTTTGCATGAAATTGTTCCAGGGGGATGGAGTCTGAAAATTGAGCAAACTTCTCTACATTTTCAGTTAACTGTGAAGTGGTTACCACTGCTCCAGAATAGCAAATTGGACCTGAGAAATGGTAAAACCTTAGAATGCAGGATTTCAGAGTGAAAGATTTCTTCCTTTAGGATTAGAACTAGGATGATTTTTCAGATTTCTGAGTCCGTAAATCACTTAG
Organism: Mesoclemmys tuberculata; assembly: GCA_007922155.1. Taxonomy (NCBI): domain Eukaryota; kingdom Metazoa; phylum Chordata; order Testudines; family Chelidae; genus Mesoclemmys; species Mesoclemmys tuberculata. The sequence continues at coordinate 8,701,442 of ML675632.1, read as the reverse complement.
ATACTTTGGAAAATGTTACACAGTAAGCATTTCCCTATGCATAATAAAACCCAATTGAAATTTAACTTTTTGTAAATATGAGAGAATTATTATTACAGTAACACCTAGCTTTCCCAGTCATGAATCAGGATCCCATTGTGCTAGGCACTGTACAAACACAGAACAGAAAACACAGTCCCTGCTCTAAAAGAGTTTACAATGTGTAAATTGAACCAAGTGGTGTTTCTTTTCTTCAAAACAAATACCTTTAGGGTTATGGATGAATGTTTATTATCTACTGATTATAGTATTATGTAAAATGATTTGTTGCAAGGAAAGTATACCATCTGTGCCACAATACAATTTAAAATTTGAGCTGAAAGGATTAATAATAATTGGTTTAATAATCAATAAAAAATGGATCACAGTTTGATGCTTTGTTAGATGTTAGATGTTTTTAATCCAGCAATATGTCCTGGGATATTTTTAACTGTCTCTCACAGACATTGTCTTGCAGAAATAGCAATGTATTGTACAAACACTGAGAAAGAAGAGATTTTCAAGATACAATGGGATAGATCCTCAAGTGGTGTAAACTGGCATAGCTCTCCTGACTTCTGTGAAGCTTCATCATTAGCCATCAGCTGAATTTCTAGCTCAAATAAATGTACCAGCTATCAGGTTGCTCAGATTTCCTGCGGTTTGGTAATCAATGTTCCTTGCTCGGTGTCAATTCGACAGATTTCTGAGTGCATGTTTTATAATTTGTTTGGATTAGTTTGCATGCTCTGATCTGACAAAGCCAGGCATTCATGTGCAGATGTTCTAAAGCAGAGATTCTGCGGCTTTGGATATGAATCAAAACTTTCTTGGGCAGTTTTATAGAACCTGGGACTTGTGTTTCCCAAAATTCTTAATGGGTTTTAACATTTTGGACTTGATTTGTTGAACTTAGCCTATTCTTCATGCGTGTCAGTAGATGCTTTCTTGGCTTCTGTGAACAGGGAACACATTGTCATGTGTAGAAAATTACAAGCTTAAAAATCAATGAGCACATCTCACTGGGAATACACCCTGTTTTGATCTTACAAGTGGGGGAGTATGTATCTTGCACCACACAAATAAGAGGCACTTCCAACACCGACTCTTTGAAAACTCACTGTATCTAAATTGAGTGGAGTAAACTCAAAGCTCACCTTCATTTACTCAAATGTGCAGTAAATGTATATTCTTTTAAGAACGAAGAAAAAAATCTAATGTACTATGCTGAACACATTTGGCAAATTGTGAATAACAAGTTTTACATAACCATGATCTGTTTTCAGTGAATTTGCAAGCAGAAAAAGCGGTTAGTTACATGTGTCAAATTGTTGCTTAAAATTTTTGCACCTCATTCTAAAAACTGACACACAAGCCAAATCATCACACACTTGCAAAATTTGGCACTAGTGGTGATTATATCGCAGCCGGGGTTTCTAGTATATTTAGGCAATTGTACCCGTTTCATAGACAGTCCTGCAAACACTTACTCATGTGCTGAACTTTAAGGATGTGAGTAGCCCCACTGAAGATAATTCATGAGCTTAAAACTAAGCATGTGTGTCAGTATTGGTAAAATGAGGACCTTATATTTTGATTTGTGCCACCTTCTTCCGATTCACTTGTGCATGAGGTAGCTCCACCTTGGCTACTTTACCCCTTATTTTTGTCACCCCAGTCAGTTGTATATTCAGGAATAATCTTGCTATTTTCTGTGTCTGCAACCAGAGAAAGCTAAAGAAGTGCAATAGCGTTTTATTTTTTAAGCCGAGGTTCTGTAAATAAATCAGGCTCACTATCTTAAGCCTGTTTTGTAGGGATATCTATTCCAATTCAGAAAAGCAAGCTGCTTCACAATTCACTCTTTACAGCCAGATGAAATCATGCGTCTGCCAAGGTATTGCTCTGTCCTTCAGTTCTCATGCTGTGTGAGAATTCTATTGCATGGATACTGGGCTGGTTAAAGGAGGACGAAATAAGAAATCTATGATGAACGTTGACTCATAATACAAATAAGTTCAGGAGTCTGATGTAAAATTCTGGAGAGCTTGGTACTTCCTTAGCCCTTTATTTCTCACTTATTTTAGCATGTAAACCCTTTGACAGGGACCTTGTGTCTATTGGGCACTGAGAAATTATTGTTATGATGATAAAACATAATAATGAGTTGGAAAAATAAGCACTTTTTTCTCTCTGACCCCAGAATGACATGCCATTTCTTGGGAGGAGGAAGTGGCTCTCTGCTATGCATTTATATTGTCTCCTTCATCCAGATGGGTACCAAATTATTTTCTAGTGTACATATGTATCATTTCATCCATCACTGAAATGCAGCCACCTGTGAGCTACATGTGGCACCTATTCTGCATCACTATTACAGGACAGCAGTTTGTAGGCAGTGTGGGAGACAAAGAATGACTTCTCTAAACAAAGCAGCAGTGGAAAGGTAGTTAGACTGAAAATATAATCACCTGAGTTGGGACTTAGCTAAGACAATAAGGATTAACAATATGCTGTTGCAAAAAGTACTATGGGATCTCTACCCATATGTGGTCAGGGCATCAATTTTACCTAGCTTTATCTAGTTTTAAATCAAACTTGCCTACCCACTGGAGACACTGTGTTTTTTGCCAGGCATTGGAAATGCAAAATGCTCTTTTAATGCCAAGTATGAACCATAAATACTGAAGTATGGAAATTGGGCCCCACTGCTAATAAATACATTTCGAAATCCATACTTAAGCATCTCTTCTTCTGCTTTTTGGGCACGTAAATGCAGTCTTAGTCTCCTAAATCCATAATTAGTTGACCTGATATGGATTTAGGTGCCTAATATTAAGCCCCATGGTTTGACAAGTGGACTCCTCATACATCATTATATTATTATATTTCTTTCCAGAGATGAGCGGGTTGATTTGATTTGTTGTGAACTGAAGTTATGTTCAAGCACGTAGGGCCAATTTTCAAAGATGGTTAGGGGCCCAAAAATGTAGATTGACACCTGTTGGGATTTTCAAAAGTGCCTAAGCAGGGGTAGGCGTCTAACTCCCATTGATTTCTATATGCATCTTTAGGCACCGGGAAAGGGGAGGCTCATCACCAGCGCTGTCTAGTAGTTGGGTGGGGATGTGGCAGGTCATCTTCCCCCTGGGCCCCCCCTTGTGTTATTGCTGCTCCACCCTGTGGTGCTCTGTCCTTCCAGTGACTATCTTCTGTCCAGGTCATGTATTCAGTTCTGTCCCTTTCAGGGCACATATAAAGAGCCACGCTGGGGGGGAGCCTTCAGGATGAAGTGGTAGGCCTCAAGGCTTTCCCCATTGGGTTGAGATCTGTGTGGGCCAGACCCTTTTATCTTCAGTGTATTCTTGCCCCAACTAGGTTTCCCACATCAGGGATAGGCCTCTGTAGTTTTCCCACTGTAGGGGTTGGTAGAGGAGCCTATGCCCACCATCTCCACCAGGCTCTGATCCAGGGCAGTAGGGGCGTTGCATAGCAATCTTTCTGGATCACTTCCTACCAGGTCCCTCCCGTCTCTCGGGGTGAAGTGTTAAATGCAAAGACCAAGTCTCTGATCTTCAGGGAGTCTCTCGTCCCTTCTCTGTGTGCTTTGTCAGGATGCTACAGCCAGCTTCCGGCAGCAAGAGCTGCTGTGGAGCATCTTCCTGGCAGCTCACCTCCACTGTCTGCCCGCCACTGAGCAACTCCGCCCCCCCTTTCTAAGCCTCACATCTAGCTTGTGCAGGCTTTGCAAATCCGGTGGGGCAAGATGCAGGGTAGCTCTTTAACCTCTTCCTTTCCAGTGTGTGGGTTGAGCGTCCCATCAGAGGCACCTAAACACCTGTGAAAATCTGGCCTTTAGATCCTGCTGATCAGTTTACCCTGGCCTCTCATTTTGCAAGTGAAAATGGTAACAAGTGGACATTCAGTGTACCTAATTTGCACCTGGAAGCAGGTAGTTTTAATGGCCAAATGCTTCCATTTTCCCCAAGAATTTGGGTGGATGTATATATTTGCAGGGGGGGGGGGAAATAGGCCTTAAAGTGTGACTATCTCTGAGCAGTCACTTTGTAATATTAGCATCGTGGAGCTCTATGCTCCATTGTATCGCTCTGATTTTCCCTGTTGAACTGGAAACCTGCTTGATAGGAAATACAATCTGCCAGTAAGTCAAGCCTCCACCTCCCCCACTTGGTGGTCATCGTGGTCAACAGAGGTTCTGCAGGCGAAATTATGCTGCTGGCTAAACCTCTGCAATCTCTTTAGTTTCAGTGAACCTTTGACAATATAGATTAAAATAGGCCAAAAGGAGGAGGGGGAATCTCTCAACAGTTTCAGTGGATGTCATCACAGGATTTAACATTATGTTTTGATGTAGTATTGAATCATCTGCTGGAGTTTCTCCTGTTGTTCCCTGGTGGTGATTGGACTATAAAACATTGATTAAAAAAATAAAGCTTAAAAGTCTTGCAGAATAATAGGTCTCCACGGCGGGATATTGTGAGGTGATTCATCAGTACATTTCTGATAACAGCCATGTTTCATAAAGTTCCGAGGAACCAAAACAGTCATTGTGTTAAATGTGCCCCCACTAACTCGTGTGATGGAGAATTTGAGAGATGCAGTTGTGTATTTATTTTTGGCTGGTAGAAGTGCGATAAACTAAATCCTCTTGAATTTAACCTCAGACCTACCTCAGCTCATTACTTGGAGGATGAAGGAAGGTGTCAGCTTAAAATATGTCTGATGGGTCTTACCACCCAGTCCTGTTCATCCTGTCAGTTCTCACCTGCTAAAAGCCCAGTCTTATGAGATGCTGAGCACTTTGTGTGGGATTTAGTGCCCTCACAGGAGGAGTTAAATGCTTTGTAAGATCAGGCCCTGGGGCGGGTTGTACTAGGTCAGTTTTTGGAGGCGAATCCTTCAAAGAACATCCAATTATGGCAGGAAGTAGTATGGATGAATCTTGAGGTGTTCCTTTCAACAGAGTCAATTATGAATGCAGTGCCTCAGCGTGGTAGGCTGGGATATTGTGCTTCTTGGAGGTACTGTCTTTCAGATCAAATCTAAAACTCAGATCTTCACCATTTGTGGTCTTTGTGTACAAATCACTTCTTGCAAGGATTTAGGGGTGTCTAGCCCCAGAATCCTCTCCCTACTGCAACCTGGGTCATCGTATTCCCCCCTGCTTAGATTTCCTCTGTGGTGTGGATTGGGTAGTCTGTTCTTCTTGAATGTTTTGCCTAAATTATTGTTGAGTACAGCTGCAACTATGTTGGGGAATCCCCAACACAGCTAGGTGCCATATAGCTTGCCTGTTCCTGAGGTTGTAAAGCACTAGTGAAATTGGAGCAACTTTATGAAAATGACATTTGGTTTACTTTTATTTGAAGTTATTCGGCTCTCAGTGGAAGAATATGACACATTTTCAACATGTCCTTCTCAAATGTTGAGGTAGATTGCTTGCTGTGATTGGTTGCTTAGGTCACACAGCATTGGTTCTGTTCCCTTGATTCACTGAGCTTACCCTATGTCATGAAGAGGGTTAGTAGGAGCCATTTTGGCTTGCATCCTGCGTGCTGCCTTTGTCCAGAAGAACTTTGGTAGCAACTGTATACCCTCCAGGGACTTGAAGCTAGGCAGTGGCCTTATCTGGTGTGCAACGAATGGATAAGTAGTTTATCCAGATGCCAGAAGTGGTAGCAAACTATCCATTAGGGTGACCAGATATCCTGATTTTTATAGGGACAGTCCCATTATTCAGGGCTTTTTCTTATATGGGCACTTATTTCTCCCACCCTTATCCCAATTTTTCACACTTGCTCTCTGGTCACACCGTCCTTCTTTGATTGGCAAGTAGGACTGTAGGGAAAGAGAGCCACAGAGCTAGGAGGAATCTAAATTCTGAACCTTTTGATGTTCTGAACCTTTTAAAGTTCCTCTCTCTCTAGAATGATATGTAGTTTAGCCATGGTGGGCCTGTTTTCCCATGTCATTTGGCTATGGCCAGGCTGGTGCCTGCATGGTGTGGTCTTTTTGGTGTTTTAGGTTTTTTGCTCCCCCATGGTGTCAGTGTAAGTAATCAGTAATTCTTTGGATACCCAGCCTTGTTTATCTGCTGATTTCGTGTGTGTACGTGTGTGCATGTTTCTGTATAAAATAATGAAAAATTAACAGAAGCACAAATGCTACCAGGTGAACTAGAAAAGCTGTTGATATTTGAGATGATAAGTTGACTAGTGGCTCCAAAGAGTAAATGCTTACCGTACCCCAAGAGCAGTCAGGTACTGAAATGTAGCATATTGCAGAAACTGAGGATGCTAATGAAATGCATCCCCTGGTTCGGTAATGACTAGATTCTCCTCCTTGTTAGAAGCAATACACCCTGCTGATGTATCTCTCCGTCAGGGAAACAGAAGCTCCTGAAAAAGCCTCTCCCTGCATCCTACTTGTCAGGAAATGTGGCTTAACATACGGGAGGGGCCAGTGGGTGGGCAGAAGGTGGAAGAAAACTATCGGAGCTTTGAAAGTGTCGCTTAAAAGTTGCAGGGCCTGATTAGTTCATTAGTCAGTCATGGGAGGCTGCTGTTCATGGAGATTTCTCCCCAGTTGGTCCATCAGCATGACAGCTGTCTCTTGTAATAGGCCTTGGAGCGCCCCACAAGCCCAGCAGATTTCTGTATTGCCCTCCACTCTTTGCCAAGACTCACCCAAGCTGCCCCCGAGCCCCACCTTTAAGGTAGAATCTTTGCAGGGGAGATGGGGGGAGAGTGGGCGGACAGTGCAGTGTGGTGATGTAACACCTTTCTGCCCTGGCCTTTTGAAGGTCCCAGGGAAGGAGAATGATTATCCGTGCCCCAGTGCTCTGCTCTGTCCCTGGCCTGACATCCTTTCCCATAGAATCCCTTTGCTCATGGTCTGGGCAATAGGACTGGAATCGTAGGTCTTCTAGTCCAGTCCCCTGTACTTACAGCAGGATTAAGTATTACCTAGATTGTCCCTGGCGGGTGTTTGTCTAACCTGCTCTTAAAAATCTCCAGTGAAGGAGATTCCACAACCCCCCCTAGGCAATTTATTCCAGTGCTTCACTATCCTGACAGTGAGGACGTTTTTTCTAATGTCCAGCTTGACTGTGAACCACTGATGATTACTCTCTGGGAATGGTTTTCCAACCAGTTATACACACGCCTGTCTGTTGCAGGGACAGCTGAGGGTCTGTGCATCCAGAGACCCCCTCCGCTCATGGATCTGGTGGGAATGATTAGGCCCATAGTTAGCAAATGGTCCGGAGTGCGTGAAACCCAGTGATGGGAACTTGGGGTCAGAATCGAATCCTTCTCATGTTGCATAGTACCTCACTCCATTATCGGTGTCATTGAAGTCAGTGGATTGAGGTGCTGCGTCTCATCAGGGTACCAGGAACTGGCCTTTAACGTTTATTGCTGCAGAGTAAAAATAGCTGGGCTCTTAAAGGAGCCATCCTGCAGACTGTGTCCCAGAAAATAGCCTCGAGCCCCATTTGAAGGGGGAAGATTGCTCGCTGTGTGCAAGCTGCATGTGACGCTCGTGGGCATAGTGCTCTTTGCAACATCGTTGTCTGTTTTTTTGGCAAGCGATATCGCCTGTGGATATTCCATGCTTCAGGCTGCCACCTGCACAGATTTGACAAACTAAATGCGTTCCGGTTTGGATGGTGCTTGGAAGGGAGACCTCCAAGGGAAGCCTGGGGTGGCTTCACAGGAAGTGGTGCTGGTGACTCAAGAGCTAGATTCCCACGTCTCACCTGGAGCTGCATGTTGGAGCGCTCCAGATTCCCACAGCTGACTCCCGTGGATAGTTTTGGAAAGCATTTAAGCTGTCCGGGAACAAGTGAAGTTGACATGCAGAAGAAGACGGGATGCGGAATTTTTGTCTTGTGACTGCGGAGGTGAGATGTGATGTGCAGACCCCACCTGTCTAGGACTTGGTTGGGTGAGTGTTAGCATGGTGCCTGAATAGACTCGAGAATTCATTCAGCAACGCAGCCTAAAGGGAAATCCAGACCTGCGCACTCACCAGCCACACAGGAACCCACCCCCCACTTTGGTGATGTAAGGCTCTGCATTATACAGAAGGGTACACGTTGCCTATGCAGGGCTCCATATGTCACTCAGCCCCCTTTTGCAGGGACCATTGGAATTCCAGTACTGAGGGGCTCACTCTGGATGAGGACGGGATTTTTCCCAAGTTCCAGGATTGTCATGAAACCTACCTCAAGGAAGTGTGGCTGGACTCAGCTGTACAGATTTAGGGACGTCTCCCCAGGTGCTATAGACCTGATCCTGCAAACAGTTACTAACTCACAAAGTGCAACTTACTTTGTAGGGTGAATAAGCACCATTCTTGTGTGTGAATGAGGGCTTGTAAGAGCACACCCACTGAGAGAGCAGTGCTTGGAGGTGTCTCTGCCAGCTGGCGTTAGAAATCCTACTCTCCTGTTCAGAAGAGAGGATTTAATAACTTAAGAAACTGACTATCTTACACACACTCTGGAAAGATGAAGCACAACTTCATCCTTTGTGGTACACCTCTCCCCCCATTGCAACTTGAGACCATTGCTCCTTGTTCTGTCATTGGCCACCAGTGAAAACAGCCTAGCTCCATCCTCTTTGGAACCCCCCTTCACATAGTGGAAGGCTGTGATAAATCCCCCCCTTACTTTTCTCTTCTGCAGACTAAGTCTAGATCCCTCATCTTCTCCTCATAAGTCATGTGCCTCAGCCCCCTCATCATTTTTGTTGCCCTCTGCTGCACTTTCTCCAAATTGTCCACATTCTTTTTTTAGTGAGAGGCCTAAAACTGGACACAATCCTCCAAATGCAGCCTCACCAATGCCAAACAGAGAGGATTAATCACTTCCTGTGATCACTGGCAATGCTCCTCGTAATGCAGCCCAGTATGCTATTTGCCTTCTTGGCAATAAGGGCACACTGCTGACTCCTATCCAGCTTCTTGTCCACTGTAACCCCCAGGTCCTTTTCTGCAGAACTGCTGCCTAGCTCATCGGTCCCCAGTCTGTAGCTGTGCATGGGATTCTTCCATCCTAAGTGCAGAACTCTGCATTTGTCCTTGTTGAACCTCATCAGATTTTTTTGGCCAATCCTCCAGTTTGTCTAGATCACTCTATATCCTGTGTCTGCCCTTCAGCATATCTAACACTAAGATGGGGGGAGTGGTTTCTGCAAACTTGCTGAGGGTGTAATCTAGCCCGTCTTCCAGATCATTAATAAAGATGTTGAACAAGACCAGCGCCAGGACTGACTTCGCTTGATACTGGCTGCCAATTAGACATTGAGCTGTTGATCACCACTGTTTTATTGCCTATGCTTGTGTCATTCTGAAACCACTGCCCTCAAAGGACCAATACATCATAATGAAAATTAGCTTGTTGTGATTGACTGACCCTCAGCTTGGGCACAGCGATTTCTTTGCATTTCTTGCCCTGGTCCCTGATGAGAGCCCCTCCCTCCTGGGCAATGTTCCTATCTCTCGTGGCAGTTCAGCTCACTCCCAGGGAATTCTTTTGAGAATTCAATCCCCTTGTCTGTAGTCTCTGGTGGCAGTTCCTAGGTCAGAGGTGTGAAGCAGCCCTCAGGACCTTCACTCATATCAATCTTGTAGTGCCATTCCGGGTTAAACATTGGGGTGAATGAGAGGGTTAGCAACTGCCTCAGGCTGAGCTCCCCTTCATCCCAGAGCTAACTAGCAGTCCCTGGCACCCTCCTTCCCCCTGGGAAAAACTGCCTCCCAGCTGTGTCCAGTGTCCCTCTTTGATGATGCACTTCTCCAGGTGGAGCATGTTTGGTAAGTGTGCCTAACTGAGGCTGCCTTCGTGCAAGAATGCTCATCAGCCTTTCCACCAGTGGGTTGGAAGTGCATCCCATCATGCATGTGAATTCTTTACAGTGCCTGTATAAGGGAATGCCATTTCAAACACAACAGTGTCTCAGAGATCGCAGTCACTTTGTGTATTTTAAATTCATTTTCAGGGATTTTTATTTGACATTTTATCTATTTAGGAATCTAAAAGTAAAATTTCTCACCTTACCTACTTAATTCTCTTCTGTTCTGCAGATACCAATGGGTTTTATAATCCAATAGCACCTAGTCAGGTCCCTCGATTGCACTACGTGCTTTAACAAACAAAATGAACAGCAGTCCCTCCCCCAGATAGCCTACTATCAAAAAGACAAGAGGCAAACCATTTGGGTGAAACAAACAGGAGGATGGCTTAATAAATCTTAAGCAGAGCACATGTTCTTTATTTAAGACACAACTGTTCGCCAACTGCAGTTTGGACAGGGCTATGGGGTTTGGAACATGGGTTAATAACACCATGCAGAGAAATGCTAACCTCATGTACAATGTTGCCATGCACATTTTCTCAGGACAATATTGACAAGCAAATTAGGAGTCTTCATATGATACCTTACAAGGCATACTTTGTTCCAAGATTATTGCAATCATGGGTAGCGTGTGAAGATGGGTACGTTCTGTTACATGGCAATGGTACCTGCAATAACACTCAAACACAAATCCCAGAATCCATCAGCACCAACAAAGAGCAATCACTGAGAGCATCAGTTACCGGTGGTACTGACCTTTCCTTCCATGGCAGTGTCACAGACTGACTCTACTGTGGCTTTGTTGGTTCAGGAGGACATGACTCTTCTCACTCTGGGACTAGCCATGACCTATGCTCCTCCTGAGGACACATTTGCTCTCTGGCTCAGACTCCTGCTCCATTGGTCCCCACATTTTGAGACAGGGCTTGATTCCACCAAGAGAACCATCTACTGGGAGAAATCTGTCTCCTGTTCTGTCTTCGGGTTATGACTTCCCTCTGGCAGCGCTGTTGGTAGTGCCAATGGATCAGGAATTCATCTTTCCCTTGGGAGATTCTGAACTGCCTGATGAACTGTTATTTCCTCCTCCAAAACATTACTTCCTGCTCAGGAGGCCTGGGCCAACTTGTGACCAACCTTCACCTCATCATCTGCCTCAGAGCTATTGATACCCTGTGCAAAAGGGACCCCCCAACCCCATTTGATCCATCTGGTTGGCCATACTGGGGGCCATGAGACCAGAACCATCCCTTGGAGTCAGGTCGGTCTGCTAGGGAGTCATCTCTTCCCTCCCCTTTTAAGGGCTGCCTCCTGATCCAACTAAAGAGGAGGAGTACACACTGGATCTGGAGGTTCCAGCAGAAGCAACGAGATTGTTGTCTTTGTCCCCACGTGAGGAGGTGGCTCTAATGTCTCCATTCTCCTTGTTGACTATAAGCAATTCCAAGAACTTCTTCACAGAATTGCAGGGTAGCTGCAGATTCCTCTTGAGGAAGTTCAGAATCCTTAACACATGTGTAAGAAGGCACTGTGGCATTCCCCGGAGTTGGGACCCAAGGGAAGGCTGCAGCTACCCGGCCAGAGAAATGGCCCGGTAGGCAAGTTGGCCCGGCAACAGGGTGCTCAGGCTGTGATAGGGCCAGCCTGCCAGTCTGCCCGGCAACCACCAGGCCAGACTGATAGGGCCACCCAGCCAGACCAACCAGCAGCCGAGAGGCGGAGCCCCTACAGGAAGGGGCGGTAGAAAAGCCAGGCCACAGACCTCAGTAGAGGAAAGACAACTGCAGGAGACAGAGGTGCTGCCCCGCTGCCAGGGGCCTAGGCCCAGCTGGAGCCCTGCAGAGATGAGGGACACCTGCAGTCCCAGACAGTGGCCCCACTGGCTTCCTGACCTCCCCTGGTACAGGGAGTGGGTAGGGCCTCCGGGGCTGGGTGCTTGGAACCGGCCCTCGGACCCATTGACTGGTCTACGCTCCTGGAGTCCCGAGCCTGGCCTGAGGAACCCGAACAGCCCTGATGGGAGGCCCCTCTGGAGGCCTGGCTGGACTTAGATGAGCTGCCCGCTGCTGACCCCCCAGAGGCTGGGCTGGACCTGGAGGAGCTGCTGGACGCTGAGAGCCCCTGCGAATCCTGTGATCTGGAGGAACTGCCTCTTGCGGAGGACCTCCCCGCCCTACCACCCATCGACAAGGAGGGACTGGTAAGCCAGCCATGGGCCAAGTACCCCTACGGCCTGCGGGAAGCAGATGCCTGGGAACTCGGGGAGCAAGTAGCCCAGGGACAGCCAGACACCGTGGCTGAGTTAGGGGCATGGCCTCGCCGGCGTGTTGTGGCAGGAGCCCCCCCGAATCAGTGGCAACATATGTGCCACTGATAGGGCACTAGGCTGGGACACAGTGGAGGCGGGTGGGCCTGCGTCCCCCTCCCCCTTTCTCTAGCTGCCCCTGGAAGAAGAGTCCTCCCCCTCCTCAGCTGGACGGCTGGAAGTCTGCTTGCCTTGACTCCTCCCCAAAGTGACAAGAGCCTAAGACTGCTTGCCCTCCCGCCCGGCCTGAGGGCCGGGAAACAGACTGTGTGCGGGTGGAAACCTGTGGTGGACTACTAGCTATTCCTCCCTGAGTAAGAAGGCGCTGTGGCATCCCCCGGAGTTGGGACCCGAGGGAGGGCCGCAGCTGCCCGGTCGGAGAGGACGACCAGTGACAACATGGTCCTGGATATCCTCCAGTTCCAGCTGAATAATTCTCTGTTAAAGAAGCCATCCTAGAACCAGCTAGAGTGCTATGGCATACCCCTTCTACCAGCGCCCCTGCTGTTAAAAGGTCAGAAAACATTACTAGGTCCCAGCCAGATGGGTGGAATTTTTGTTCTCTCCCTATCCCTAATTCTTTATTGGTCCAGGTTGCTGTGGAGAGCAATACCGTCAGTCTATCCTGACAGATGAGGTAGGCAAGCATCTACATTTATTGGAAAGGAAGGTCTTTCTTTTTCAGCCTTCAGCTCAGGACAGCCAATGAACAAACACTAATGGCTAAGTACAATTTCCTGAACTATTCAAAATGTGTGGACTTTGCTGTGAGGCAGGAGAGAGGTCCTTTCCAGGCTATCCTAAAAGAAGACAAAATGGCTGCCAGGACTGCTCTTCAATTAGTGGTAGATGCAGCTGGTAGATCTTCAAGGTTGATGGCTACTGCCATTGTAAAGCACAGGGAATCATGTGCTTCAGGGTTTCCCAGGGAGGTTCAGAACACCATGGAGGATCTGTCCTTTGATGAGGCACATCTATTTAACACGAGGCCTGATCTTTGCACACCCTAAAGGATTCCAGGGCCATGCTTTTTTTCCTGAATATATATATTCCTGCCCTGAAAAGAATTTCCTAGGCTGTCATACAAGCCTAGATTGATGGATCAACAGTTTTTCCACCAGAGATCTTATGAGCCAACCCATAAAAAGTAGAGGTTTCAAAAGATCCGCTTCCCCACGTCTTCTGCAGCAGGTTCTTCATCCCAGTCCTTGGCTAACCATGCTTTTTGATGGGAGCTCAAGAACTGTGAACCTTTGATCCAACACCCTCGGATCTCCATGCACATTTTGGGAATTGTATAGCCCTGTTTTTCAACACCTGGAGTGCAACAACCATGGACAAATGGACACTGAACATCATCCTTTGTGGCTGCATGATAGCGTTTATGGCCCTTCCTTCTCCAAACTCCCATTTCTAGTTCCTTTTGGAAGCTGCTGTCATGAGAAGATTCTCAAACAAACTTAGAATCCCTCTTACAGTGAGGCACGTTAGGCTCTGCCGTATCAAGGGAATGGTTTATTTACTTAACGTACTTCCTGGTACTCAAAAAGAGGGGAAGTTGGAAGCCGGAGATCCAATCTTGATTTTTTGCCATCTCAACCATTTTATTCACAAACTCAAGTTTTGCATGGTCCCATTGGCATCTATAATGGGGTAGGACATGCTGTTTACAGCTCTCAGTGTGAAGGACACCTATTTTCACATGCACATCCCCTCCATTTACAGGTGCTTTCTCAGATACATGGTGGGCTTGGAGTACTTTCAATACAGAGTAGTCCTTTTTGGCTTTGCTACTGCCCCCAGGGTCTTTCTCTGTAGTTGCAGCCTATATCAAACACCATGGTTTCACCTTTTTCCCCATCTTGATGATTGGCTCCTTGTTGCCAGGACACATCAACAGGCCTATGCGTCAACTTCAACTATGCTGCAACCCCTCTCCTCTTTCAGAGTCTGCATAAGCTCTGAAGAGTCCAACCTCACCATGATGCAGACTGTAGACCTAATTGGGACATCCTTGAATTCAGTAATGGCAAGGGCATATTTCAGTTTATGAACAAACTCATAGAACAGGTCATAAACAACTGCTGAGTACCTGTCAAGGTTTGTGTCTGTCTTTCCTGAGTCGTATGGCTTCAGGCACTTGTTACTCAGTTTGCCAGGCTCCACCTTTGTTGCCTGCAGGCATAGCTTCAAATAGTGTACTCGCCAAGCTGGCAGTCTAAGCACCACAGTGAATGTTTACACCAACGTAATATCCTTGCCATGGCAAAACAATCCCCATCAGGAAGCCATTGGCATCCCCTTCCTCACCTCGCACACCAGACAGGACGATTGTTACTGGTATATCCCCGTTGGGTTGGAAGCCCACATGGACAACTGTACGATGCAAGACATCTGGAGAGTCCAGGACACACATCAGTGTTCTGGAATTGCATGCAGTTTGAAGCGCTTGTGAAACCTTTCTCTTGTCCATTCAAAGTCACCATACCCTCATTATCTCCGACAACATCACAACCATCTTTTATATCAACAAACGAGGAGTGAAATCCATACCCCTGTGTGCAAAAGTGGTCAGTTTGTGAATTAGTGCCTCAGCAATCCGATCACTCCGTTGGCAGTTTACCTCCCTGGGAATCAGAATGTGCTAGCAGACTCTCTCGCAGACACTTTACTGTTGACCATGAATGGGAGCTACAGAAGTGTGGTGAACGATATTGTCACTCTGTCCTGTTCACTTCCCAAATGAACCAGAAGTGCAATGTGTTCCCCTTATTTTGGACTACATTGTTCCTTAAGAAGTTTGTCCCTTGGCTCCTTACAGGTCCACTTGGCAGTAACCAGTGCATGCCCATCCACCTTCACAGGAGTACTAGATTATTTCGTACACCCACTGACTGGCAGATTTTGGAAAGGCCTAATCAGAACCTTTCTGCCAATTTAAAGAAAAAAATAAAGCCTGCTCCTCTAAGGGACTTGAATCTTGTTCTTTTGGTACTCACTAAGCCTCTCTTTGAATCATGAGCGTCTTGCTCCATGTCTCTCCTATCCATGAATGTCCCATTCCTGGTTTCCATCACCTCATCCAGAAGGGTTGGTGAACTTGGAGTGCTGATGGTGGACCCTCCTAACAATATTCTATGAGGACAATGTTTCATTTAATTAAATTCACCCCAGAGAAGTTTCATCTGAACCAGTCAATTCATTTACCTGTGTTCTTTCCAAAACCCCTCATATCCTCAGAAGAAAGGAGGCTCCATTCTCTCTACATTAAGCAAGTCTTGGCCTTTACCTGCTGAGAACAAAGCAAATCAAAGTCTCTAACTATTTTTCACCATAGCAGAAAGGGTTCAAGGTCAGGCTCTGTCCTTTTAAAAAAAATCTGCCAGTAGGTCTTGGCCTGTATTTTGCTGCTGTTTGCTGGCTAATCTTCTTCCCCCACATGACGTAAGGGCTCATTCCACAAGAGCACAGGAAATGTCTATGGTATCATTTCAAGACATGCCTCTATTTGATATTTGCAAGGCAGCTACATGGAGTTCTAACCACATTTTTACCAGGCAGTATGCTTTGGTATAGGACTTCTGCACTGATGCATCTTTTGGAATGGCAGTCGTTCATTTGGCTCTGCTATCTGCATCCTCGCACCTTCCTCCTGCTTGGGTATTGCTTGCCAGTCACCCACCATGGAATACACATTGGGACCAGCGCTTGAAAAAGAGGACGTTACTTACCTTATAGTAAGTAACTGGAGGTTCTTCAAGATGTGTGGTCCCTTATATGTTTTCCACTACCTGTCCTCTTTCCCCTTTGCTTCAGATCATCTTTTGGATCACAGTAGAGAGAGAACTGGAGGAGCAGTTGGTCCACCCTCTGCTTTACCTTCTTGATCTGAGGCACAAAATGAGTAAGAGTGCCTGTGCAGACCAATGGACGCTACTTTCAAAATTTTCCACATGCGTGAGCAACTGAGTAGAGAATAAAGATAGGGACCACACAATTTCTATAAGTAAGTAACTTTCTCTTTAATCGTGCCATGGAATTTTTCAAGACTACAAGTGGCAATGCAATTAATGTAGTGCTCAAGAAAGTAAACATTCCCTTTATAGTCATTATATTTTATTTATTAATTAAAACTTGTATTGTGGTCGCACCTAGGAGCCCAAGTCATGGACAAGGATGTCATTGTGCTAGGTGCTGTACAAACACAAGATTAAAACATCACTTGTAAGCTCTTTGAAGCAGGAGCAAAGTATAAGACAGGAAGTGGAAAGAAACACAAGGAAACAAAGACAATAAATATCTTCTCATTTGCAAAAATGCTAATCTTAGACAGCAAGGTGTGAGAACTTCTGGCAAATTCTGACCATTTAATAGTGTCTAAAATATGCTGTAAGCATATTTGTTGATGTACTTTATGGTGCTGAATAGACTTGAGTGAAATTTTCTGGTCAAAACTTTTATTCAGGCAGATTTGGTTAAACTGAAATATTTTAAAAATTTGTGTCAATTTTACTGAGTTGTTTAGGTAAAAAGAAACCTAAACAAAAATTTCCCCCCCAAAATCAAAACATTTCATTTAAAAATGTCGAAATGACATGTTGCAATTTCTTTATTCAAAATGAATTTGTTTTTCAATTACCTTTAATTTTACTTAAAAAATTAAAAAAAAAAAAAGTTTATAAAGCTCAAAATAAAAAAAAAGTCACTTTGGATTGAACAAAACATTTTATTTGACCCAGAACGTTTTTAAAAAACTTTTTAGAACTGCTGGCAAATCCAAAAATAGTTATTTGCACAGCTTTGCTTCTGAGGGTGTCTGGGGGAGGGCCAGAAAAAGGATACCTTTACTGCAGGAGAACAGCGAGGAGGAGACATAACTGAAGATCTGGGATCAATGGGTGCTCAGCAGCTGTGAAAAGCAGATCCAGGATTTTTAACTGTCGCTATGCACATAGGTATTTTGGGATCTTTTGTAAGATCATTTTCTTTTTTGTGCAGTCAGAGGTAAGGAATATGTGGAAGGTCAAAAGGAGAAGATTATGTGATGGTGGGATTGTGACAGTCCCGATGGAGGTCTGTGTTATAACTTTTCTCCTTAAGTTCTTCCACCTCCTCTGCTTTCTGTATTTTCCCTGCCATTCCAATTTGTGGGCAATCGCAGTGCAGCTTAATATTATTTACCCTAAGCAGATGCTGAGTTGATTTGAAGACTGCTGCATGAGAAGATCATGCTGAGTGAGGCTAACTGGCTATGTATTCATTCTTTGTGTCACATTATCTGACCTAAATTTATGTATGCAGTGTTGTAGGCATGTAAGTCCCAGGATATTAGCGAGACAAGGTGGATGAGGTAATATATTTTATTGGACCAATTTCTGTTGTTGAGTGAGATAAGCTTCTGAGCTTCAGCAGAACTCTTTTTTTCAGATTGAAAGCTCGTCTCTATCACCAACAGAAGTTGGTCCAATAAAAGATATGACCTCACCCACCCTATCTCTTTGAATTAAATTTACACAGCTGTGTTCACACTTTAATCTGTATGTTGGGGCTTTAGATCTCTTAGCAGCAGCATAGAATCATAGCAGTGTAGGACTGGACGGGACCTTCTTAGGGCATCTAGCCCACTCCCCTGCATTGAGACAAGACTAAGTATTATCTAGTCCATCCCTGAAAGGTGTTTGCCTAATTGTTAAAGACCTCTGGTAATGGAGATTCCACAGTCTCCCTAGGTAATTTTGTTCCAGTGATTAACTACACTGACAGTTCTGAAGTTTTTCCTAATGTCTAACTTAAATCTCCCTTGCTGCAATTTAAGCCCATTGCTTCTTGTGGATAAGGAGAACAATTCATCACTCTTTTCATTATAACAACCTTTTACATAATTGAAGACTGTTATCACGTCTCTCTCCCGTCTTCTTCGAGTGCTTGCTCATGTCCATTCCACATTAGGTGGGCGCACACCCTGTGCACCATTGCTGGAGATTTTCCCCTCTGTGGTATCTGTCAGGCTGGGTCTGGAGCCCTTTGGTGCTGTGTACTTATGTTCTGCCAGGCCTGCACCTTCTCCGTTCCTTCTTACCGCCCGTGATGGTTGCTGAAACAACTCCTCTGGCTTTGTCAAGGCATTATTCAGTGGTTTTCTCTTCAGCTTAGTTTATCAGTCTTAGTTCAGTAGTACTGCAAATAGAATTGGTGCAGATAGTCTCCCTCGCTCAGCATAGAGGGGCTCCATTGGCACCTAGGTGGGAGTTATCATGTAGTTGAACACTCTACCTGTGTTCATCTTTAGTCATATGATAAAGTATGTCTCTGTTCTATCGTGTGGTATGCAAAATCGTGGACATAAAAGAACTTGGCTGACATGATTTTAAAGGTGACCAACATGTATCACTAATACAACAAAAGTCCCACCTTCCCTGTTCTTCTGTAGCCCATGGGTTCCTGAACATGAGGATGATTAGCAACAATAGTGCAACAGACGTTCTGACTGCCCTCTGTGAGTGCTCTGAATCTAATCACCTCACCTGCATTCAGGACATTTGGATTCAATAGTGACTAGGATTTGCTGGCCTCTATTTCACTTGAGAAAAGGCAAATTATAGAAAAAACTGAAAGGATTCAAAAGAGAATTTCACTTTACCTTAAATGGTCCCTTGAAGTGTGTGTTAACTGCTCGTGCTAAACAATCTGTTTGTTTAACTGGGTGGCTCTCATTAAGTTTTTCAGAAGAAAAGCTCTGTGTAAGCTCACAAGCGTCTCTCTCTCACCAACAGAAGTTGGTCCAATAAAAGATATTACTTCACCTACCTCACTGTGTCTCTTCTAACTAAGGCACATTTAATCTATTTTCACCTTTTCCCAGCTGTTTATTCTAACTGCATGTTTGAGTTTGAGTTCTGATTGCTGTTTTTCAGAGGTTGCTTGTTTGTTTTGCTCCTGTGTCCCTGACTTTATAGATTTCTATGCTAGGAGCAGATCCGTATGGAGAATAGAGTGATGTAGTTTCACTGTGATTGTATTTTTATAAACACAATTGATAGATTTTTAGAAAAAGATTTACATTCCCTCCTTTATCTTACAAATATCAGCCTCATCGGGTATCCATAATAAAATATTGTATCTTCTCAGTATAGAAATAGTAGGGAATGTATAATGGAGATTCTGTTCTGAGATGTGCTGCACTTCCTGGAAAATGCAGCTTAGTTCTTTTCTTTAATTTTTGCCATAAGTGAAGGTGTCTAGGATTATGAGTCATTGCTTTGTAACAGAGGAAATTTTATTTTGCTCTTTTGTCCCCAACTTTCTGATGAATTAATTCTGTGATGGAATCAGACAAGTATGGCCAAAGCACAGCAGAAATGTGTGGTTTATTTTTTTAAAGAATACGTGTGTAATGCTGGCCGGCTTTATAATCTGTTGGGGGAGGTACACAAGTTTTACATTGCAGTGTAATAGCTTCTGAAAGTAAATCAAAGTAGGGGTCTGACCTGCAGCCCTCACTCATGATTAGGACCATCAACCTAAGGGAATTCTTTATAGTCCAATAAAGACTGCGGTATCCAGCCTTTCAGATTATTACTCTATAATATGATAGTAATACTGGGAAAAATTCTGTCCTCACTGATACGCCATATATCTGCACTGAAATCAACATCCAACCAAGTACTCTCAATCATAAGTGCAACAACCACGATTTCTTTAGTTTATCTCCGTGTCTACATGTAACGAGCATAAATCTAAGCGTCCTATTTTGGCCAAATGGCTGCAACTTTATCAAACTTAATCACCACCAAAACCTTAAAGGCAATTGTCCTAGCAGCAGCAAAAAACTCCCCCCAAAAAACCAAAAACAAGAAGTGTTCCTTTTAGAAATTCAAATGAGATCAGGCATCTTCATTAAACATACAGATTAGGATCATTTGCAGAAAATGTCCAGATGTCCTGACCTTCAGCATTAGTAGGTCTAGGGAGACCCCATGCCTATCCTCATTGACTTAATTTTAACAGCAGGAATGGGACTCTAACCACTGCTGGTAGGACAAATGGCCCAAATCTGTGACTGTATTTAAATAAATCACAAACTAATAAAAGCATTACACCGTGGGCTTTTGTGTTTGTGTAGTTTTTGCCAGCACAACATGACTAGTGCAGTTGCCTGAAATGTCAAGTGGAACTTGCTCAGACAAATGAACAATAGAACTTGAAATGTACATGCCCCTATATACACAGGGAAGTGTTGCAATTCAGCTAGCTTATCCACCATAGCCATTAATCTCTAACAATATGTCTTTGCTGAAGAATGAATTCAATTTATAATTTGAGTGATGCCCCGAAGGAGAGCTCTGTCCCCACACAAAACCCTTAACTCAGGTGTAGTGGTGTTTTTAACCTGAGTTCACAGGGATTTGTGGGAGTTGTAAAAGTAAAACTCAAGTGAGAACAATGCATCAGCTGCTAACGTGGCCACTATGTTGTGTGAATGCAGCCTAGCTCCACTTGAGTTCTCCAATGCCTTCCCACAATTCCCCTGTGTGTCCTGCAAGGACAGAAGTTCTCCTGTGCGTTCATTCCCAGTGAATTGGAGAACAGAGCAATTTACTGCAGCACAGAGAAACCTAGGAGGTGGCTCCAGAAGTCTTAGCACCACACAGTGTGACCACCCTCACTAAAGCTAAGCTCAAAGCTAGAAGAGTAACTCAAGTGTAGTTAACTCTGCAGTGCAGACAGACCCTAAAGAAGCCAGTGTGGAATACGTGCAACCACTAGGGAAGGAGCAGAAAGCGGCTGTCCTATGCTTCCTTTTCTGGGCAATAGTCCACCAGCCAATCCAAACTCTGAGGTGCTGGGACTGGCCAATGGCAGCCCCACTAATGAGAGAGAGCTGCCATTGGCCCGTATGTCCCCCGAGTTCCATCATCTGCTGGATTGCCTAGTGCCTGCTTTTAGTCTTGTTCTGAAATGTGCTAGGGTGGCATGTAGTGTCTGGATTAAAAGCACAGGAGGTGCTATCCAGTAGAGAGGTGTCAAGGGGCATTCACCGTGATTGCCCATAATCACTTGCCAATCGTGCTAGATCCGTATGTGACATATCTTCAATATTGGCGTTACCCTAATATTGTATGTATGTATATTGTATTACAAATAAGGGTGTCATATGTTGACCCTAGGCAACTGTACAATTGGCAAGGTAGCCACTGTACTTCTAGGCAGTGCTCGTTTAACTACCTACCTTGTGATATGTTTGGCCTAGATCGTCTTCAGTGATTAATACATGTGGGTGCCTCTCTTTTTTGAGTGCCCAACTTTAAGCACCTTATTTTCAAAGACTGGGTGATGATTATGTTTTGAAAATTGGGTGCCGTCAAGTGCAGCATACAGAATCATGGGTCACTTTTGAACATGTTTTTTTTCTTTTTGTTCAAGCTATGTGACATCAGCTCTTCTCTGGGTCTACACTTTGTGCTATTGGTGCTCACTATTCAAGGTACAGCTCGGGTGGGCCATTCTTATTATGGTTTTAGAAAACTAGGGAAGGTACGAATTAGCTCTGCCAGAGAACCACACTTCCGTGCTCCTGAATTTTATTGGAAATCATTGACAGAAGACTGAATTGACTAACACATTCATTTCCTTACCTTGAGTATATATCATTTTGGAATCGATGTCTGCAATGAATGTTTTTCCAGTGGAGGAAAAAAACTCAGCAGATCTCCTCCTTTTGAAAAATGCGATTGCTGGAGAGAGGAGCAGCCATTAAGAAAAAACAGGGTTTAAATCATCAGTGAAATAGAAAACCAGTCACCTGGAAATAATACAGCGAAGAGCAGGCAAACAAAATTATCCACTATCTACAGTATAATGCTTTCTTGCAATTCACACACACATAATATAACATCAGAATCCTGCTCTGCCTTGCATGGATGTACTGGAGGGATTGGGAGGCACTTAGCACACCTTTGGGCATGATACCAATGAACATAATAGACTGGAAGAGAGAGTCTCCCCCATTGCTGAAGCTGGGCAGGATTCCAACCTAGAGCCCCTCTGAGCGCTAAATGGGTAATCTGTCAATCCACCAGCTGCTACTCTGTGGCACTTGGAGGTCAGGCATCCTTTCCCATCTCCCCTCTCACGTACAGTACGCATCTGTTAAAAAAACGACCCTCAGACTGATGCACATGAGCCATCCTTCTCCGAACTTACACAGTGATCTTGTATGGAGGGGCATAGTGTACATGTGAAGTAAACAAATCTGGTGGCCACCTTGTCTGTGACATCTGTGAGATAGACAAATTTTCCTGCCACAAAGAGCTCACAATTTGACAGTACCATCTAAAAAAGTATGGGTTTGATTAATAGACTATAAAATAGATAGAGAACTGGCAAGAGCAAAGGGCTCAACAAGTAGTGGTCAATGGCTCCATGTCTAGCTGGCAGCTGGTCACAAGTGGAGTGCCCCAGGAGTCGATCCTGGGGCCGGTTTTGTTCAACATCTTCATTAATGATCTGGAGGATGGGGTAGATTGCACCCTCAGCAAGTTTGCAGATGACACTAAGCTAGGGGGACTGGTAGATACCCTGGAAGGGAGGGATAGGATACAGAATGACCTAAACAAATTGGAGGATTGGGCCAAAGGATATCTGATGAGGTTCAACAAGGACAAATGCAGAGTCCTGCTCTTAGGATGGAAGAATCCCTGCACACTACAGACTGGGGACCGACGAGCTAGGCAGCAGTTCTGCAGAAAAGGATCTGGGGGTTACAGTGGATAAGAAACTGGATATGAGTCAGCAGTGTGCCCTGGTTGCCAAGAAGGCTAATGGCATATTGGGCTGCATTAGTAAGAGCATTGCCAGCAGATCACGGGAAGTGATTATTCCTCTCTAATTGGCATTGGTGAGGCTGCATTTGGAGTATTGTGTCCAGTTATGGGCCCCCACTACAAAAAGGATGTGGACAAGTTGGAGAGAGTCCAGCAGAGGGCTACAAAAATGATAAGGGGGCTGGAGCACAAGGTTTATGAGGAGAAGCTGAAAGAACTAGGCCTGTTTAGTCTGCAGAAGAAAGAATGAGGGGGGGGGTTTGATAGCAGCCTTTAACTACCTGAAAGGGGGGTCCAGGGAGGATGGAGCTAGGCTGTTTTCAGTGGTGGCAGTTGACAGAACAAGGAGCAATGGTCTCAAGTTGCAGTGGGGGAGGTCTAGGTTGGACATTAGGAAAAAGTTTTTCACTAGGAGGCTGGTGAAGCATTGGAATGGGTTACCTAGGGAGGTGGTGGCATCTCCATCTTTAGAGGTTTTTAAGCTGCTGCTTGACAAAACCCTCGATGGGATGATTTAGCTGAGCATAGTCCTGCTTTGAGCAGGGGGTTGGATTGATGACCTCCTGAGGTCCCTTCCAACTCTAATATTCTATGAGTCTTTGATTCTATGATCTTCAGGGGATAGATGCATTCATTTCAGATTGGTCCCACTAGTCCTGAACCTGGCCCTGCTGCTATTATATAGGTTTGAAAGGCAGTGGTTTATTAGCTTTTGCTTTTTTTAAATCAACTTTGGCAGAGTTATTTTGAGGGGAGACAAAACACTATCAACATCTGACTATGCAACGCCCCACTATCCCTGAGTGCCCCACTATCCCTGTGTCACCTGCAGCTGTTTTCATTTGAGCAGAGCCACCTGTTCTCATTAAGTGGCAAACTCTGCCATTCATTATATCTTGAGTTAATTTTGCTCCATGATGCCTCTCTTCCTTGTCTTTGATAAGTGCCTCGGCAGGAGAAGGCACTGAGAATGGGAGCAAAAGAACTCTTACCTCTCTGGCTTTCCGCTGGAGGCTCTGAATTTTCAGCCTGCTCTCAATTTAGAGAGCTGTTCTGTGCTAGGTCTGAATATCTTCCATTCTCTAAAATGGGTATAACAACATCAGTTGTCATCACAGGAATATTGTGAGAGTTTGGAAAGCACTGTGCGGTGCTAGGCTGAAGGACACTATGTACAATTCAACAATTACGACATGGCCTAGTGTAGTATTATTGCTGTATTTTCAGGCTGTCTTTGACTTTTATGACTTGTAATCATGACTTGGATATGGCTCTTATCAGTGAAAAGCCTGGGCAGAGCCCACTGAAGTCACTATAAAGACTTCCATTGACTTCAGTGGGTCATTAATGAAGCCCAAAATGCTGAGGTAGGATGGTAGTAAGTTAAGAAAATTTGTTAAAATAAAATATTCAGCATGTTAAAAATACCTTTATGTGTGTCGTTTAGGTGATGACCTGAAAAGATCATGTCTGAGGTACAGGGAACGGTCGAGTTTTCTGTGGAACTACACAAATTCCATAATGTGGATCTCTTCCAGAGAGGGTGAGTTGGGTGTTTCCATTAATTTCTAGCTGATTGTATAATCCCCATTTATGGAAAAGACCTAGACTCTGGAACAAGCCGCTTCCTGCCAATGCAGTTATACTTCGTATAATCTTGGGGGGAGGGATATCATTAGTCTTTCCTTGCAGTCAAGGAAGCTGGAATCATGTTATTTCCACTTATCTGTTAAGTCGGACAACCTTGAATTATTTCCACAATGTGTTACAAAAATAGATCAAATGGATTTAACCAGCTATTTATGCTTAGGTACAGTGACCGCTTTAACTCTCCTGGGTTAACTGTGATCTTCCAACATAAATGACAGCTGTGTGCCTTGACTTTTCCTTCCTGCTCCACGTTAAATGCTGCCCTTTTTGGGGTCATAAAAGTAATGTTCTATTCCCCTACAATGAAGTGTAATGGAATTTGACTAATTCCTAGGCATTTAGAATTGGAACACCGAGTATTTGCTACATCCTGTATCTAATATTTGGAAGCTTTGGTTCTATTAACCCCCATGTATTATAAATCAATGCTTCAGAACAAGGGCAACTTCTAGTAAACACATTTCACTTTCTCCTGGGCTTTGCCTGGTGGTAGAGGCATAGCAAGTATGTGACTATTTAAATGACGGCAGTCCCTTCTGAAGAGTGCATAGTTACAGTGCTTCTAGTGGCTATTCGAACACAAGTGTATTCTGTGATTTCTTTCATCAGGGCAAGGGCCTATATTAAAGGTCTAGGATACCAGTGGAACTGGATAGGTTCAGACAGCCCCTCAACTGTGTACTTTGCTGCTAATTGACTATTCTATTATGGGTCTGCTGGGATATTTATTTTCGGCCAGTGAGTTTTGATATACTAACTCATAAATGCCATCTACCCAGCTTCACCCTCCCATGTCAGTGCATTGCAGATGACGTGGCTGTGCCAGTAACTGATATCGTTACTTGAACTATGAAACTGTTCCAGGTGTGGGATAGGTTAGCTAATTGGACCTGCCTCCACCTGAAAATGGAATATAATTTTTCTTACTATGATGACATGGTCAGTGAACCCATGAAAAATTGTTCACATGAAACCCCTGAGAAGTGAAACCACCAAGGTAGCATAAAGGTTATATCATCTATAGCAGTAGGTGTTGACTAAAACAAAAATAAATCACGCTGGGATAGATACCTTTTCTAATTTGAACCAAGAATACACTTTTTTTCTGCCGAGTTGCATACTCTTGAGAAATGAGGACCAGTTACTCAACTGGTGCAAATATGTATCGCTCTACCGAATTTAAAGCAACTGCATCTCATCATCCTATTCATGGCCCAAAGAACAATGTTTACAGCCTTGTTCTTGACCGCAGCCTTGACTATACCAAATAAAATTACTAGAAGAGAGCACCACATGCCTTTAAGCAAGGGACTTGGTTCAGCTCCATCACAAAATGGTTTCATCTGCAAGCAGCTTACTGTGTTCTGTATATTTCAGCTCTCTTCAGTCTAAGTGCTAAGCTAGGTGAGCTTCAATGCCTGGCATTGATTGAGGATAATGGTATAATATTCATCACATAAACCTGGTGGAATGAAGATAATCAATGGGACATGATCATTCCGAGGTACAAAATATATAGGAATGACTGAGTAGGTTGTGCTAATGGGAAAATATTTCAAGGAAATCATCAAAAGAATCAAATAGAGGAAAAATCTTAAATAAATCAAACTTTACCATAGCATCTATATGGACAGAAATTCCATGCTTGAATACTAAGAATATAACTGTAGGAATATACTACCGACCAGCTGACCAGGATGGTGACAGTAATTGTAAAATACTCAGAGAGAGGTTTAGAGAGGCTACAAATACAAAAACCCAATAATGAAGGATTTTAACTATCCCCCTATAGGCTGAGTATATATCACCTCAGGACAGGATGCAGAGATAAAAATATTAAGTACATCGGTAGCAGGAAGCCTGCCAAAGAATCTATGGGGCCAGTGGATGATCAAAGTGCTTAAGGGTCACTCAAGAAATACAGGGCCACTGCAGAGAAGCTGACTGAATTCTTTGCCTCGGTCGTCACTGCCACTGGATTCCACAGCCATTCTTTTTAGGTGATGTATCTGAGGTGCTGTTGCAGATTGAGGTGTCAATAGAGGAGGATTCGGAGCAACTTTATAAATTAAACATTAATGAGTGATTAAGACCAGATGGTATCTCAAGAGTTCTGAAGGAATTCATATGAAATTGCAGAGCTACTTTCCATGATATGTAACCTATCACTTAAAATAGCCTATGTATGAGATTATTGGAGGATAGCTAACAGTGTGCCAGTTTGTTTTTAAGAAGGATCCAGAGGTAATCCTGGCAATTACAGGCTAGTAAGCCTAACTTCAATGCCAGGCAAGTTGGTTGAAACTATAGTAAAGTACAGAATGATCATACACATAGATGGACACCATGGCTTTTGTAAAGGGAAATCATGCTTCACCAATCTATTAAAATTCTTTGAGTGGATCAACAAACATGTGGACAACGGTGATCCCACTTGATATAGTGTACATAGACTTTCAGAAAGCCTTTGACAAAGTCCCATACCGAAGGCGCTTAAGCAAAGTAAGCAGTCATGGGATAACGGGGAAAGTCCTCTCATGGATCAGTAAATGGTTAAAAGAGCAGAAAAAAAAGTAGGAATAAATGGTCAGCTTTTACAATGGAGAGAGGCAAATAGCAGGGTCCCTCGATTTGTACTGGGCTCAGTGCCATTTAACAGTCATAAATTATCTTGAAAAGAAAGTGAACAGGAAGACAGCAAAGTTTGCAGACAAAACAAAATTGCTCAAGCTACTTGAGTCCAAAGCTGAATGCAAAAAGTGACAACGGGATCTCATAAAACTGGGTGACTGGGAAACCAAATGACATATGAAATTCAATGTTGATAAGTGCAAAGTAAAGCACATTGGAAAACATAATTCCAACTATATGTAAAAAAATGATGGGTCTATTTTAGCTCAAGAAATAGATCTTGGAGTCATTGTGGATAGTTCTCTGAAAACATCTGCTCAATATGTAGCGGCAGTCACAAAAGGTAACAGAATGTTAGGAACCATTAGGAAAGGGATAGATAATAAAACAGAAAATATAAGGCCACTAAATGAATCCATGGTACGCCCACACTTTTAATACTGTGTGCATTTGTGGTCACCACATTTCAAAAAACATACATTAGAATTGGAAAAGATACATAGAAGTACAACAAAAATGTCTTTTTTACATGAGGAGAGATTAAAAAGATTGGGACTGTTCAGCTTACAAAAGAGATGGCTAAGAGGAGATATGATAGAGGTCTATTAAATCATGAATGGTGTGGAGAAAGTGAATAAGGAAGTGTTGTTTATCCCTTCACATAACACAAGAACCAGGGGTCACCCAATGATATTAATGGACAGCAGGTTTAAAACAAACACAAGGAAGTATTTCTTCACACAAGACACAGTCAGCCTGTGGAACTTTTGTCGCCACGGGTTCTTGTGAAGGCCAGAAGAATGACTATGAGTTTCCTACAGGAATCAGATAAATTAATGGAGGCTAGGTCCATATATGGCTATTAGCCAAGATGGTCAGGGGTGCAACCCCATGCTCTATGTTTTCCTCAACTTCTGACTGCCAGAAGCTGGGACTGGATGACGGGATGGATCACTTGATTGACTTCAGTGTGAGCAGAATTAGGCCAACAGTGAGTGCTTTAGAGACAACAGTTTAAAAAAATAACAATAATCTCCAAAGGGCAAAAGAAGAGAGTTCTGATAGGCTCTTCCCCACAAAAACCTGAAGGCATCTGTTAATAGTGAAACTTGATTAAATAGTTTTGTCTATTCTCTAAATAAATGGTTAATATTCAAAACTACATTAAGTGACTTGAAAGAAAAAGAATATCTAAATGAAAAATAATCAGGGTTCTTTGTGTGTTCCAGACGTAGGTACGGGGAACCAATCATCAATAGATTACTTGTTCCAAGTTGTTTTTCTTGTTGGGGATATTTGCAATTAATGTTAATGTTCTCTCATTCCAAGGCATGAACGTAAGTGTCAGTATTTATAGGTATAAATGGTTAAATGTTGTAGAAAATAATATTGTGGGTATAAGAATGGCCATACTAGGTTAAACCAATGTTTCATCTAGCCCAGCATCCTGTCTTCTGACAGGGCCAATGCCAGGTGGTTCAGAGAGAATGAATAGAACAGGTAATCATCAAGTAAAAAAAGTAAAACAACGAGAGTTCTGTGGCACCTTAAAGACTAACACGTTTATTTGGGCAAAAGCTTTCATGGACAGAAACCCACTTTGTCAGATGCATAATTTAAAAAAAAAAAGGCTTTTTGTTGAAAGAAAAGCATCAGGCTGATTGATGCTGGAGTTCTAAAGGTTGAATAATAAGTAATGCAATTTCTAGAAGGAAAAGCAGTTTTAAGTTTCTCCACCCGAGTTCTCTCCATCATGTGCTGCTTAATGACTGGTGACAGATATTTCTCTAGTGAAATTAGCTAACCAATTCTGATATTCTTTAATAGACTAGGAAATAAAATTATCCATGTCTGCTAGAGATCAATTAATTGATTTGTCTGGTTCTGTCAGAAGCAATCCTTCTGCACCTTCATTCTTAAAACAGTTCAAGATCTGTCTGATGGATTTCCATACCTCAGAATATATCCATAACAGAGGCTGGCATGCCCCCAGGATAAATAACTTTTTGAGTGGCTGATGGGGGAAATAGAGTTCACCGGAAAGGTGAGCAGGGAGCTTAATACTGGGATCCTGACATTGATGTATTTTAAAACACAGCGAACATGAGAGGAATAGTCAGATTTACATTCATAGGCACTGGGCAAATGATTGAACTAATGCACTTGACATCTAAAATTGAAGGCCAATACCTCAGAAACAAAGAGAAGCTTTATGATGATGCATTCATTTTTTTAGTTTAGCAGGAGCCAGTGAAAGCTGTAGGCAGGGTCCTTATGTAATTAATATGAATACTGCCATGCTGGGTCAAACCAGTGGGCCATACTGTTCAGCAGCATATCTGCGACAGTGGCAAGCATCAGCCACAGGCAACATCATCTGTCATCTATGACTGGCTAGGAGATGGTGTCCCATCTTGGAAGACAATGACTAAGACTTAATGCATATCTGTTCCCTAGCAACTGGACTGCAGTGGTTTAATCTACTTGACCACTGAAGCCATCAGAATGCACGAGCACACCTCCTTAGCAATGTAGACTACCCGAGCACATCGGACCCATCTTCTGCTTGTCACACTAGCTCCTTACAGAATATCACATCAAGCTCAAGGTCTCACCTGTTAT
>ML675632.1:8616852-8663184 GCA_007922155.1 Mesoclemmys tuberculata | reverse complement strand
TTAACATTTGGAACATAATTGGGAATTTAATTTAAGTGGAGAATGTTTTTTCAAATGATATGGCTAACCTCCCATGATTAAAAATTAACTTTAGTTCTGTTTAAGCTTGGACTCCACATCTATACACATTTAAAACTTGGCAATATGATTGCAGTAAGTAACATTGGAATAATACTTCTCTACCCCAAAGGGCTGTTGCAAGGATAAATACATTAAAAGACCATGAGGCATTCAGATCCTATGGTAATGGAGGCCCTATAAGTACCTATTATAGATTGTACTTTCCCTCAGATAATTTACTTGATTGGTTCAACTTAATTTTCCCTTCAGGAAACGTCCATTATCGGACTGAGTTTCCTCAGAATGTCAATGTTTGAATGTTTTAACATTTTTTCTTTTTACTTTCTGAATTGATCACAAATTGTACACTGTCAGCAATTGATGCTACGTATTTGATATTCGAGCTGTGCTGTGTAGTTGTGATTGGACACGACGTATTGTTTCTGTTCCCTGATTGAATGAGTGTACGTTACAAGTACGAAGAGGGTTGGAGGAACCTGCTAAGGCCCTGACTCTCTCTCAGGAAGAGGGGACCAGTATAGGGAGAGGTAGCAGAGAAGCAGGACAAAGGCATTTGAAAAAAATGCTTAGTTTCTTCAACAGACAGGTCTTGAGGCATCATTCTTAGAAAAATCAGGCTATTGTCATATACATTTGGTGGGTGAGGAGTTGCCCTGAATTTGTTTCTCATCACATTAACACTCATCAGACTCGTATAATTGCATCTGGGCAAGAATTTTAGGAGTCTTGATTCCTCATTGGGTGTCCCATCTTATCTAAAATATATCATGTCTTCTCTTTACTGGTCTGTCATCAGCTCCATGGATGAGGACACAAAGTAATTATGAATGCGTGTGCCTAATTGTGCATGATGAGGTCATATCTATCTTAGGTACCTATATGGCCCTAGTTCCTGGCCTGTCTGAGTGTTTCATAACCTAATGTACTTGTCCTAACAATGCCTCTGTGAGGAAGGGGCAGTGCCATTAGTACTGAAAGGGAACTGAGGCACAGAGCAGCTGGGTGACTTGCTCAAGATCCCACAGGAAGTCTGTTGCAGAACAGGAAATTGAACTGGAGTCTCCCGAGTCCCAGGCCAGAGTGCTAACCATCCTTCCTTGCTATCCAGGCTAACTCATTTACTGGAAGTTTAAATTTTGCTGTCTGTGAAGAGTTGCTTTTGGAAGTCTGAAATTCAGCTATTCACGAGCAGTGGTGTGGCTGAAATTCAGTGGCGCCAATATGTGCAGAACATGGAACAAAAGGGGATTTGAGCACTGCTGAAGATTAATTTTGATTTGGAGTGAATACCTTTGGAGATGGGGTTGTGGGATTTGCCCAGTTCTGCTTTATAATCACACTGTTATATTTAAAAGTTATAGTTAACTCTGGGAGTCCTGCTCAGAAAGAGCTATGCTCTATCACCTTTGTCCAAACTGAGCAGTCTTTACTCTGTGAGCAATCCCATTGAAGGCAATGGGACTATCTGCAGAGTCAATTACTAAATGTGTGTAATGGTGGTAGAATCGGTCCCCTGTCCCTTAGGATATGGGGTAATTCAGAAGTGTTCCTTCATGACTGGCCGGTTTCACCATAGGATGCTTTTCATCAAGAGGGAGGGATTCTAGTCACTGAGATGTAGTTGGATCAGGATTCAGGATAGCACCAGATCCCTGTAAAGGGGGTAGGTGTGCATCGGCGTGCCCAGTGTGAAGGGGGTGGTGAATAGGGCATGGCTAGGTTGTCTGAGTAGAGGGGTGTCATACGTTGTGAGGGGAGGGGAACAAGTAGAGAGGCAGGGCTCTGCTAGTAGGGTAGGGGGTGGAATGGCGAGGATGAGATGTGAGCCATTGGAATTAGTACGATGAAGGTTGTGTGGGTTAAAATCCACATGGCTTGAGATTCTGCAAAATATGAGCAGGCTCTTTGTCACTATACCCTGCCTCCCCCTTATTAGCCGGGATGGTGCCCAGCTTTATTTCCTGGAGAGTCAGGTTCTATGAATGTCCAAGTGCACTCAGTAGGGAATCTTGGGATTTTATTATCTGTTTATTTCCAGGAGTCAGGTGCAGCAGGGGAAAGCAGGCAAGAGAGGCTAAGTGAGGATTTCTCTGAGACTTTGGGAAGTGGCATTTGGGATTTACTGCAATGAGCTCAATGACTATTAATGCTCACTCAATTAATTGCCGTGATGAGGGAAATACAGAGAGGCCGTGATGAGGGAAATACAGGGAGGAAATACTCCCCTTGAGTCAATTGTTGGGTGTCACCCCTAGTGGCTGCCAGGGGCCTTTCATATCATCTCACTAGAGATTTAAAATCTCTGCCTGAGGGGGTGGGACTGGATGATGAAGGGGGCTGTTTAATGGGATACAGAGTCTTGTCAGTTCTGGGTCAGTGGTTTTCAATCATTTCCGCAGTAGCAAGGTTGAACTCTTACCATCTGGCATATGTGGAGGATATGTGAAATAAGGTGGCGTTCTCAGCCTTATTGCTAAGCATCAAACAGACGTGATAGTGCTTAATTTGGCCGACACACAGGGGATTGAAGGAGGGACCTTGAAAGCAATACACATGAACTTCTACAGCTTGAACTAACGAGACCAGCCCTGTAGCCGGGGCTGTAACAGGACCATATTCTCTGAGGATAGGGCACTGATGGGAGACATGGAACACACTGTAACAGTGGGTTTACACAGACATTACAACTGGCTCTGTTGTTCAAGTCTTCGCAGAGAGGCCAAAAGAATGGGCAGTAGAGATTGAATTCACCTCCTAGAAAGGGGTTCCTGTAAATCTTAGTTGATTCAGATGGCTTGAAGGAAGGGTTGGGGAAACTTGCAGTGCAGGTCCCAGGACTGCATCCGTTCTGTGGTAAACAGGGAACTTCAATCTCCCAGGTTGTCACTTGAGCATCTTTGCCAGCACTGAATGTACTGTTAGAACAGAGTGTTTTTATCCGCTTCGATGGGGATAAAATCTCTCCGGAGCTGCCAATAATCCAATGAGAAAAATAGGTGCAGTTAGATGAAATTCAGTAGTTTTTCAACTTGATTTGTGTGTGCGTAGAGATCTGCGGGTGCAAATGGCGGTGTTCCTGAGAGTTATAGAAGGAAAGAGGACTTGAGAGAAAATGAGAGTGAAAATTGAAAGAACATAGAAGAAAGGCAGGCGGATCTCCTGAAGGCACTGTTTTTTCATGTGGGACAGGTGGGGAACAGGGACATGTGAAGCAAAAAATGAAATGGCTTTGTACATTTATAGCAACAACAGAGTTTATTTTTGCCCAAGATCTTGAGGAGAACAGTTCTGGCCTAGTAACAACTGCAGCTGGCCAGGAACTTTCCATCAGAATTATTTTTGGCTGCAAAATGCAGCTTTCACAAAATCAAAATTCTCTGCTGGAAAATTTCAATTTTTGCCTAAATCTTTTGATTTTTTCCCATTGGTAGAACTGAAACAAAATATTTTATTTCAGGTCATTTTGTTCCAAATCAAATTATTTTGGTTTACTAAACTGACACAATGTTTTGTTTCAAGTTAATTCAACATTAAAGTTTCCGTATGGCAGCGCATTGCCTCCTGGGAGTTTTTGTTCTGGGAATCGTAGGTACCCGTTTTCTCCAGTGGGCCAGGCTCTTTGGCTGGATTACATCTCCCATGATGTCTTCCCTCTGACTGAGCATGGGGTGCATTATAGGACCTGTGGCCTGGCTCATAGAGGGTATCTGCTGCCCGAACTACAGCTCTCATGAGGAAACGTGGCACCAGAGAAAGCTTTTCAATGTTGAGTTGACTCAAAACAAAATAGTTTGGGTCAGTTTGTGACACACTTCAAACCTGGATTCTTTTCTGATGGCACAGGATTCTTTATAAGATACTATGAACACCTTAAATATAGGGCAGAGAGAGGCTCACGGATCTGTATGAAACAGATCAAACTAAAATGTCCCAAACATAGATTAACATGACTGAATAACTTGATTCAACAGCCTAATAACAGTGAGCCGCCTGATTTAAGCTCTTTTGCTTCTTTACAGCAGACAGTGTCCAAGGACTGGCCTAACGCAGAGTAAAACAAGAAGCTGCTACTTATTTTCAGTAACCACATATTCCTCATACTTGGAACCATTTTTTATTTAGACAATAGATGTTTTAGAGCTTGTTAAAGCATAAACGTATAGCACATGCCTGCAATGCAGAGCAGAGACAGGCTCAGGGGTCTCTAAGGATCAGGGCTCAAACAAGTCTACCCTTATACCCCAACAACCCCAGCCAGCAAGAGTAGGGAGTGGGTGTAGAAATTACCACCTCTGGGGAGCAAAGTGGGAGAGTGTCCAAAAAATTCTTCCACTATGAAAATTTGAGTGACCAATGTAAGATCATAGCGCTCCCTTTTATGTATGCCTGGTGAAGTCAACACACTTGCAAACACCTAGAAGATAATAAGGTGATAAGTAACTGTCAGGATGGATTGGTCAAGAACAAATCATGTCAGACCAACCTAATAGCTTTCTTTTACAAGGTAACAAGCTTGTGGATAGGGGCCAAGCAGTAGATGTGATATATCTTGACTTTAGTAAAGTTTTTGATACTGTCTTGCATGACCTTCTCATAAACGAACTAAGAAAATACAACTTTTATGGGGCTATTATAAAATGGGTGCCTAACTGGTTGGAAAACCATTCCCAGAGAGTAGTTATCAGTGGTTCACAGTTCAGCTGGAAGGTCATATTGAATGGGGTCCCCCAGAGATCAATTTGGGGCCTGGTTCCGTTCAATATCCTCATCAATGATTTAGATAATGGCATACAGAATACACTTACAAAGTTTGAGGATGATACCAAGCTGGGAGGGGTTGCAAGTGCTTTGGAGGATAGGATTAAAATTCAAAATTATCTGGAAAACTGGAGAAATGGTTTGAATTCAATAAGGACTAATGCAAAATTCTCCACTTAAGAAGGACGAATCAGTTGCATAATACAAAATGGGAAATGACTGCCTAGGAAGGAGTACTGCAGAAAAGGATCTGAGGATCATAGTGGATCACAGGCTAAATAGGAGTCAATGGTGTAACAATGCTGCAAAAAAGCAAACATCGATCTGGGATGTATTCGCAGGCGTGTTGAAAGCAAGGCATGAGAAGTAATTCTGCTCTACTCTGCACTGATTAAGCCTCCTCTGGAGTATTGGGTCCAGTTCTGAGTGCCACATTTTAGGAAAGATGTGGACAAATTGGAGAAAGTCCAGAGAAGACCAACAAAAACGATTAAAGATCTAGAAAACATGACCTATGAGGGAAGATTGAAAAAAACTGGATTTGTTCAGTCTGGAGAAAAGAACGACTGAAGAGGACATGATAACAATTTTCAAGTACATAAAAGGTTGTTACAAGGAGAAGGGAGAAAAATTGTTCTCCTTAACCTCTGAGGATAGGATAAGAAGTAATCAGCTTAAATTGCAGCAAGGGGGAGTTTAGGTTGGATATTAAGAAAAACTTCCTAACTGTGGTTAAGCACTGGAATATATTCCCTAGGTAAGTTATGGAAACTTTGTCATTGGAGATTTTTAAGAGCAGGTTAGACAAACATCTGTCAGGGATGGTTTAGATAATACTTAGTCCTGCCATAAGTGCAGGGGACTGGACTAGAAGACCTCTCATGAGTCCTTCCAGTCCTACGATTCTGTGAAACTAAAATGAAATATTGTGATTTAGGAATAATAAAACATTTCATTTTGATTGAAAATGCTGGAATGAAACATTGTGCCACTTCAGAATTGATTTTTTTGGAGTGGGGGACTTTTTGTTCTGCAAAAAAACTTCAATATTTCATCATTTTGTCCTTATTTGGGGCACAAAAAGGGGAAATATCAGAATTTCTTGCAAAATGGAAGTTCCAGTTTTCCTTAGACACTGTTGTTGTGACTAGGTCCGAGACTTTTTGAACTGAAGGAGATGTTCTAAGGTTTTTACCAAGGTCAGGTACTTATCTAAATAGCATCTTGTCCTTACTCTATTAGGACCTGACCCTGCAATCAGAGCTAAGAATGGGAGTGCCAGAACTGACATTTTAAAAATTATCCTTTATTGTTTTTAGCACACAAAGAACATTACATAAACACTGTGGCCATCTAGTGAGCCACTAGCTTCATTATCTCTTCAGCTTGATCTATACATCTTTTGAAGGAAGCAAATCATTACCGCAAGAAAACTGCGGTATAAAAGTTTGAATAAGGACAGAAAAATGACCTACCTCCAGCAATGTCTCAACTCCTTACACATTTATTAAAGGGTGCTTTGCTTTTATGCTAGTTTGTACCCAAAGCTATGAGGCAGACACAGATTACTAAGCTTGTCTTTGGTCCATGTTTTGCAGGAGATCTGACTAAATGATCACAATGGTCCCTTCTGGCCTTAAAATGTATGACTCTACAGGTGTCCATATAATGTAAGACTAGATCTTAAACCTTGTTGATCGACTGTGACACTAAATTAGGCCATATTGCCAGGGTTCTCATTTCCCCTGAGACCTAAGCATCTGTGCCTAATTCTTACCTAATTCCTTTTTGCCTGGAGTAGCTTCCCTTTTCCCAGCTTTACTCTGCTGTCCAGTTTCTCTCCGCCCTCCCCTCCTTTTCATCTCCTGCTGTGCTAAGTAGCCTGAAGGGGAAGGAAAGGTCACACTGCTTTCAAAGTAGACATGTAGGCCTTTCTATCTTGGTGGGCAGAAAAAGGCAAGGGCTCCTGAGGTGGGCATGAAAGGAGATGTAAAGAGAACCTGTTGGGGTAATTGTCAGAGAGCTGCAGGAGATCAAAGGGCTGAGGGAGTGGGGGAAAGTTAGAGCATCTAGAATTGCAGGCTCCTGTGGGAAAGAGATAATTTGATGAAAAGGTGTAAGGAAGTGGAGGAATAAAACTGATCGCAGTTGAGGTTTATCTGCATCCAAATGAAAGTCTCCTTTCAAATGCCCTAAGGACTCAATCCTGTAAAGTGGTGAGCACTGGCTGCAATCCAGCAAAGCACTTAAGCACATGACTTTTCACTTGCTTAAAATTACTTCAAGCTTTGCTGCATCAGGTCCAGAGTGCTCAGCTCTTTACGGGATTGAGCCCTGAATCCTGGGCCCAATGCACACCTCTACAGATGCCTGTTCCTGTGCACTTCCGGCAAGATACTGCTGAATCCCTTCAAATCCTGTGGATTTCATTGGGTGTAGAAGGTGCTGAAGACCTCCTTGAGATTGCAGGATTAGGCCCGGACAGCGTTCCTCAAAATTAAAATACGGAAGCAGGACTGCCAAGAATTATGCAAGCATCTTCGGAAAAGTCTGGTAAGAAAGTATTGGAAACAGAGTGATTAATGGTAGCAGGCATGGATTGCAGCACAGGTGGTCATGCTTAGCTCATCTGCTATAGTTATGTGGCACTGCAGCTGTGGTGCATAGAAGAAAATCCATAAGTTGAATATAGACTGAAGTGGAATCTTGTCAATTTTTTTTTAAAATGGAGATAAATGGCTAATGCAAATCTACTTTATGCACAACTGGCTCTTTGCTAATTGCTTTGGCCTGGTTTTATGGGTAAGGCACTGAACTAGCAAGCAGAAGACTTCGTTTCAATGCATGACTGCCACAGACTGTGTGATCTTGGGCAGCTTGCAAATCTCTCTGTTCCTCATCTGTAAAATGGGGATATAATCATCTTTTGTCTGTCTTGGTATATTTAAATTGCAGACTCTCTGGGGTTAGGGAATGTCTCTTACCATGAGTTTGTACAGCACCTTGCACAATGGAGCCTCCCTCTGGCCTCAAGGCAGTTCTGTAATAAAAATAACAACACTTGCACAATGTAGTTCTCTGAAGCATTTCCACATCCAACATAGTCATGAGGATGTGCTCGTTTGACATTGTTCTCATGAACATTTCAGCTCACTGCAAATGTTACTTCAAATCTTAAATCTTTCAAAAAGCACCCAGAAAACCAGAGTCCCTTGAACATCATTTAGCCTAAACATATTCATTATGAGGGCATGAACGGTTGCTGGAAAAAGTAATAATTTGGGCATCTCTGGTATGGAAGGTTATTTATCCATTCTTCCATCCTTGGCATTAAATAATATTGATGGTGATGCTTCCTTGATTTTCATTTTGTTTAGCTTGTATTTAAAGTGGTTGGTTTTTTTGTATTGTTTTGTTTTTTAAGATTCAAGACTGGATGTCCTTCTGAGAGATATGCCATACTTAGCCACACATTTTGGGGCTGGTTGCTGAAATCACTGGGTGATACTCAATGGTCAGTGTTATGCAGGAGGTTAGACTAGCTGCTCACAATGGTGTCTTTTGGCTTTAAAATAACATCGCTCCATGAAAAACATAGCTGGGAACTATCTGAGTGTCATACACTTGTGGTGTGTATCCTGGTCTCCTCTAGGGGCTGGTCCATGTGGAATATAATATACTGTTGCCAGCTAATGAAGTTTGCCCTTTAATTCAAGTGGTAGATATCTGCTCTTTGATGCTGAAGATTCTGTTCTCTGAGGACCCATGTGGGGAGTTGTTTTATGGAGTCATTTGAAGACCCTCAGAGCGCTCTTTACAGGGAGTAATTCTCCTGCTCTTCCTTTGCCCGCAAGTGGTGGCTTTGTTTTCTTATAGAATAATGCATAGCCTTAGGTCAGTGCAAAACAATAACTCAATGGAGAGATCTGCTGACATGATCTGTTGGCAGGCAGCTCCCTCCATTTTTTAAAGAGCTATGGAAGCGCTGGGTTGAATTGAGTGGTAGTGTACAGTCCGTTTGTTTGAAGCATGTGTTATTCTCATACTTGTTTATTAAAATTTACAGTCCAACTCAGAGCTACATCTTGAATCTTGCTGCACGTGAGAAGGTCCAAAGTACGAGGTTGCCATTATGCAGCTCATGGTACAACGATTAATCAAACTGATTGACGGTCCTTTTAGAGCATTCATCACCGTGGTGTCTGTTTGGCTACAGAAGCTACAGGATCTAATAGTACTGCATGTGTTTTGATGTTTCACTAGTGTTAACGCACCAATAGTATCTTTGAAAGAACATTAGGATTTACCATACTACCTAGACACCATTGATTCATCAAATCTGGTAACTTGCTTTTGGCATTGTTCACTCACTAATGCTTCAAAAGAAAGTGGAATTCTCCCATAATATATATGGCCAATTTAGCAGTATTGTATGAGAGTGGGATGGGGAGAAACAAGTTTAAAAATAAGTAGAACAATACTTATTCTCGCTAACCAAGATGGACTGAAACAGAGAAAAGGCAAAGGAGAAACCAATAAACCATGATAGAAGCCAGCTATTTAAAACACTTGAACTAGATTCGCAGATCCCAAGGGCAGAAGAGACCACCGAGGTCATCAGATCTGACCTCCTGTATCACACAGGCCATAGAACTTCCTCCGTTAGAGCCAGTCAGGAGTTTTTCGATGATGTGTTTTTCTGGCAATATGTCGAAAATAAAACATTTTGTGGAAATGTGTCGGTTTTCACAAAACTTTGGTCAGGGAGTTTTCTCAGGTCCAGAATGGACGTTCTGGTCAAAATGTGAATGAGGGAGAGAGAGACCTAACCCACTGGTTAGACCACTCAGCTGGGGTCTAGGAGACTGGATTCTAAACTCTGCTCTGAATCAGGCAGAGTAGAGATTAAACTGCAATTTGCCACATCCAGATGAGTGCACTAACTATGGACTATTGGCCATCCTGTGCTCTCAAGCTCTGTTTTTTCATGACCAATTTCAAAGGGTCTCAGGTTCACCCTGATGTAGAACAAAAACCAATTCTAAAATCTCTTTTTTTTGCAAAACAAAATTCTTGGGGTTGTTTGGCTAGCCCTAGTTGTTACATCTAGTGTTTGTAGAGTCCTAGGAGTTAGAACACACTGTTAATCTGGTTCCCTGAAAATGCAGGACTAGTCAGAGGTGAGCAATGTGGGCTAGCAGAGACAGGACACTGGTTGGGGACTAAGGAAATCTGTGTTCTAGCCCCTGACCTGCTCCGTGATCTTAGGCAAGTCATGTCAGTTCTCTGTTTCTTCTCCCACTCTTTATTTAGACTGTAAATTCTCTGGGGCAGGGACTTCCTTTTGTTATGTGTATGTACCATGCCTGGGTACATCACTAAAGGTTTAATGGTAATATCAATAATAATAATAGTCCTGATTGTGAATTTGTTGGTGCTTACTAGTCAGAATACATGCCCTGCAGGGATGTGCAATGGGGCAGAAGGAGCATGAATCCACTCCCTTGCATTCTTGAGTGGGTGCTAGTCATCGTCACAGCCCTTGACTTGCTCTGGTCTATCAAAAGGACGAGGCAGAGCCAAGGTTGTGAGCCCCTAGACACTGGCTTGCGCAGCTGGGCTGGCACAGGGTGGATTTCATGCTGAACTCTCTCTAAGAGTATTGCAGAGCCTGCTCTACGCTCAGTGCTCCTAGAACATTGTGCCGGGGTATGGCACGGCCTGTAGGGGCTCTTGCAGAGGGTGTGATTACACACCACAATCCTCGCCATGAAGGGTAGACCAGTTTAAAAAACAAGGGAGAAAAGGTCCCACCTGCGTCAATGGAGGCCCTCAGGGAACCATCAGTGCTCCAACTTATTTTATTTTATACCGTAACTGAAAAGGCAACTGATGCTTATGGCTAGTGAAGATGCACACAGCCTATGGGAAGGCACATTCACTGTGTCTGTGTAACCCATGTGGGCTGTTTCAAAGCTGGCACTTGCATCTCTCATTCCAAACACGGGGGCTTTCAAGTTGGGGAGGGGGTGCCTGCCTTTACGTGCTGAGACAGAATTTCTAATGCATGAGTGATGAATTAAGTAGTGGCCTGTTGTGATATCTTGTTGACCATGATACCTGGCCAGTGTAATCTTTACTGAAATGCATTCATTTTTTTCAGTTCACAGTATGGGTGTCACCCTTTATTTAAAATGAATCCATGTGAACCAAGGATGTACCGCATTATGGGCAGGAAAACACCCTTCAGAAATGCAGAAACTCTAAGATGTGAAATAATGATGCCTGCCTCTCACCCTGCGCTTTTTCACCAGTAGACCTCAAAGGAGGGCAGTAGCATTAACCTCATTTCACAGGTAGAGAAACTGAGGCACGAGGAGGCGACGTAACTTAGCCAAGATCATCCAGCAGGCTAATAGCAAAGCCAGGATTGGATCCCTGAGAGCCTACGTCGCAGTCTCATACTCTGTCTGAACAAACCAAGCGATTTTAGCTTCCTCTGAGAAAGGTCCCTGATCATCCTAGTAGCCTCCTCTGCACCTGTTCCACTTTGAATTCATTTCTTTGGAATCCTAGAATCATAGAAGATGAGGGTAGGAAGGGAACTCAGGAGGTCATCTAGTCCGACCCCCTGCTCAAAGCAGGACTAACCTCAACTAAATCATCCCGGCCAGGGCTTTGTCAAGCCGGGACATAAAAACCTCTAAAAATGGAGATTCCACCACCTCCCTAGGTAACCCATTCCAGTGCTTCACCACCTTCCGAGTGAAAAACTCTTTCCTAATGTCCAACCTAGACCTCCCCTACTGCAACTTGAGACCATTGTTCCTTGTTCTGCCACCACTGAGAACAGCCTAGCTCCATCCTCCCTGGAACCCCCTTTCAGGTAGTTAAAGGCTGCTATCAAATCCCCCCTCACTCTTCTCTTCTGCAGACTAAACAGGCCTAGTTCTTTCAGCCTCTCCTCATACATCTTGTGCTCCAGCCCCCTTATCATTTTTGTTGCCCTCCGCTGGACTCTCTCCAACTTGAACACAGGTGATCCAGGTTGTACACAGTATTCCTCACCAGTGCCTGGCTGATGGCATTAATACTTCTCTACTTTTACTGAAAATACCTCTTCCTTTGTTCTGAATTTGTTTCTTTTGTGTGATGTTTATACTTTTAGAGCCAGTCCAAATGTTCTGACTGAAACTTTTTCAGTTTGAAAATGGTGGGGGTTTGGAAACAATTCGGTGTCAGCAACAAGGTTTTTATTTATTTAGGTATTTATTTATTTGGGGGGATATATACGTTCAACACAAAACCAATTGACATTTGGTTTCTTGTTTGGTTTAGTTTGAATTTAGAAAACCCAAAACTTTCAGTTCTTGGATTATTTACATCCCCCCCTCTTCCCATCACAGTGTGAGCTGGTCCTTCCAGAAGCCATGGGGGCTCAGCCCCACTTGTGCTGGATTTAGCTCATTTCTTTAAGTGAAGTGAATGAAGGCAATGATCTTGTGACGATGGGATCAGCTGAGCAAGAACAAGGCCTGCTGGGAGATATAAGGGCAGCCTGAGCTCAGCCAGGAAAGAGATTTTGGGAGCGAGCGCTCCACTGAGGAGCACTCACACAACCTGTCAGGACCAGGATGTGAGCAGTCTGACCTAGTGGTTAGAGCTGGGGGGGTCAGAACTGGAATCAGGAGCCATGGGCCAAGCAAGGGTCAGGTATAGTGCAGCAACAAGTCAGGAAGTCTGTCAGTTGCCCAAACAGTGTCTCCTTTTGGTTTCAATAGTGTCACCTTTTGTAACATTTATGTTGAGGACCATGAGGCGACACTTTGATTGATAAAACCAAACTTTATTTAAAAAAAAATGATTAGTCAAGCAAATAAGCATGCAGTTACCACTTACACAACACTCCAGTTACACTTCCACTCAGGGATAGTGGGTGATCAGAGTAAAGAACAGCTTTATCATCTTGCAGTGTAACGGTACCTTTGGATGCTAATTGGGGCTCTCCCCACAGTTTAGGATAAATACTCCTTTTATACTTCATGATAATACTAATTAGCATTAAGCTACCCTTTACCATAATTATATTTCTGCCATCTTCGTATTGGCTCTTTACATTACAGGTTATTTAACATCTGCACCAAAGTCCTTCCCATACTGTCACTATAGATAGCATTTTAATAAAACATTCACACTTCTTAAAATCACTCATGAAAAGCCTTGCTCAAGCCAGTTATAACCAAAATATAATGGGACCATAACCTTGGGTCATGTCTTGCTAATTCTTAAATTCCTATAACCCTCTGAATCCAACTTATCATTGGCATTTCTCACACTAACTTCAGTTTCCCACGCTCCTTTTCACTTAGGCCCCAAACCTAACTTCTCTTATTTCTTAACCTAAATGATCCTATAGGTTAAAATAGTATGGGTGGGCCAATCGGGGGGCAGTCATCAACCCCAAACAGTATCCTCATGGGTGATGCATCTGGGAGGGAGTCAGAGTTTTGCTAGCCCCTCACTTCCAGTAGTTCTCAGGTGGCTGCCCAGTGAGAGTTGCCTAACAACCCATGGGCCCCATTTTGAGACCATTTGGGCCCTGTCGCAGACAGGAAAGGATTGGTGAGGCAGCCTATGCTTGGGACCATATAGGAAGAGTCACTGGGAAGGAGAGAGAGGGCAGTTTAAGTTATGAAGAAAGCCTAATTGTTTAGGACCCCAGAAAACAAGAACTATAGTAAAGGGTGGCCATGGTTTTCCCCCTGTGTTGTTATCTTGTTCAAGGGGAAGAAGAGAATGATGGGAACAGAGGGGGACTGATAGCTGAGTCCAGCAGAAGGGTCTGCAGACTGTTGTGCAGTCAAAAAGACCCTTGGAGAGCTGAGCTGGGTAAGTGTGTAGGGTGGAAGATTGGTTTTGTTTCCTTTATGCTTCTAACTTTGAAAGGTGTAAACTCAGGGTGTAGCTGGAAGGCGAAACCACCGTAGTGCTCATAACACTGAAGCTCATGCATAAGGGCACCATAGCTCTGTGGATGACTGCTGAGAGGGAAAATTGAGGTAGTAAATGAGCCTGTTGTCCAGGTAAATCCCCCTCTAAATTCCTATTTCTCTCTCTCTTTTACTTTTCTTCCCTTTTTTCACTGGAAATGGTGGGAAGGAATAAAAGAGAGAGCCTGATTGTTGCGTGAGGGGGAGGAGATACCATTTTTTGGGGTGGGGGAGAGTGTTGAAATCTGGAATAAAATACATAATTTGTTTCAAATTATTTAATCAACAGAAATAGATCTGATCCCACTGGGGTTTTCCAGCTCTGTCTTCTGAAAGGAGGGTGTGTCCACAGGGTTGAGGATTTCCTCAAAGTGCTCCTTTCACTACTCAACAGTCTTCTCAGTCGCGGTCAGCATTTCATCTCCCTTGCTGAGAAGAGCCTGGGCAACATCCCACTGACCCCTCCTGAGGTGACAAATGGTTTGCCAGAACACCTCTGAGGTGTCTGGTAGTCATTCTCCATGGTCTTTCCAAATTCTTCCCAGGCCTGGGCTTTTGCTTCAACAACAGCCACTGCTGCAGCGCTCCTAGTCAGCCAGTTCCTCTCAGTCATATCAGGGGTCTGGTTCATGAGCATTTCTCAGGAGGCTTCTTCTTCACTTTGACAGCTTCCCTCACCACTGGTGTCCACCAGCGGTTCCAAGGGTTGCCACAATGAGAGGCACCAGCC
Source organism: Mesoclemmys tuberculata (assembly GCA_007922155.1). NCBI lineage: Eukaryota > Metazoa > Chordata > Testudines > Chelidae > Mesoclemmys > Mesoclemmys tuberculata. The sequence continues at coordinate 8,648,625 of ML675632.1, read as the reverse complement.
GCCTGCAGGTCACAGCTTTTCATGGCTGCCTCAACAATTAAGGCCCTGAACATGGTCCACTCAAACTCAATGTCCAAGACCTTGCCCGGAATGCAGAAATTCTTCCAGAAGTGGGAATTAAAATCTTTCCTCACAGGGTCCTCCACCAGATGTTCTCGGTTGATCCTCACTGAGCATTTGTGAGATTAACTGGCAGATTGGTGTGGCAGCAGAAGTGATGCAGGCACTGTACTGATCTGTGGTGATGAAGCAAAAGCAGAGTTTTCAGTTTACAGGTCAATATATGTCCCCATCCTTACCTAAAGTAATGAACTTTGGGTAATGACTAAAAGGATGAGATTGCAGATACGAGTGGCAAAAATGACATTTCTCGGCAGGTTGGCTAGGCTGACTCTCCGAGATAAAGTGTGTGGCACGGCTATTTGGGAGAACCTCAGAGTAGAGCAGCTACTTCTCCAGATCAAGAGGAGTCAGCTGAGGTGGTTTAGGCACCTGATAAAGATGCCCCCTGGTAGGCTTCCTTTGGAACTCTACCGGGCATGTCCTACAGGGAAGAGGCCTCAAGGCCTACCCAGGACATGCTGGAGAGATTATATCTCCCGTCTGGCCTGGCAACTCATGAAAATCCCCCGGACGGAGCTGGAATCTGTTGCAGAGGAAGGGGAGGTCTGGTCCTTCCTACTCTCCATGTTGCTGCCGTGACTCTCACCAGGAAAAGCAGCATAAAAGAAAAAGAAGAAATTATTTAATTTAGAAAGAAAATCTGATTATATTTTTGGCCAGCCCTATTTACATTCTCCAGTACACAGAGGTCAACATCTTCAGAAATGGAGATGTGTAGTGCCGACAAAAAATGGCAGGTCCATGTCTAACCACGTGGCTGGAACTTCAAACTAGGCACCTAAATCGATGGTTTTGCAGGTGTCATTAAGTAGCTACCATATAATTTCACTCAAATTGGGGCATGGAGACTAAAATATTATCACCTCAGTATTATCACCCCAGGCACAAATGAGGCCTTTTGGCTGGGAGGAACAGTGGGAAGCTTGTGCTGACATTGCCTAAACTCTACATGTTTGTAGAGGTGAAATTCAGCCATTTGCAGAAGGACAGAATGAGGGCCATGCCTCAATTAAGTATTAATTAAGTCTTACTTTAAAGGCTTTAATGGGACTTAATTAGTTCATAGTCCTTGAACTGGCTTCTACAAAGGGGTGAATTTCACTGTGGAGGATTAGGGGACCACCATCTCCAGTGTTTCCAGGCTGGCACTTTCCACTTGTTTTAATTTAATAAAATCAGTTATAAAATATTATACTGAACTCTTAAACAATTGCAAATGTATGTACAAACATATAGATCTTTACTTAAAATAAAAGACTTGTACAAACCTTTCTGTTTTTGCCAGTACTACGTATATGCTGTATGATGGATATAGGGGCATATTCCAGAGCCTGTTGAAGTAAATGGAGAGAATCCCATTGACTCTGTGTTTTTCATCAGGCTCATGGATGGTTTGGATTCTGTTTGTTGCATTACAACCAGAAGACTTATTGCATTCTGTTCTTCTCATATCTGATTAACTAAAATTCAGGCAGAGCAAATTATCACTAGTGATGGAGTTATGTGGACTCCGGTACCAAATTCCTTTTAGGTTGATCCATGGCCCTGCCATTTCTCATTTAAAATTTTGATGATGTATAAGCCCTCATTATTCATTTGGTTTCCCTCAAATGCATTCTCTTGCTCCTCTTGCAGCCTGCTATTCTTCTGCACATTCAGAGAATACACTTGAGTAATCTGTCATTGACAAAAGACAAGGCTTGCTGTCAAACCACTTTAGTAGCATACTGTCAGGGTGATGACAGTGTGATCACAACTGTGTTTCACATGGTGTCCTGCTGGATGATAAATTCTTCTGGGTTGAGAGAGAAAAAAAGCCAGCTCCTTCCACTGTTATTTTTGCCCTGTTTAAATGTCAGTCCTTTTAATCCTGGTAGTGACAAATATAGAAAAATGTACTTGCTATTAAATAAATACTTAGTTGGGTAAATTGCTTCTTAGATGCTCTGAATACCTACCTGTTTAATACATTCAGCAGTATTGTTTTTATTAAAAGGATGCTGACGGTGCTCATAGAAAAACGTGGAGAGTTTATAATAGCATTGCTTAGTCCTGAATCTAGCTGTGCAAAGTTCATACTGAGGCCATGCAAACCTCGTCAGCCGTCAGGTTCTTATTTCAGCAGTCCTGAACCCTGCTGACAGGGGTACTGTAAAGTTCAGTGACTCTTGGTCCAGGACCTTCTTTCACCCATGACTATCTCCCCGCTCCCACTCCAACCCTTCAGTCATCTTCTGAGAGCGAGGCCTATAATCTTTTAGGATTGTGTCTCTTCCTCTCCGGGGCGTGTCTCAACCCCAGGTTGCTAAAGGATAGTAGAAGCAGCAGCAGTTCAAGAGATGCCCTGCAGAGTTCCTAAAGGCTCCGTGGCACTTTTGGGAAGCTCGGGATCACACTTCCTAATCTGTATAAAAGTGGAGTACTGAAGAACCCAATGAGGAAAATACAAATCCCACACGATTACTGGCTACATTCTCCAGAACAGGCCAAAGATACTGGTCCTCCCAAAAACCAACAGATCAAACAATAATGAGGTCAAAGCATGGATTACTTTAAAAAAAATAAAAGCACTTCCATGCCTTTTTGACCCTTCCTTGCTTCTGAATGCATTCTCCAATCTGTCCCAGACATTTTGGAAACGTTCTGTCCTCAGATAATATGGATGATTTATTTGTATTGCAGTAATCCCTATAGAAGCCCCAATCCGGATTGAGGGACTGTTGCACTAGGCACTGTATGAACACACAGTAAATGACAGGTCCTGCCCTGAAAAGTTTTTAATCTCCATTACGCCTGTGAAATATCAGATGAATTGGTTTATTTATGTCAGTATTAGGGAGATAAAGAACAGTAATGGAGTACACTCCTGTATTCACACCTTCCGTAGTATTGTAATAATCTTTGCATGAGGTGTGCCTTGTAAGGTATCATTTGAAAACTCATAATTTGCTGGTCAGTATGGTCTTATTGTCCTGATAAAAAGTGTGTGGCAACATTGTATGTGAAGTTATAAGATTTCTCTATATGATGTTCTTAACACATGTTCCAAACCCCACAGCTCTGCCTATTCAGAAGTTGGCAAATTGCTCTGTCATAAACAAAGGAATGTGTGCTTTGTCTTAATTTGCATTTAAGCAGTAAACAGAGTCATGAAGCAGGAAGGGAAAACAAAGGACATTCAAATAAGTGAAAAAAAAACAGCAGGGAACATCCTTCTACATAGAATCTTTGTCGCCTGTGTCTCAGCTGGAAATGTTTTTCAAGAGGGGTACTGAAACTATAAAAAGGAGGGACAAACACTTCAGGGACACCTGTCTTTCTCCCTACTTACCTCATTGTCCACACCAAAGAAGACAAAAAGAAAGAGTCACTGGACTCTGGGGGAGATGTTCTGATCTGGATGATGAGGTAGATTGCAGCCTCAGCAAGTTTGCAGATGACACTAAGCTAGGGGGAGTGGTAGATACCCTGGAAGGACCTAAACAAATTGGAGGATACAGAAGGACCTAAACAAAATGGAGGATTGGGCCAAAAGAAATCTGATGAGGTTCAACAAGGACAAGTGCAGAGTCCTGGACTTAGGACAGAAGAATACCATGCACAGCTACAGACTGGGGACCAATGAGTTAGGCAGCAATTCTGCAGAAAAGGATCTGGGGGTTACAGTGGATAAGAAGTTGGATATGAGCTGGATGGAGCTAGGCTGTTTTCAGTGGTGGCAGATGACAGAACAAGGAGCAATGGTCTCAAGTTGCAGTGGGGGAGATCTAGGTTGGACATTAGGAAAAAGTTGTTCACTAGGAGGGTGATGGAGCACTGGAATGGGTTACCTAGGGAAGTGGTGGCATCTCCATCTTTAGAGGTTTTTAAACCGTGGCTTGACAAAACCCTGGCTGGGATTATTTAGCTGAGGTTAGTCCTTCTTTGAGCAGGGGATGGACTAGCTGACTGCCTGAGGTTCCTTCCAACTCTAATAATCTATGATTCTATGAAATTTGGTTAGTAGTCTTCTGAAGAATGTTGTGAGAAAGTTTGCTTTCCAACTAAGATAGTTTCTTAAGTAGATACTAGTAAGTGTTTTATCTTTATTTTTCTTGTAACCATTTCTGACTTTTATGCCTCATTATCTGTACTCACTATCCACCTACTGGTATTTCTTTGTAGTTAATAAACTTGTTTCATTGTTTTATCTAATCCAGGGTGTTTAAGATTAAGTGTCTGGGTAATTCTATTAAAAGATAACAAACTGGTATGTTATTCCCTTAAAGGAATAACAAACATAATTTATTCATATTGTCCAGAAGAGGGCTGGACTGTACGGACATGCATTTCTGAGGAAAATCCAGGACTAGGGGTATGTTGGGATCAAGGCTGGTGAAAGCCAGGGGGTAATTGGCAGGCTGCAGTTACACACACAGGTGCTCAGGGTGTGGCTTGCATGCTGAAAGGATTTTTGTAAGCAGCCCAGGTGGGAGTTGCTTCAGCAAGTCATTGTAAGGCACCAAAGATTTCAGGACAGGGGTGTCACAGCCTCTCACTAGTGTGCAACTGTTGCGCGAACAGCTGTTTTGCACCTTGTATCATTATATGAAGCTGTGCAAAGTAAAGTTACATTCCATTCTAATTCCAGTATAACGTGATAAAACATGATAAAACACGTTATCAGTTAATGTCTGCGTACTAAAGAGTCTTACTAATTTGTGGCAACCATCAGCTGTGTCTAGTATATCATCAGTATTTTAATTTAGAAAGGTAGTTTGGATTTTGCTGATAGTGCAAGCAACCTGTTAGCAAACACATTACTTTATACGTTCACTATGGTTAAACACCTTCAGATCAGTTCTCACCTCACATACCCCAGGATAAATGAGGAGTACCTCGATGGCAGTCAGTGGTCCTACAGCTATGTAAAACCAGTGTAAGGGTTCCCAATTGTGCATCAGCAAAAGGGGTGCAGGGTGTAGGGCATGAGTGCGGGGGGTTTAGGAAGCTTATGACCAATAAATGAAGCATCGGCTTCTCACAAGCAGGCCTTGCCTACATCTAGAGCCAGTGGAGTGCCAGGGGGCAGTGATGATGTTGAGGTGCTCAAGGGTCTATGCAGATCCTCAGGGATTTTCCATATTTGGGCAGCTGGGCCAGAACCCTTTTCTACCGGGAAGGGTTTGAGCAAACCCGACTCTTTGCATGGGGATCTCAGTGAGGGAACCCCAATGGAGATCCACAAAGTCCCCTCCTAGAGGTTTTAACATGGGTGGGTATGATCTGGTCTTAAAATCTTTTCAAAGGGTTTTAATAAACAGTATCTAAATACACTAAAGTACTTCCACCAACCTATCCACCACAGAATAGAGCAAAGGGGCACAGTTTAGGTTTGATGGGTAATTGTAATTGGGGTGTGGAGGGTGTAATGGAAATTATATGTCAATTTGGTGCTGTCTGGCTTCCTGAACTTTTCATTTCCAGATAGTCATTAAAAAAAACAAACCAAAAAAACCACACAGACACACACTAAACGTAATAGTTTTGTAAAGAGTGTAAATATGATCTGTGGATGCTAGCTGGCTGGACTCCATTGACAAACCCTTTCTACCTATAATTATCGTTTATTTACTTTCAGAGGCACTAACTGAAGCCAAGGTCCCATTGTGCTAGGCATTGTACCTACATATTATAAGAGACAGAAGAACATGTGAATGGCCATACTGGAACAGACCAGAGGTCTGTATCCTGCCTAGTATCCTGCCTTCTGACAACGGCCAGTGTTAGATGCTTCATAGCCCTATCATATCTCCCCTTAGTTGTCTTTGATAGTTTGGATATATCTGCCCCCAAAGTATAATGTAAATAGACTAGGCAAACAATAGGAGAAGAAACACAGACACATAAGTGAAATGACTCCGCCAAGGCAGGGCAGTGACAATTGTGAACAGAACCCAGGTATCCTGAAATACTGGGCAGGACCCTGTTAATTGGACTGTGGTCTTCTTATTCCTGGCTAATGAAAATTTTTTTTTGTTTCGGGAATATTCGTATATGTTTATATACAGAGGTTGTGTGCATATATATGCAAATTTTCTACAAAGTCTTGTAGTGCACTTAACTCTCAGGCAAAATTTCCATGGCTATCCTCTCACATTCTGTGGCCAGGTGCTGTCCTGATAAGTGTAGCACAAGATTTGGCCCACTGAAAGCTAATAATTAGTATGCTAGCAGACCAAGACCTGACAATGCAAATACATAGAGAGTTGCCTTGTTGTTAATAATAATTATAATATAAATAGAAGCTTGTTAGCCGGGGGAGGGAAGGAATGATAAGGGAGTAGGATAATTTACAAATGTGTTTTTTCCTGTTTTCATTTGTGTTCACTTTTCAGTGCATCCTGTTTGATGGTGCTGCATAGCGTCATGGACACTTACCCACTCTTCTTTTCTTAAAGCAAGCTTTTCTGGTCATACCTCTTGTCAGTCAGATACTGGGCTTAATCCTCTCACCTGGGGTAAATCAAGAGTAACTCCCATGAAGTCACTGGAATTAAGCTTGCATAAAGCTTATGTGAATGAGAGGAGAATCAGGCCCACAATAGTTAGCAATCCAATCCATCTTAATATTATAGCTGCATATTTGCTCTCTGCACTAGTGTGAATGTCCATTGTGTGTTCTAACTGGTTTTCTCATGTTGAATAGAGTAGGCATCCGTATAACAGCACTTCTTTTTCCAATCCTCTCTCTAGATATTACCAGATACGAGCAGGGCTGAAACTTCCATCCCGGATTCCCCATAGACTGGCTGCAACAATTGTAGAACAAACAGGTGAGACATTCTAAGGAAAGTGACCTGACAGAGCTGGGTTCACTTGTTCAGCTGGGGGAAAACAGAGTAAGTGAAAGATAATCCTAAATTTTAAAGTGGGAATCTGAGTTTAGATCCAGATCTGAATTTCTCCTGAAGGTCAAGGACATTTAGAGTCTGTGTTCTGGTGTGACCTGTTAAAGAGCTAGGCTTGAGTTCTGAAGTTCGAATCTGTTACCAGACCTCATGGCGTGTGTGAGATGCAAAGCCAGATTACATTTCTAAGGTAATTGAAAATGTGAATGAAACAACTCTCCTGCCTGCTGCACATGGGAATGAGCAGTTTGTGCTCAAGGAAATGGCATGTATAGTAATGGTTGAAAGGAGGTCAGATAAGCACCCCAAATTCAAATGCTTCTCTTCAATTCATCTGGGCCAGCTGGACCCCAATAGGCTGCAGAATTGGGTTAGGAATGGCAGAACAAAAATGAAATCACCCAGGTAAAAGCTTCCCTATGGTTTTCTGGCAATGGGAATTCTTCATTTCCTGCCTGCAGCTATTGGGTAGTGGTCATCACTTGGCCACGTTGCACGACAGCGGTCATGGCATTGCAGCAGCTGCTAAGGTGATGGCAATAGTTTATATAAAATATGACCATAGTGGAAGCTTGTGACACAGCCTGCCTAGAGCACGGAGAAAACCTAGCAGCAGGACTACATTTTAAATCGAACTTTGCCCTCCAGTTATGTAAAAGAATATAACGTCATACAGTTCCACGTTGTAAACCAAACGAACGAGCGTATTCTCCAGGATTAATTACTTCCTTCTTGCCTGTGTCTTCATTTCATTGAAGGCAACCCTAGCATTTCCTTCCTCCTAACATTTGTACAGGCCTGAAAGACAAGTGTGCCTGCAGCATGTTCATCTGCCTCTAAAAACCCTTACGGTATGTCTGCACTGCAGAGAGAAGTCGATTTCTTTTAAATCGACTTTCACCCACCGCGTTTTAGAAGTTGCAGGAGCGGGATCACACCATGCTCATTGCGTCGGGGGATGCGTCCCCACTCACCGGGCTTGGGTCGACAATCAAAGCACCATGGGTAGCTATCTCACAGTGCAATTAGCCGCAGAAGCTTTTGGGATGGTTGTCGTCCCCCCACAATGAAACAGACTCCCTCCCCCCCTTCCTTCTTGTCCCAGTCCAAACAAACAGATGATCCTTTCTGCACCATTTTTTCAAACCCTTCACTCTCTGCCATGCCCTCGCCATTGCCTGAGAGGAATGGAGCCTGCTTAGCTCTGCGCTATTATTGTGACCATCACAAACACCTCATGACTTATTCTGCAGTATTTCTGGGGGCGGGACAGATGCTGCAACGCTGAGAATTGTGGTGTTACAGAGGCCACCTTGCTACAAAGAATGAAACAATTCCCATTTGCTGAAGGCTGTCTTTAAACATCTGCAGTTGCAAATGCAGAACCCCACTTCTGGTCCCGGGAAACAAGCAGTGACTGGTGGGACCGCATCGTTATGAAGGTGTGGGATGATGAGCAGTGGCTGCAGAACTTTTGAATTCGAAAGGCCACTTTCTTTGAACTTTGCGGAGAGCTCTCCCCAGCCCTGGAAATGCATGAATACTTGCTTGAGACCAGCTCTGACAGTGGAGAGGAGAGTGGCCATTTCTCTCTGGAAGTTAGCAACTCCAGACTGCTGCCGGTCAGAGGGGAATCAATTTGGAGTCGGGAAATCCACTGTGGGAGCAACAGTGATACAAGTGTGCTGGGCTATTAATAGATGTCTGCTAAGAAGGATAGTGACTTTGGGAAACGTGGAGGACATAATGGAAGGCTTTTCTGCAATGAGGTTCCCAATCTATGGGAGGCCGTAGATGGCACGCACATCTGTATCTTAGCCCCAGCCCACCATGCCACAGAGTCCATAAATTGAAAGGGATGCTTCTCAATGGTGTTACAGGCCCTTGTGGATCACTGGGGACATTTCACCGACATCAGTGTTGGGTGGTCTGGAAGGCACATGACACATGCATCTTTAGGGACTCAGGTCTTTTCAAGAAAATGCAGGCGGGCACATTCTTCCCTAACCAAAAAAATAAATATTGGAGATGTTGAAATGCCAATAGTGATCCTATGGGACCCAGCCTACCCATTGCTCCCCTGGCTAATGAAGCCCTACACCAGGCACTTGGATAGTGACAAGGAGCATTTTAATAAGAGGGTCAGCAAGTGCAGAATGCTGGTGGAATGTGCATTTGGACATTTAAAGGCGCGTTGGCACAATCTGCTCACTAGGTTAGGTCTCAGTGATAAAAACATCTCGATAGTTATCTCTGCCTGCTGTGAGACAAAGGGGAAGACATTCCCATTGGGTTAGATTGTGGAGGCAGATAGGCTGGACTGCAAATTTTGAACAGCCAGATGCCACTGCAATGCTGAGAGCTAATCGTGGAGCACTGCGCCTCAAGGAAATATTGAAAAACCGCTTTTGCAACAAGACAAAACAGTAATGTGTGTTGCCTATCTGTGCTGTGCTTTGACTTCACATCCCTTACCCATCCCCCACCAATCCAGTTCTCCCCTTTCCTCCTCATCTGCCGTTCCAGTTCCCCCCCAATTTCCCCCTCCCTTTATTCCCTTGTTATCAATAAACAAACTGCAGTGATGTAAAGCAGTCCTTTTGTTATTGGTGATCCTTTGCAGAGAGGGGGAAAGGAAGATAATTGAATGATCCGCATGCATCGTGTGGGGCCTGGGAGGGGATACAGAGCCCATTTTGGCTGTGGGCACACAAAAGAATCACACATGTCCACTCCTTAAAGGGGTTGTTGCCTCTTTCTGCTCTCCTCAACCAGCGAGGAGTGCAGCACGTACTGCATCCTGTTCAACTCCTCCTAGACTGCTTGGGGGGTGGAGGCTAGGAAAGAATGTGTTAGGTCAGAGTTTTGCAGGGGCTGCAGAGGGAGACTATCTTGCCACTGAGCTTCCGAAGCTCCACTAGATGCCTCAGCATGTCTGACAGATCATGCATTATACGCAGCATCTCGTCTCGTGTTGAATGCTCAAACTCCTGCGCTGCCTTTCTGTTGTCCATGTCCGTGTTCAGCCTGTCAGGTAATAAAATCCTCCACACTCTTAGCTCTGCCAGCAGCTGTGGAGGCGTTCGTTACCTCATTAAACATGTCATCCCGAGGTTTTTTTCACCTTCTTATCTGCGACGGGCACTCTGCAAGAGTATGCGACAGTGCGTTGAAGGCCACGTTGTCCACTGTAAAGCAAAGCACAAGGGACCCATTGTTAACTTGTCCCATGGATTAAAAGCAATGTTACAATTTATAAATAACTCCCTTCTCAAGGGAAGGCTAGAACCACATACCACTGCTTAACTATTGCAGGGGTTGGAGCACCATGCCAGCCCTGGTAAGTAAGGGGCAGTGCTACATTAAGAAAATCGCCAGTGCCCACGCTGCACAAGTCCATGCTCCCTAGAGCAGCATGGATGTCAGACTCCCATTGATCAGGCTTTTAAGAGGCAGTAGAAAGGTTGAGGGATGGATACAGGTTAACCATCTCTGGAGTAAAAAAAAATGGGAACCCGTTTGCGGATGCCCAAGGCCCATAGCAACAACATCCTGAGTAAGGACTTGCGGTGTGCTGAACCAAGAAACCACTCCTGGCTGTGGAATAACAAACACTTTAAAAAACTTTCTTGGGTGGGCACTGTAAATGTGCGCCATCTTCTCTAGGTAACGATGGGTGATATCAGCCTGCTGAAGGTCACGCAGGTGGAGAGGGATGATTTGCTGCAGGCATCTTGCTACAGGCCTAGCTCTTATGCTGCTATGCTGTCTTCTCTGATGATGCCTGCACAATTAATAACAGAGTCGGGGTGGGGAAGTGTCCTATCGTGGTGGAAGAAATAAGGCTGCCCTCCCAAGAAACCTTCTGCAAAGGATTGCCAAGTCCCTACCTGAAAACTTCCTGGAGATATGCACTGAGGATTCTCAGAACATCCCTGTGCACATAAATAATGTTTTCTGGGGTGAACCCAATGCTTAAGCACACCAAGTACGAGGAAGCACAGGCCCACTGTCCCACACACCACTTTTCCCTGCTGGTACACGATTCTGGACTGGGGATATAACCGAAGACATGCAATTCGCAATACCTACTCACCAGATGTGCCTTCCCCGGCATCCCGGGTCAGTCATGGTTTCCTGCGTCTGAGTGGGCTGCTTCTGTGTTGCAAACTGCTCCTGGCCTTCAGGGGGAAGGGATACACAACTTTTTTGCACCCTGTTCTCCTCCTCATCCTCTTCCTCCTCATCCACAGACTCGTCCTAATTCATCCTGGCCTCAGATTCCCCCAAGGTATCAGTGCTACATACTGGCATAATGGTGGGGTCTCCGTCAAGAATCGCATGCAGCTTCTTGCAAAAGTGGCATGTTTTTGGTGAGGAGCCAGAATGTCTGTTAGCTTCCCTAGTTTTCTGATCAGCCTGCCTCAGCTCTTTGATCTTAACAGGCATTGCTGTGCATCCCTGTTGTGCCCCTTCTTCAACATGCTGAGAGATATGTTCTTGTAGATATTCCAATTTCTTTTGCTTGCTCAGGGCTGAGCCAGAAAAGACTCTTCACCCTAAGACCTCAGGTCAGCTCCAGGCTGGAGCATGTTTGGACCATGCAGTCGCCATGATCATGGCAAGTTCTCTCCAGGCTGACCAAACAGGAAATGGGAATTCCATATTTCCCAGGGCTTGAGGGGAGGAGCAATTTCCTGTTTATGTGGCCACAGTGTAACAGACGACAAATGTGCAGAGCAGTCACCACAGAGCATTATGGGATACCTCCTGGAGGCCAATGACATTGATTTACATTGCGGTCTGCCACAGAATTCGACTGCAGCGCTACGAAACTTCCGGAGGTGGTTTTATTGAGTTGAATTTTAGCATGATATAAGTTGGTGGAACTGACATGTCAGTGGGAACACATACTTTATGTGGTCGATGGAAGCCACATTCCGTCGACCTACATTATCAGCGCCGACCAGGCCAGAGAAACTGAAGGCGAAATATATAGCGGTTACAGGATTAGCAGCCAACTTGCATGATGCTAATGCGATCAGGAGTCTAATAGCTTTACAGGGCTAACATCAAGGCAGGGGGTATTTAAGCCATTAAGACTTTAAAGGATTCTTCCTTGGCTAGCTTTGGAAGTGTTTCGTAATTGATTTACAAAGCCTATGGAAAAGCACCATTTAATGGGGCTGAAGTTTAAGCTGAACAGTTGGGTGTTCCTTTATTGTGTTGTCAGTGATCTGACCAAGTGTATATATAGATTGTGTGTGGGGGGGAGAAATTAAGACATTGCAAGTTTTAATAATACTGAAAGAGGCAGCACTGGCAACCCAAAGTATTATAAAATCATGAGTCACAGCCCCAAAATTCATGAGAATGATTTAAAAAATTTGCAGATTTTTGTATTCACCTTCTGGGTTTTTTTAGGCCTTTGAATTCACGTTTTTCAAGGTTTCACCACAACCAGGAGGGCCAGGAACTTTCTCTTTCAAAAAATAAAAGCTGATTTCATTTTGTCAGTCAGAGATGGCAGCAGCAAAGGTCCAGGTCCTATATCGAGGGGTTCCTGTCAATGATACAACACCAAACTGGCTCGAGCCCCCACCGAATCACCTGGGAAATCACACAGTATCCCCTGGGTGCCCCCAAAAGGCAGTACTTCTCCTCTCGCAAGCACAGAGTCTGAGTGTAGAAAGCAAACCTTTTAATAAAGGAAGGAAGTAACACAGCACTGGTTTGGGAAAAACAGTGCAAACAGAATTTGTGAAAACAATGCGCTGAACCCACCTTACCCCAGAGTACATGGGGCGTGCCCTTCGCCTCTCACTTTCCTCTGCCCCACTGACCCACTGTAGTTGCAGTGTCCACCTCTCGGTTAGGGCTCAGCCAGTCCCCGTCTGCAGGCTCCTGCCAGATGTGGACTTGACAAGGCCTTCTCTGCTGCTGCCTCCTGCCACTTCCAGGCCTCACCGTCGGCAGGTGCCACCTGCTCCTGGCTCCTCTCTGCTGGTCGTCAACCAAGGTTTCCCAGTTCCTTTAATGATTTCAGCTCATAGTGAATTTCAGTTTACCGCTCGTGGGAAAACCTTCTGCTGACACAGGAGCAATGTCCCTGCTCTTCACAAAACAAAAGACTCCAAGAGAAATGATGAATTCTACCTTTTAACAGTGGGAGGAGATCATCAACCCATGCCTGAGGGCAGCTCTTTGCTTGGGCTAGTGCAATCTCAGCAGTAGACTTCTCAACCCCTCCCTGCTTCCCTTACACTGCTCGAGGATCCGTCCACCTCCCTTGTTGAGCTCTGTTTAGCTGAGCGTGCATTTTTCATCAGAACAGGCTAAACGCAGTTCTGTCGCTGTTCCTTCATGCAATCGAAGGAGAACATTTCATGACCCCGGCAGTTAACACAAAAGTGATTTGTAACCCAACACCAGCCAGACTAACCATTTCCCATCATGCTCAGCACCTAGTTGTGCTTATCCAGCTATAGTGAAATCATGCTAAGTACTTAATTGTACTCATGCAAATGCAAAGCCCATGCAAATAACGTGCCCCCCTTTCAGCTGACTGAGCAGGAGGAGTGCCACTGAAACACTCAGACCTTGCTTGCAAACACTAAAAAATAACTTGAGGGTTGGAATTCAACCGTGAGAAATGGCAACACTGATGGTGGTGAGGAGTGAAAGGAATTAGTATTTTCTGCTGCAGAAGCAGCATGACTTTTAACTCCCAAAAACTCTTCACAAAGAAGCAAAATCAGGGAGCAGCCAAACTTGTGATGTTGAGACCCACCCTGGGGACTTCCAGGAAGTTTAAAATGAAATTACTTATATAATATAAACAGTAATGTAAATATACATATCTGTCAATGTAAAGCGGTGCATTTACAGTACTGATATTTATATGCATGGTTTTTCTTCAATATGGGGAGAAAATGCTTGACTTCGCCAGCAATGAAAAAGGGGGGAAACAAGATGTTAACAGACTGATTAAAGAGGAATACTTGAGGTGGACTTTGGACTTTGGGATCTTTAATGCCCGTGGGCTGTACCTCCATGTCTAAGAGAGCAGACTGCAGGACAGCTGTCCTTCACTTCTGATGCTTAGGTGCAAATGCTGCTCCTAGTTATGCCGGTGCAATGCATAGCCACGTGGTACTCATCAGCCTAATGGCAGACCCCTCTGCGCTAACCCAACATAGATGTATTTCTGTATCTTAAATCCAAATTTAGAGGGGTTTTTTTCATTGAATAGATTTACAGAGCCCTTTTGCTGATGGTTCTCTATTACACTGTGCTCCATTGAAATCAATGATGTATTAGTGCAGACCTACAACACGGAGCAAATCTAGTCTGTCTGAGTAGACCAGAAATGGTAAAAAGTGGACAAGAACTTACGACACCATGTGAAAACTGCGCTTAGGTCCGTGGTGGTATTCTGAAATGCACTGAGCCACTCTGCAAGTCACCAACTCCGGTCTAAAACTATTTCAAAATGTGGTGGAAGATAAACAACGTGCACATCTTGTGACGCATATCTCCAGATCCTGGGATATTGATTCACACGTGGTGAAGCCAGAAGAAACCATTATGATCCTCTAGTCTGATCACCTGCATGATACAGGATAGGGAGGTCTCCTAGAATTGACCACATCTCCTGGTATGCTGGTCTGAGATTTGACTAAGAAGCCATTAGGCTGTGGAACATTGCACCAGAAAGATGCGGAGTAATTACAAGTAGGTGGATCTTAGTAGCTCTGACTAGAACATAAGCAGTGCTGGTGTGCCTCTGTGACAGAGGTTCTGTGGCAAAGACGTAGGAGCAGTGTTGCTGAGGATGAAAGCGTTGACAGTGGCTTATATTTTGTTTGCATTACCAATGAAACCAAATAATGGGAAAGGGATAATATTGTACCTTATTTGGAGTATGGGGGTGGGAATCTCACCTGCTTGCATGATATGACTAAGAGATGATAATCTCTCCACGGCTAGGGTTGCAATTAGACTCCATTAGGAGGGGAAGGATGGTCCAGTGGTTAAGGCAATGGCTTAGCACTTGAAAGACCCAGGTACAATTCCCTGCTTCATTCTGGGTGCCTGTGTGATCTTGGGCAAGTCACTGAACTCTCTGTATCTCAGTATTGCCCATGTGTAATACGGGATTAATAACCCTGCCCTCCATCACAGGCATCTATAGAATCCGAGACATGGAGGAACCTCAAGAAATCATCAAGTCTAGCCTCCTGCTCTGACGCAAGACCAAATAAACCTAGACCATCCCTGGCAGGTGTTTGTCCAATCTGTTCTTAAAAACCTTCAGTGATGGGGATTCCACAACCTCCCTTGGAAGCAATTCAGGAGCTTAACTACCCTTACAGTTACAAAGTTTTTACTAATATCTAACCAAAATCTCCCTTTCTGCAGTTTAAATCCTTTACTTTTTGTCATACCTCCAGTAGCCATGGAGAATAATTGATCACCTTTCTCTTATAACAGCTCTTAACATATCAGAACACTTATCAGCCCTCACCCCAATCAGTCTTTTTTTTTTTCTCAAGATTAAACATGCCCTCTTTTTTCAGCTTTTCCTCATATGATTTTGTGAGGTTAAATCCACTAAAGATTGCGATGCACTTTGAGATCTGCTGAAGAAAAAGAAATATAAGAAACAGGCATTATTTATTATTAATTATAAGCTCTATTTTTAAACCACAGCAACCCTCATACACTAACTTTGGATAGCAGCTTGTCACGTTTATTCTGACGGCTAAGTAGAATTTGTCTGCAGTCTGAAGAAAATTGCTCAAATAGTCTTTGAGTTACAAGCAACTAAAGAAATTGCTTTGTACTTCTGATATGTGTCCAATGTTTCTTTATTTCTCTAATTCAAAAATGACTTGTTACTAGCTCTTAAAACTTTCCACATGGATAAATCCTCTTGAAAACTTGACCATAAGCTCTAATTGCAGAAAATAGGTTGTAATTAAGAAAAGTTAGTGGCTACAATGTATTATGTAGCTAACTGTATGTGGGAATTACGCCTGCCAAATTCAGCAGCGATGTAGATTGTGGTGTAAATTACGTGTTGTTATTTCTAATAGTGTCATAAAACCGGTATATGTGGCAAAGCAGTGATTTGGCATTAAACGGGGACATAGAATGATCACAGCTTGTCTTCTGGTAGTGCAAGAAAAGCAAGTGCAAGGCACATTTATTTGGCCTTGCCTTCTCTGGTATAAACACATAGCAACAGATATATTAAAACCAAAATGGCAAAACAGAAAAAGACCCTACCAAAACCAGACACTCCACTGCACAGACTTCTCTCCCTGGGGAAGGATGAGAAAACAAAGAAATATGTTGTCACATTGTTTAATGTGCTACTGAAATGCACTCAGATATTACAGTGGTTGGTGCTATATAAGAACCTATATAGAGTAGAACTAAAAAAGGGTAAGAAAAGGAGGCCCTTCCACATTTGTTTATACCTGCAGCATGCCAGGGCTGCAGCTTCAGTTTATTCCAATGGGAGTTGTACCAGCTTGCAACAATATTGAAACTGGTCTTTGTAGAACACCATGCTGGTGTAACCTATGCTTTTGCATGTCCATTGAATGTAAAATCAGTGCAAGTTACACTGATGTTTATAAATGCTTTCCATTCTAGGTCCTGATTCAAAGGTGTAACAGGGTGAATCAAGCCTCAGATTGGTAACTTCCAGCATGGGCAACTCTTCTCCATGTTTTTAAGTTAACATTTGACAAAAAAAATTCTATTGTTGTTTAAGAATCTCAAAGCAGTTCTCAGTAAAGGAATTGTACTTTTCTTCCACTTCTGGAGAAAAGATTTTGTTGCTAAGCCTTACGTGAACCTTCATGCAGTCAAAACAAATATGTGCAGTTCATTGCTCATTACAGCAAAAAGAAATAGCACCATGAATTGTGGAATTGTATAAAATTACAGTCATTCGTTTCAATAACATTTTGAAAGGTAATTTCTTTCCCCATTAAGTGGAGATAAACTTATTTTTTTGAAGCATAGAATGGGGGGGAGCATTTATTTTTGAATGGATCCATTCTAATTTGTTTTCAGGTCATTACACCCACCTGAAAAATAAATACCTATGTTTCCATATAGAGTAAAAAGATCCAAGTAAATACGCATTTTATATATCATGGGTGCAGCTCATATAATCGCAAATATTCTAAGGATGCACTGTACTAGAAGTACTTGCTAGCTGTGCGGGTGTTATGATGGATAATCAGAAATTCCGAGTACCTGGAAAAACAGAGGATGGGAGTTTAGGACTTGAACAAAAATGACTCCCTAATTTGTTTAAGAGATGAAGGAGAAAAAATATGACAACGTAAAAAGAAGAGACTGTAAGAAGGAGAGCAGAAGATAAGGCCAAAGCATTCCTTTATTGACTTCATCACTTTGGAGAGTATGGCCACCTCTCATGTGTAAGGGGCTATCGGATTAATACCTTAGAATTTTTCATTTTTCTTTTTTACCTCTAGTACGTTTGACGCACCATTTTTTACTGTGTTTTTTTTTTTTCAGATGGTTAATATATCTGGAATACATGGGTATGTTAGCTACACAGTTTTTCACCAGTTATGCTACACATCTAAGTTATTAAAGTTCTATTATTTTTAGAAGTTATTTCTACAAATACAGAAGAATTTCTGGAAACCTTTGTTCATAGCAGGCTTAGATGTAATAATTACTTTATTATTAAAAGAAACAGAATTCAGGGGTTGCTTTAAACCAAGTGTCAAGAGTTTAAAAAAGTAGAGAACATTTTCAGCGGCTGCTAAGTAGGCCACCTCTTCTGTCATCTCACATTTCAGTGTGCCTGAAAAATTAACACTGGTTTATAAAGCAATACAGAGATAAGAGACTACATTTATATTAGGACCTTTCACACAAGGAAATTAATAGTATATCTTTCTTTTTCATCTTCATCATCCATATGGATAGTTAGGAAGGCATTTTTATATCATTCTTTTCGCTAGGGTAATTGGAAAGGTCAAAAGGCAAGGTTAAGATCAGGAGTGTGTCACTTTAATCAAAAGTTAGATGGGGAGTGGAAATTCTAACTTTTTGATCAAGCTAATTCAGAAATCTTGGTGTCTCTTTAAATCGTTTACTTTGCACAGAACACATAATATTTAGCTGGTTTTAGCTGAAATATGGGAGTATAGGGGTCTTGGGGAATACCCGTCCATTAAGAAAAGTATTTTATTGAGGGGCAGTTGTAGAATTATTTGTGCAGCCTTTTAGAAGGAGAATATGCAGCTCACTTTGTATAGGTGAAGTATTAGAAGGCAGGTTTTGGCAGGATCTATGACCTGTGTTTTTTAATATTAAAAACA
The DNA here is from genome assembly GCA_007922155.1 of Mesoclemmys tuberculata. Taxonomy (NCBI): domain Eukaryota; kingdom Metazoa; phylum Chordata; order Testudines; family Chelidae; genus Mesoclemmys; species Mesoclemmys tuberculata. Next base: position 8,630,237 of record ML675632.1, on the reverse strand, counting down.
ATGAGAGTCCTGTAGCACAAATTTCTGCAGGCATTTGTTAGTCTTTAAGATGCTACAGGACTCTCGTTGTTTTTGCTATATACAGACTAACACGGCTACCCCCTGGAACTTTTTAATATTACTTAGCTCTGAAGATCAGGAGTAAATCCTGCTCTCAGTTACAAGATTTTCATAAGTCACTAGTGAATTGAGTTGCCTCAATCTTCAGGTGTCCAATTTTAAACATTTTTTTTCCAGGGTCTGGGTATTTCCTGAAATTGGATATCAAGTTGGAATCCCACAATAACTCACCATTATTCAATGTCTGGACTAAAAACTATGTATTTCTTATGCATTTGGAGCCCCAAATGGTCATGGTTCAATCAAAAAAGGATAGCTTATGCCAGATCCTGAAGACCTCTGCATGCCATTGTCTGAAACCAGAGAAGGGCAAGTTTAATTGCAGTATTACTGATGGTGACTGACCAGAGCTAGAATTATGTATGACAGGCCACCCGTAAAATTGTATTCACATCTGTCATCTGAACCATATGTAGAACCTGACACTTTGATATGCTGCTTGATTCCCTAAGCAGGTTCAGGAATAATGGAGTGTTCCTACAAGAAACTAGGTGACATTAAGAAGAGGAAAAAAATAAGATAAATATCAGGGCAAATCTGCATTCCACATTCCTATGAGTCTTGGGTGCATCAGAAATGTCAGATGGAGAAACCAAGAGTGATGTGGAATTGTCTGCTAAGAAAAGTATTTTAAGACCTAGGATGAAATCTTCTCCTGTTGAAGTCAGTGGGAATTTTGCCATTGATTTCATAGGGCCAGAATGTCATTCCCAATGCTTTGGGCATCCAAGATTAGACTGGACAAAGTATAAAAACTGCCATCTGGTCATCAATGGATGTTAAATCCAGGCACTCCAGAGCTAAGAAGGGCACGAACTTCTACATCTTGAGCCCCTAATGGTCCGGGTGCGCTAGCTGGCGGCCATCGCAAGCCCATATCCTCTCTAGATCAGGCATAGAAGAGATTGTGTAACACACACAGAATGGTGGACTGCAAAAACACTAGAAATTATAGAGTAGAGGACAAAATTATATTGGCATGTGCATGGGCTAAATAACTAAGTGGCAGAGCTGATAGAAAATCAACATTTACCTCCTAGAAAAAAGCAACCAGCCAACCAACCAAAACGTCTTCATTAAACAACTGGACAAAAATGGTTCTCTCTCAATTAAAATGTCCATATTGAAAAAATTGATTTAATTTTCTTTTGAATCTCTTAATTTTCGTGTTTCAAAAACTGGGAAAAAATAATAATTTTTTGGGTTTCTGGCTTTTTAGGGGCTTTTACTCCTTTTTATACTCCTCACCCTTTTCCTTTTAAAGAAAACGTAAAAAAGACGGAGGGAGGGAGAGAGGAAAGTCCAACTAAATAGTCACACCAATACTTGAGATGTGACATGAAACAAATTTAATGTAGAGCTCTTTCAACAAAAAACTTCAGATGAAGACATTTCTTTTTCCAGGTTTTTTTTTGGGGGGGGGGTTGGTTAGAGGGGACGGTTTTGATGAGTTTACTTTGGTTTTACCAGCTCTGCATATTAGGTATGTAGGGCATATTAGGTATCACAGCTCCGCATATTAGGTATCTGCATATTAAGTATCTAGGTATTAGGTATGTGAGCATCTAACTGCTTCTTTAGTTGACTGAGTCGAACATTTAGGCCCCACTGACGTTCTCAAAACCAGTGCTCAACTGTCATCTAACCTCAAAGAGTCCTAAAGTCCCCTGTTATGGGCTTGTCTACCCTGTCCTTTAGTCCACATTAGTGGGGTGCAAATTTTACTGCACACCAGCAAGTTGCATGCTAACTGTCCTGTGTGGATACTGCTGACAGAAACTAAATGTTCCCCAGTGTGGAGTTACAAAGGGTTATGGCAATTTATCAGGGGTTGTGGTGGATTCTCCATCACTGGCAATTTTAGATCAAGATTAGATGTTTTTTTTTAAAAGATCTGCTCCAGGAATTCTTTAAGGGAGGGTCTCTGGCCTGTGTTAGTTATGCAGAAGGTCAGACTAGAGGATCTCAGTGGTCTCGTCTGGCCTTGGAATCTATGAAAGCCACTTAACTGCTGATTCACCCCCCCCATAGCTAATGAAGAGCTCACATGCCTAAGCCCCACTGGGGTTTGCAAACTAGGTTCCCCCACCTCTCACTTGCAGGGCCTGATCCGGTAAGAGTGCTATGAGCACACCTGCTGGTTTGGGTCCTGCACAAAAAACAACCAGGGTAAGCAGATCAGGAAGGCAGCTGTGTGTATGCTCCCAGAATAACCAGTAGCCTGAAGGCTAAAACTTTAATGTGGAATGTGGGAGATGAAGGTTTTGAATCCCCAACTCTGCTGATTTGCAGCAGGGATTTGAAACCACCTGTCCCACATCTCAGGTGACCACCAGTCTACTGGGTATTTTGGGGTGAGTCTCAATCTCTCCTATTGGAGCTTCTCCACATTGCATAAATAATTATTCACTGGATCAGGAACTTGAACCTGACTCTCCCATATCCCAGGTGAGTGCCCTAATTAGTGGGTTATAGAGTCAATCTCTCTCTCTGGCACAGTGACTGTTTAAGTATTTTATACAAAGTGGAACAACTTGTAAGAGAGAGAGGGGGCTCTCACCCCAGATTAGCCTATTGTTTAGGACATCTTCTGGGGCTGTGGAGAGCTGATTTCAGCCACTGCTCTGAAAGCAGGCAGAGCAGGTATTTGAATAGGGGAATTACCACTCCATGGCGTGGCATGGTTCCTAGGAGTCTATGAAGTGTATGAAAATAACGTTGTATGGGAAGCAGCATTATCTAAAGATAAAGCCGAGGAATAAGAGTCAGGAAAGGTATGGGAAGATGGGATGTAGTCCCAGTTGTGTTACGGACTTGCTGTATGACTTTGGGCAAATCAGGCTCTCTCTGCTCCAGTTTCTCCATATATGTAATGGGGTTAAGTCTTCTACTGGGCCACCACCTTGACCACCTCACAATGCTGAGATCAGAAGATGGCAGTACCCTTCTTAAAGATAATGAATCCATCAAAGAGCACTGAAGGAACACTACCAAAAGCTTTTAAATCAAGAATCAACTGTGACTGACGATACTATCGACTCCATCCCACAGCACTGAGGCATGCACAGGAATTTAAATTCCAGCCCTTTTGGAGGGGAACAGATCCTCTGGGGCCCCAAAGGAGTGGAGGAGCTCTATGTGCACACTCAAAGGAGGACCTACAAACATCCCTCCGCTGCTACTCTGAAGCTTACAAAAGCCTTGGCTAACCCTGAACATCAGCAAAACCAAAAGTTCTCCACCAACCTGCTCCCAGTCAATCATCAAGAAAGGAAGAGCTACACTGACAGAGAGGAACTGCAACATATAGAACATCAGGGCTACTTTGGCAACCATCTCTCTCAGAGGGTAAACATAGATGTAAAGATTCAGTGTAGAATCTGCTGTGCCAGCCTTGCCTTTCATAGACTGTCTTGTCGGGTGTTCAACAACTGTGACATTAAAACACACACTAGAGTCTTAGTACACAAAGCGATGGTAATTCCAACTCTCCTTTACGGCTGTGAGACCTGGGTGACCAACAGAAGACACCTGTAAAACCTGGAACGCCAGCACCAACACTTTCTTCAGAAGATCTTCATCATAAGGTAGAAGATCATCGCACTAACATCAGTGTCCGCAGAGAGGCCAACATCTTCAGTGTTGAAGCACTGATTGTCTAGCACCAGCTGATGTGGAACAGGCACAGTGTGCACATGCCTGATGGGTGCCTACCAAAACAATTATTGTATGCCCAACTCACCAAAGGAAAAAGGAAAAGGGGACACCAAAAGAAACACTTTAAAGTCCCCCTCAAAATAAACATCAAGTGATGTGGCATCTACATCACACATTGGGAGACAGTAGCTCAAGAAAGGGCTAACTGAAGAAGACTTGTCAGAGAAGGAACGACCACTTCTGAGGAAAATCGCATTGCCCTGGTTGCAGAAAAAACATCAAAAAAGAAAGGACATACAACTATCATGTCACAATTGTGACCCAACCCTGCCTCCCAACACTATCTGTAATGTCTGTCAATGAGTCTGCAGCGCAAAAATCAGTAACTTCAGTCACCAAAAGATCTATATAAAATAAAACCCATAAAAGAGATCATCCTCAAGCAGAGGGATCACCAACAACAACAATGGTTTAATGGTACCTGTATCATAAGAGTATTGTTTGGCCTAACTTACTATATGTAAATGTTTGAGAACCTTAGGGTAGTAGTGCAGAGTCCCCAAACGCAAGTATTTTGTGATTACTTCACATTTATGAGATAACTAATACAGTGGATCCACTGGGAACAAAATGTTTGACGTAAGCATCTCTACCAGGTGCTATATAATATGTTTCAGTAATAATTGTAATCTGTGAGAGTGTGAACGTAATTAAAACCACAGACTACTTTCACTGTAGGGGATTTGTGGATATGCGTAATGCCATAAAGGAAACTGTTTGAATATCATCTTAGTTCCTGTATTTTGCCCAAAGGTGGGAGGAAAAAATGTGCAGAAAAATGTATCCTCTCCCGTCACCAGCTGGTAACTACTAACATGCAGTTGAAGAGCCTGAGACAGTGGCTCCAAAACCTGCTCCATCTAGGACCTGCAAACCAGCCCCAGTTTCTGTCACAACTTCTGTCCCACAATCCTTTTTTTGGCCTGAAACCTTTGTGGGATTTGGGTCACAGCAAGAAACCATGAATGGTTTGGGGTAAGACGTACTGCATGGGGTTATGGATGCATCTGCACCACAGATCAAGGTGTGATTGCGGCTCGGGAAGCTGCATTCTAGCTAGTGTGGCTAACAACAATATTGAAGGTCTAGTAGTGTGGGCTTATGTGTGGGCTAGCTACCCCAGTACAAGGGCATGTGCCCTGGGCATGTACTTGGGTTGCTAGCCTGAAGTCCATGCCATCCTTCTTCAGTAATGCTGTTATCTGCACTAACTAAATTAAAGATGTGGTGAATATGTCAATCCATGCTGTGACCACACTTTAATTTACAGTGTAGATATATCCCAGCAGCACTTAGGGTATGTGAGGTGCTGGAGGTCTGTCATGGTGGTGATACTTCGAGGCTGGAAGTGGGGTTGAAGCAGGGAGGGAGGATGCATTTTAATGCATCTAGCAGAGAGTTAATTACTACCTACAGATGACAGCATCAAGTGATTTTCTATAAGCCCATTAAATACAGTTCCCTGTATGGGTTATGTTAGGCTATGAACAGTGCAAAGCTGTATCAGATACCACCCCTTTCTGCCTCACTGGTTTGGTCCTTTCTCATCCTGTGTGGGAAGTTTGGTGTATTCAGCCGGCTACTTCCTCATTAGGAATTTTATCATCTATGTTTTCAGTTCCTTTAGGGCTCATAGACGGAATGTCTCCCTCTTGTGCAATGCTGTATCATATTTTGCAGTGCTGTGCCATAGTCTGCCAATTTTCTAAAAATTTGAACTACTTTTCTGGTGCATACAAGGGAGAGGGAGAAAGACATATTTCTAGATGCAGAAGAAGTAGAGAGGAACAGAAATTAATGAATGAATAAAAAGGGCTAAAAGTGCAGAGTGATATAAAAAGAAGCCTACAGGAATGTCTACCAGTCAAATAATGTGATGGGTAAGTGCTTTGTGATACTTACAACCAACTCCGAGACATAGAGTTTCCATGTACAACCTGTCCTCAGCGGATATCAGTATGCTTTACAAGTGTCAATTATATGATCCTCACAACACCAATATAAGATAAGTGAATTTCATCATTCCCATTTCACAAAGGAATGAACTGAGGCACAAAGAAATTAAGTCACAAAATCAGTCCAAGGAAGAATCATACATAGAAGCCAAGAGTCGGAACTAGAGCAGTGTAAAATGTGTGAATTTCCAACCTGTATGGGAATTTCTTTCTTCTTGCTGTGAAGCAGGATATTTGGAGGTCAAGCTTGGCTCATGAGCATAGATTGAGAAATTGCACTCAGTTTTTTCCTGTGACCCTGACTGGCTGAACCTCCCCTCTTCCCACTGCATATTAGCAAGAAGTGCCTATGATAATGTTGGTTTCAGCAACATTAACTTAGGTGGGAGATCGTTGAAGGGTCAGTTTGGGAGAATGGAGGGAAGTGAAGTTTCATAGCACCTGTCCCTGAAGCCACAGATCCAAATTTCAATGGTGGAATTTTCCTGGGGTCCAGGGAAGGAGGGAACAATGCCCCAGTGGTGGTCCCCCACATCTTTGGGCTCTACCCCCTGACTTGCAGTTCCCTCTGGCACTTATAAAGGAGGAAAAGATGACCTAGCCCCATGTTTTGATGTGGGACTCAAATCCCCAACTTCGTGACCAAAAGAAAAGGGTGCTATCAAGTGAGCTGGGCCCCATGTTATCACGTGGTTACATTGATCTCAGAACAATTCTTGGGTGATCTGCCCTTGCTGCCCCTATGTTCTTTGCATTTGGGAATATTTCTTGGTTTATAGACTCAGACTCTAAGATCAGATGGGACCAATATGGTCATCTAGTCTCTCCCTCCTGCACAATGCAGGCCAGTGCAACATTGGTAGCAGTGTCCGTTCGACCTGCATAACTGCTGTCCTCCCTCATGCTCTGCCACGAGGCTAACCAGCACTCATTGGTGAACCCCCCTCAGTTCCTTTTCTACCAATCTGGCTAGAGATGGAGCTATAAGGAATACATTAATCGGATCATAATTTCTCTCAGCACTTCAGTAGTTAGTTGATCCTTTTTCTCTTAGTTGTAGAACTTTCTTTTCCCCCTCTTTCTGTATCTATCTCTCTATCTCTCTATCTTATTTTTTTCCTCCTTGTCCAGGGTAGCCCCAGCATAGGGTATGCCCATTTCACCCAGCTTTAAGAAGTGTTTCTCATGCAAGGAGGCCATCCCTGTAGCAGATAACCATTCCTGCTATATCTGCAGTCTCAGGGAAAGCCACATTTCCCAAAAGTGTGGTCTCTGCTGTGGTATAGCAAGGGCAGAGGGCAGTAGGAAAGTTCTGGAAGGGCGGAATGTAAGTTCTAGAATGATCCGGGCTTTATTCCCTGTAGAGTAGCCAGAGTCATTAGAGGGCAATTAGGAACAGCTGAGACCAATTAAGGCTCAGCCAGGTGCTTGATAAAAACCCTCTGCTCCTGAGAGACAGTACATGAGTTGGAGCAGTAGATGCACTATGCTACTGAGCAGAGGGGTGTGTGGAGTTGTGAAGAGGAGCTGAACGGAGTACAGTGGTGTGTGGAAGAGAGGTGGAGTCCTGGGGAAGGTACTGGGCTCAAGAAGCCAGAAGGACAGGGGGAGAAAATAGCCCAGGGGAAAAGTCTGCAGCTGCGAGTACGGTGCCAGCAGCACATAGCTGCTACTCCTAGGGTCCCTGGGCTGGGATCTGGAGGAGCAGGAGGGCCCGGGTCCCTACCCCCATCCCTGGGGAGATGGGGTAACTGGCGATGCCCTGGCCCACTACAAGAGGCAATAGTGTGAGACCCACTAGAGAGAAGCCAGCTGTTTGCCACACTGCCAACAACCCAAGCTCAGATCTCGGAAGGACTGAGAACTGAGGCAAAAAACCCTCCTCTTGGAGACAGCTCTTCAGCCTTCCCTAGACCAGCACCAGGAGTCACCCAGATGGCGCAAATCTTCCCCACAGCTCTCAATGTCTAAGGACCATGGGTTGAAGAAAACAGTCATGGACCCCTCACGTAAGGCTTCAAAAGAAAGCTATGACTCCACACAGTGTTCCCTATGCTAGCCGAAAAAGATCACTGGCCTGTTCAGTATCATCAGTACTGAGACAGTCCAAACATGGTACCCATGGCTCAGGAGGGGCTGAAGTGGTAGGTACCATTGATGCGCCTAAAGACCTGATGGGCACAGGCAATGAAGCAATGGTACCTCCAGATAAAAGGAAGGACACAGACCGCACCACTGCTAAGAAGAGGCTGCCAGTATGAGCAGTAACATTGGCACCATCAACAATGAGCTGTCCAGCCTCCGAGACCTATGTTCGGCCAAGATCCCAAATACCCCACCTGCTGCCGGCCCTCCAACAACTACCATGGGCATTAGTTCAGTCTGAAGCACAGGAATTCAGACACTCTAGATAACTCAAGGTATCTCACGTACCAGATTCTCCCTTGCTTGGACCGACGCTTGGTTGAGGTGCCAACAAACCACTCCCCTTAACACCAACTGTAGTTGACCAATTCGTCATACCCATTTGGGTACCACCTTACTTCATTCAACAATAACTGGGAATGAATAACATCCAACTGATGGATCCTGGAAATCATCCACAATAGATACTCCATCCACTTCACCTCCTTTCCTCCTTCTCATCCCTCATCAGAGATCATTATCACAAGAGATTATTACAATAAGAAATAGATCATGTCTAGAAGCCATAGAACGTGTATCTCAACATCTACCAGACAAAGGTTTCTACTCTTGCTATTTCCTGATACCTAAGAAAAAGGGATGTTGGACAGCCATACCGGACCACAGAGCACTGAACAAGTTCGTCATATTAGCAGTGATTATTCCATCTTTGGAACTTGGAGATTGGTTTTTAGTCTTTGACCTGCAGAATGCCTATTTTCTTTCTCAAGAATGTATCTCAGAACTTGGAGCAGCAACCTGGGCAACTGCGCATACCTTCGCAGAACACTGGTGCGATTACCAGGAAATCTGCTTCCCATATTATCTTCAGCTCCACAGTATTGCCAAACATAACAGACATGATTGTGAAGACCCAGCCCCCCGTTAGGGAAACTGCTCGGGAGTCACCTACAGTGGAGCACCCACAGGGACACTACTCAAAGAAGAGGAAGTTACTCCCCTTGATTAATGACGAGTGTCCCTCTGAGGGATGAGTGTCCCTTTGAGATGTGTGTCCCTCTGGGTGCTCCACGATCCACCCTCCTCCCCTCTACTTTGTCAAGGACCCTTCGGTAAAGAAGGAACTGAGCGGAGGTTCACCCTCGTGTGCTGGTTATCCCCACGGCAGAGCACAAGACAGGAACAGTGCATGTGTGGGCCAAATGGACATTGCTACTAAAGTTCTCTGATCTGCAGCGCAGAGACAGTGGAGCACCCGTAGGGACGTACATCTCAAAGAACCACCATTACTGCACAAAGTAGATGGGTAACTTCCACTTCAGGGTGATAGTTCCATCTTTTTCTATGCATGGACGTTTCACCACTTTGAATTTTTGAATGCTAAGTGCTAAGTTAATTAATATATAGGACTACACTATATCTTGTGTGTTCTGACTATAGTGGGACTTCCTTGCAAACACCAAAAGGTTCCTTTAGGCCCAACAGGCACTGTAGTGATAACCACGGTATTCTACAATCTCCGCAAGCTTCTTTGGTTCCTTTGAGGCCTGATCCAAAATCCACTGAAGTCCATGGGAGTCTTCCCGCTGATTTAATTGGACTTGAGATCATTTCCTCAGTGCTGTTATTTTTGATATTTCAAGCCTGAATACCTTCAAAATTCCAGAAAGTGAATGCGAACAAGACCTGAAGATACTTTCTTTTACAAATGCAAGTCTCTATTGCTGTTCCATTTTGCACATGGGCAGGCTGAGGCACAAAGAGGTTAAATTTCTTACCTAAGACCCATGAGCAAATTAGTGGCCAGGTGAATCCAGGAATCCTATTGGCCCGTCCCAAACCTTAACAACTATACACCATTGTAAAATATGGGTCACCATCACATGACCTCTGAGAAATGTTGAGATTTCTTTTCTTAATTAAAGTTAAGGGGAGACTGTCCTGATTGCATTCCACCATTAATAAATAATGGTACAGATTGTAAGCTCTTTGGGGACAAGAACTCTTCCTATTCTATACTTATGTACAGTGCCTATCAAAATGAGGCAGTGATGGTCAGGTCAGACAAGAACGGAAATGTTAATATTTGATTTAAAACACAAAAACTAGAACACAGACTCCCAAATATGAGCTAAATACAACAGAGAACTTCAAACAGTAACTGCGCGTGTGCTAGCAGCAGGGCTAGACAGTGTAGAGAATGGACTGTTATTGGAATGTTGGATTTCATAATGCACATTTGACTCTGAGGTTGTATAGTCATCTGATTTCCACAAGCTTGAGTTACAAGGCAGGAGAGGCAGGATGATCCTGTGGTTAGGGCACTAGCTTAGAATTTGAAAAAACTGGGATCAATTCCCTGTTCTGCCACAGACCTCCTTGACCATCAACACGTCCCTTAGTTTCTTTCCATATCCATTTCCCTTATGTGAAATAGGATAAGAGAACTTTCGTATCTCAAAGGGGTGTTGTGAGGATAAATATATTAAAGATTGTGGAAGCACCCAGAGACTGTGGTGATGGGAACATTACAAATACTTAGATAGATTTGTGTGTGTGTGTGTGCGTGCACGTAACTTTGACAGGGAACAGAAGCCTCTGAACAGACTTAGTCTGGAAGGTTGCTTATTGTTTGCATTGCATAGTGTATGGGTTTTGGAAGAAGTTAACTGTAAACAGGGAACTCAACAGCTGAACGCAGTGAAACAATCTGTTTGAAAACCATCATTTGAAGATGGTTTTCATCCTTTCAGTGATCTTGTTTGGGCTAGAGCAGTGATTCTCAACCTGGGGGGTCCATGAACAATGTCTAAGGGTCTGTGAAAGGCATAGACTGAAAACTGACTGAACAGAATTCAATAATTTATACAGGGATCAGATTTCCAAAGTTCCGCATCTACAGTCAAAATTTTCAAAGGGGTCCCCTCTTCCATTCAACATTTTTTAGGAGTCAGCAAATGAAAAAAAGGTTCAGAACCACTGGGCTAGTGAATAGAATCCCTATATGTGTTTCTCTTTCAGTTTGGGTGACCAGCTGTTCCAGATTTAAATGAAAGTTACTTACATAGTTTGTCTTTTTAATCATGGAATGGGGACAGCCAATGGGAGTCACCTGAAAATGCAATTTCATTTACATAATGTCTGTGTGGAACGGGCAATTTGTTTATCCAGACAATGACACTGGTTGTTATTAGTGAAGATACACTTCAGAAGAGAAAGCACACCATAACTCGTTGTTAGGTCTCAGTTGGGAGAGTTTTAGGGGCTATGTTTCATAAAAGATGGAATTAAATTTAATTTCCCTTCTGACTGTGTCAGTGAGGTTACCTGCATGAAGTGGTTGCCCTTTTTGAGACAAGACTAGCTAATCTCATAATGAAGCCCTGCTCAGCAAAACATGGGGGAGAACAATGCTGAGCTTCCATGTGGTGATTATGGGAATAAGAATCCTATTCATTACGCCCTCTAAGCAGGCTACCTGGCCTTTGAGGGGGCAGAAGGAATTGGGGCTGGACTATGACTCTCTCCCTGGGTCAGGAGCGCCTGGTCTCCAGTCCTGTTGCTCCCACCGCAGCACTGCAGGGACTACGTTATTCCAGTTCTGCATAATTTTCACAGAAATTGCAAACACTTGGGTCAAGAGTCAGTTGGAGTGAGAAAACATGACATAAATGCATGAATAGCCACCTGGCAAAAGTTATATCCAGTATTTTGACTGATCGACTAGGTGGTTTTACTTCTGTTTACTTCTTCAGGGCTGGCTGTCTAGATAGATAATATATGATTCGAAACAGAAAATATCTATCCTACAGTGGAAATTATAGAGGAAAGTACAAGGCTTAACTGTCCTGAAGAAAACAAGAGACGCAACAGAGAAAGAGAAATGTGACAGGAAATGTGCTGAAAACAAATTGGAAAACATATGTGAAAAAACCTGATAGTGGGAACCTGATATTTTATGGGAACTAGAGTCAACTGAGATGTACAATAACTGGTTTGTGTAGGGTCTGATCCTTCAAACTGCTGAATGCTACCCCAGTAGATCCTGAGCAGCTGCATCTCCTGATTAATTTTCAGTATCTGGCCTTTGCACAACAAAAATGTAGTGGAACAAATTCAGAAGTGACATTAGAGTTCACTCTCATTCATAACAGGAGAAAAAGAGGGTATCTGAGGAAACAGAAAGGCAGCAAACTTAAACCTGAAAAAGGAAATCCTTTTTCACACAATGAGCCTGTAGACCATATTGTCTCCAGTATCGTTGACGTCAGGTTGAAAGAGTGATGAACACTTAGGAACATCAGAGCATCTGAAATTGTTATAGTAAAGATTTTTAAAAAGAAAGACTCTTGGATGGGATACAAACCCTCATGCTTCAGGTCAAACCAACCTTTAAAGGAGAGGTTAGGAAGAAACTTCCTTTGTGGACAGGCTATTCCATAGTTGCCTAGTGCCAAGTGTGTTCAACCTTCCTCGTTTGCTCGCTATTGTTAAAAATATGATGCTAGATCTGAAAAACCACTGGCCTGAAGCTGTATGGTAATTCAGCAAGAATGAATCAATCCAATTAAGTATCAATGTTCTTGCTTTTTTTGTTCCCTCATCTTCTTTGCCATATTATATTTTATGAAGGTTTATTATCCTTTCTGTTATCGACTTGCCAGCCCTTTTTTTGGATGCTTTCCAATTTCCCTCATTCTTTTAATTCTTTTTGCCTCTTTGAAAAGTTCTCGTCAACTCTTTAAATTCCCTCCATTAATTTTGAATGCGAACAAGCTAAATTCTTGCTCTTTTCCCCCATAAGTCAAATCGACAAGCTCTGGTATGATTTCCATTGCTTTAGTTTCAAGGACAACGTTTCTATCAGGGACCGTGATGGTGTATGAAGGATCATCATCCAAAAAGAACAGTAATTTATATGGCAATAAAATTTATCTAAATTTTTGTTCCCTGGGTAATGGAATAATCTGGTTAGTTTTCATCATTTATAAAAGCACAAAAAGGGGCTGATATTTTCTGACATTTGATTTTCCCCAATCCTCCCTCTATAGCACGGATCCCTTGCCTGGTCATTACACTATGGTAGCTCGTCAGGTTATAATGGTCAGTATTTCTTGTTCCTCTCTAAGGCTTTGCTGCCTTTAAATAAAAAATAAGGAATATCTATGATCCTAACAGCATTCCAGTGCAAGAGGACAAGGGGCTCCTTGGTAACTGGCAGTGAGTTTCAGCTGGTTTGACCCGTTGTGTATACCCCAACTCACTAATGTCATAACCTGTCTCTGAAAGATGACATGTAAGATATCAACAGAAAGTTAATAACATACTGATCATTAATATTACTGTGTGGTATATGTCCAGCAGACAATTTCAAACTTACGAACATATTGGAAATTAAGTTATCAAAGTATGTCTGCCAGACAAGTCTAAATTTACACCCTCCCCCCC